>CM071924.1:12515897-13011319 GCA_016081115.2 Rehmannia glutinosa | reverse complement strand
GCTACGTATTGCTATGAAGAGATTTTGATCTCAGCTTCAAAACCAAACATGCACGGCCGACCATTACGACTGTCTGATCGACTCTGGGCCGACGCCCAGCCACGCTGACCTTTGTTTTTACTCCGTCTCATTTTCTCTTTCTAAAAACATCTCCAGGCACGGGTTGCCCCATAGGCACCGACGACCACGAGATGCAAATGTTGTCCAATTTTTGTCGAAAATAAAACTCAAGAAATACTCCAAAAATTTAGTAAAAACATTTAAACCAATCGAGTATTTAGACAACATTTAGAAATCTTGTTTTAGGAGTAAAACCCATTGACATAAAAATCATTAAAAGTGTTATGTCATTATTATCAAAAATAAACTTGAGGAAATACTCAAAATATTAAAACCATTTTAGATCATTTAGAGTATTTGGACAACCTTTAAAAACATTGTTTTGTGACAAAATAAAATCATCAAAAATTAAGATAAAACATGTAACAAACATTTTACCACATCAGCCGCTTCCAAGTTTCATGCTATCCTTCCGTTCCTTTATTGATGAGAAAAATTGAGATTATGAGCACTTTGAGAAGTATAACTTGAATCGATTTTTGAAGAACACAATTTGTTAACCACGATTGACACTGCACCGCCTTATATTGATTACCGTGGTATGTGAGTTTTATGCTAATATGTCTACTTGTATTGTTGTTAAATCGATCTCATAAGTTTTGGAAAGTATTTGTTCGCATTAAGATATACGAGTTCATCCCTCGATCGTTAATCGGTTCTTTTGACATGCCCGATTTGAGAATGTGAGGTCCACTCCGATTATAATGAAATGGGCTCGATTTCCGACTCGCGGGCATATGCAAGATTGGCCCGCTCATCCCCAAAAAACTTGTCTCCTCCTTTTTGATAAAACATGTATCAAACAATCTCCCCTTTTTTGATGATTACAAACCAAAACAATTTTTACACAAACTAAGAGAGCAATTTTAGAAATGATTTTCCTAAAAACATTTGACCGTTTGGAAGCAACCAAAATTTCAAAAATATTAAAGCAACCAAGTAGGGAGTAAATATATTCAATAATAAGCACAAGCTCCCCCTATCAACAATCATATCAAGAATAATGTAAAAGCAATTTTCCATAAGCTAAAAGCTTTAGCTTTTACAATTTGTTCAAGAGCTTATAAGCTCCCCTGTCTAAAACATCATTAAACAATTATATAAGTCCATCAAGCAACAATTAGACTAAAAACAAATCACAACTTACGGCTTTTATGAGCCATAGCTTATAGCTTTTATGACAAGCTTTTATTAGCTTTTGAGCTAATGAGCGAATATCCTTTTTTCTCCCCTTCGAATCATCAAAAGAATGTTAGGATGGTGAAAACACCATACAATAATATCAAAGCGCGCCAAAGGGACTTTAAAAACCGTTGAACAATTAAAGCATAATAATCCAAGGAAAATGGGAGAATTGAAACATAAGAGATCCATAAGCTCATTAGTAAGCTAAAAACATGATTTCAAAAAAGATTTTAAGATATTTTGAAGCAAGAGAATCATGTAGAAGTTGAAAGTTTTATAGCGACATTTCAACAAACACCTTGTGTGCGTGAAAAATAAAAGCCTTTGCATATAGTCCTTGTAAAAGTTTCAAGCCAAAAATTTTCATATCATCAATCAACCTCATTCCAAAGCTCAAAAGATCATATGCACCATATGCAACAATATGTTCATCAAATAAGATGCTCAAAGTAGATTCTCAAGGGTTCAACCCAATTGAGATAAGCTAAGAATGATCAAGGCATTACAAATGCCAAAATTAGAGCATCCAACAAGTAATAAGTCATGCTTTAAACAATACATGTATCAAATGTCCCAACATATCCATCTAAGCATAAGGATCAAAGCATTAAGAGGCACTTTTACCATCAAGTACTTCATACCAATATTCAAACCATGCCATAAGAGTATTTTTACCATCAAATACCCATCAAAATAATGATCATCCACAAGTCATTATCAACTTGCAATTTTAACCCTTTTAAAAAAAAAACAAGTAAATATCATTAGACAAATGAGTTTTACAAAAGTTCATCAAAAATCAAAGCATCATAAATGAAAATGCTAGAAAGTAAAGGGGGTGGGGATATCATTCCTCATCCGAGGAGAAGCAAGTTCCGAATAAGGTCCTTGATGAATTTCTTCAATTTTCCGATGACTTTTTCAAGCTGTAGTTTTCCTTTTCACAACCCGAAGATCTTTTCTAAGAGAGGCCACATCTCTAAATGTTTCTCTTTCCACTTTGGCCATTCTCTCTTTGAGATTTAGATCTTCAACATCCGACTCGCTTTCATCTCCTTCCTCCCTAATATCTTGTTCATTTTCCTCTTCATTCCCCACATTATCTCTTTGTTCTTCAAACTCACCTCTTCCAATATTTTCGACCTCATTGTCATTAAAGAAATCATCTCGAGGTTGTTGTTGATGTCGGGCACGCCCCCAGCGGCTTTGGTAGGAACCCGTGGTAAATGTCAAGCGCATTCTTACCATTTGTAAAATGTTGTCATTGTCAAAATCATTGTGACGAATTTCAGTATTCATTTCATTTTCCGGTATCCCGATAAATATAGGAGACGGCAAATCAAATTACCCAAGGTATATTTTTCTTGGTAAGCTTTCTAGATTCCAACAAGCAATACACAAAGATTGCTCCCATAATTTACTCTTTCTCCTTGAACAATCTTATAGGTGAGAAAGAGTTCGAGATTACTTGGAAGTTTTACTTCCTTTCCACAAACACAATAGGAGTAAATGATAGATATAATCCGATAATTTGGCGGCATTGCCGAGTATGTTACTGGGATATACTCCTAGAAAGGTTTTCACATCATCTAGTGAAACACCAAAATGTTATCATCCCAATGAGCGCAACCACATTGACCACTCCATCATTTGTCACGTTAAAGTGATTACAAATATCGCCAATGTCCATGAGAAATGCCTACCATTAACAAAAGTGTGAAGTTCCAACGGAGTATCTACCGTAGCATCAACAATCCACATATTTGCATAAAAAGTCTTATAAGCTCGTCATCATAATGCAAACACGGATTATCCCAAAGTGAAACCCATCCTTTGAATTTCAAAATAAGCTCTAATATCCGGAAATTCATCATGAAATGCTTGAAAACGAATCCATACGAGTGCACGCAATTTTCTTATCATTCAATCCAATATTCTCATAATGTTCCTCCGCAAGTTTATTTAAAAATCGAAATCTATTAGCTCTAGAGGAGGCTCGTAGAGAGGAGTGATAACTTACTAGAGTCCCAATGAATGCTCGATTTTGAAACCTCGGCTCTTAATTCGACAATCTCCTCTTCCGTAGTTTCGATTTTGATAGTCTCCTTGTAGAATATCATCTTGTTGGGGATTGGAAGAAGATTCTCCCCTTTGCCTTCTTCTCCTCTTTTGAGGATTTCTGCTCGGTAGAATTTCTAGGAGGAGCTATATGTGTAAGATTCTTGTGAAAACAAGAAGATTAGCAACAAGAATCGTGAAAAATGATGAAGAATTGAGGAATATAAGAAAAGGGGAAAGAACTTCGTTGTTAAGGGTTTGAGAAAAATTTTCTCTCCTCGCTTGAAACGAAGAACAACGTATTTAATCGATGATTTTGCACCGGGCCACTCACCTCAATAAGAAGATCACCACAATCTTCTTGCACCTATCACCTAGATCATCCAAGTGTGTTCTTACCACAAGAACACTCACAAGGATATCTTGGTTTGAATGATAACCAAAAATCAAGATTACAACTCAATAATGAATAATACAATTTGAGTGCAAAGTGTAATCAAGAATAGCCTAGACCTCAAGGATGTGAAAGTGATAAGCTAGGCAAATTTACAACAAGAATAATAATAAAGAAAGACCAAGTATTTGCTTGAAGTGTATCTTGTTGTGTTGTATCTCAATTGTTGTATTGGTTGCTCCAAAACTTCCTCTATTTATAGGAGTTGATTGATCAAGCATAGGCTCCTCTTGGGGATTGAAAATCTACAGAAAAATACAATTAAAATCAAGAATATAGCTGTTACAAATCAATCCCACAATTTAAGGAAATGTGTCTCACACAAACGGTCATATTTTTGTCATTATACACAGATGCACCTGGCCGCATTTAAATAAGAGAAATAAGAACACTTTGAAAATTACAACAGGCGACCGGTCGACGAGGCTTGACCGGCCGACTGCCTCAACCGGTCCCCTAATCAAAAAAATGAAGAGATTTTGATCTGTTTCAAAACCAAACATGCAGTGTCTGGCCGACAGCGATTTGGCACCGGCCGACCGCTTGTTTTTACTCCGTCTCATTTTCTCGCTTCTAAAAACATCTCCAGTGCGGTTGCCCTATAGGGCGACCGACGACCACTTGAGACAGAAATGTTGTCCAATTTTTTGTCGAAAATAAAACTCAAGAAATACTCCTAAAATTTAGTAAAAACATTTTAAACCAATCGGGAGTATTTGACAACATTTAGAAATCTTATTTTAGGAGTAAAAACCCATTGACATAAAAATCATTAAAAGTGTTGTCCATTATTATCAAAAATAAACTTGAGGAAATACTCCTAAAATATTAAAACCATTTTAGATCATTTAGGAGTATTTGGACAACCTTTAAAAAATTGTTTTGGTGACAAAATAAAATTATCAAAATTAAGATAAAAACATGTATCAAACATTTTACACACTTCGCCCCGCTTCCAAGTTTCATGCTATCCTTTCCCGCTCCTTTATTGATGAGAAAAATCGAGATTATGAGCACTTTGAGAAGTATAACTTGAATCGATTTTTTGAAGAACGCAATTTGTTAACCACGATTGACACGCATCGCCTTATATTGATTCTCGTGGTATGTGAGTTTTATGCTAATATGTCTACTTGTATTGCTGTCATTCGATCTCATAAGTTTTGGAAAGTATTTGTTCGCAATAAGATATACGAGTTCACCTCCTCAATCATTAATCGCTTCTTTGATGCCTCGATTTTGAGGAATGTGAGGTCCACTCCGATTACAATGAAATGGCTCGATTTCTTTGATCGTGGGCATATGCAAGATTGGCCCGCTCATCCCCAAAAACTTGTCTCCTCCTCGCCTTTACGCCCTTCTATGGGTTTTTGCACAAAATATGTTGTGCAAATTGGTCTCCTTCAAGAATAATTCCATAGTTACACTGACACATGCTCGTGTTCTATATCAAATTGGGAAAGGACTCGCCATTCAATTTTGGGAAACCCAAGCTTTCGAGGAGGTCACGTTCTTTGCTACCAGGTGAATCTAAAACTTGGTCCCCGCCATTTCCCAGCTTGATCTATAAAATCCTGGTGTCGCAAGGTTTTGAGCCCAAGAAAGATGATCATTTTACCAACCCGCATGGGGTCTTTCATGTATCCGCACCACGCTCACCCTCAAAATCGCATTGTTGATTTGCCTCGCCTATCCAGAGATGCTCCGCCGCTTCCTACGACTCCGACCTCCTGCCGCTTCTCCGGATGTTGCTACCGCCCCTGGGGTCCCGGAGGATGTGGCCCCTGATGTGGTTCCTGATGTTGGCCACATTCCTGCTCCTATTTTCTAACATTTCATCCGCACTGCTTCTACCGCTTTTAGAGTCCAAATGGCTTTGCCGAGCAAATGCATTGCTCACTTCACGCTTCTCCGATCTCGCTTGCAACAAATCCTTGGCTCTATTTCTCTGCCAAAAAGGGGGAGAGAATGCCGCTGGCCCAAGCACAACTACAGGGGAGTTATGGAAACCGAGACTTAATCGATGCTCACATTTTCAACAGCCGCACTGCCGATGTTGTCGCACCACCTGACTGAGAATGGGGTTACGACGAAGGCCTTCAGCTTTGATTTTGAAGGACAATTGGACACAAATGTGTCTACTGATGAACTTTATAATATTTGATTTGGGATGTACTAAGACTACTCTTCTCCTAGTTTACTTGTTTTGTTAGTTGATAACTTGATAAACTCGCTTACTAATTTTTGTTGCGCTTATAAATGTGACCTGAAATGATCGCATCTGTTTGATTTTTCTACTCAAAGACAATATTCGGGGGAGTTGTTACACTTAGGGGGAGTTTGCTTGATTTGTGCTTGATATGTGTTTTGTCCAAAGGCAAAAGGGGGAGATTGTTAGTATGTTTTGTTTTGATCGCCCAAAAATAATTTCCTAAATTATAAAGATTGGATTTTGATTTGTTTTGCCTTTCTAGACTTATGGTATGATTAGACTTTTTAGAGTTGGAAAGAAATCAGATTGATATGGTATTGATATATTAGGATTCTTGATAGTTATCTTGTTTCCTAACATAAGTGATTTACTTGTCATATATTTGTATATATCTTCTTTCCTTGTTTATTAGGTCTCTTGAAGGGTCTTGGACAACTATATAAAGGGAAGAGGACGTGCATAATGATTACACAAGAAATATACCAGAGATACAAGAGTCTTGAGAGAGTTAAGAGTCATACAAGCACAAGGAGTCTCGCTGCCCTGAATGCGATCTCAAATGTGACTACATCTGTGATCACATTCAGCCCTGCAGTTGTGTTTGTTAGGTTTTTCATCCATTGTTTTTGTTTAGTGATTAACGAAGTCCACACATGTCTATTGTTGGATGAGTTGAATTACATAGATCAGATATACTCTAGATAGAGTTTTTCGTTGAGTTTTCTAGTTGGATTTGAGTATTTTTGTATACGGAATCAATCTATTTTTACTAGTGGAAAGTTTTGCCATATTGGCACGCCTACAAGCTTGTTGGCTTGTAGACAATTTTTATTTCGTGTGTCTCTTTATCGTCTTCAAAATTCCGCTGCATGTGATTGTGAATGTGACCACATCTGCAATCACATTCTTACTCTGCAAAACTTTTGGTAAATATCCGTGCTATAATTCTTTCAAACACCCTTGTTAATTTTAATGACAAAAAAGTAATTCACAATTTTGGATAACTTTTAGAGGTATACCAATGGCTAATGGGGATAGCTAAAGATATTTAAACAGCAGAACAACTGTGTAGTGAATAAATATTATACATAATAAAAATACTTGAAGACCATAAATTAATAACCACAAGAAAGTATAATTTTTAAATTAAAATTTTTAAAAAATATATTTGGTTCACGTGCAACACACGTGCACTTTACTAGTATACATAAATATGGTATAGTTCAAGCTGAATGATTCAAGAAGCAAAATATATATTACCCAGTTTTGTATCAACATATACTGAAAGTTATTTTGGATAGTCAAATTATTTTTTGACCCACTTTTATAAAATATATTTTTTTTACCCGTAAAGACAAATACTCTTACTAAAGGGGCGAGGCACGTTGAAAAGTATCACAACACGCGATTGTGCCATCAATTACATGGACCTGGAAGGATCGTGTCAATAAATGCAATAAATACAGAGCACGACTGTATCCAATATACAGTACGTTATGGCACGCGCGATCATGCCAAATACATAAAGTGGACATTATTGTATCTCCATATATAGTTTATGGATATTATTGTGCCTACATATATGTTTGCGCACAATCACGCTCACTTGTATTTTGTCATATCTCGTGTTTCAAACAGCTTCTTCACAAAATCAAAAGGTCGTTATTTTGATCACGATCGTGCCATACGAATATTTCCAAATCTATTTATCAAAACGCTCATCACAAATTCAAAAGACATGTTCCGAGACATAACAAATTCTCATACCAAACGCATCTTCAAAAAATAGCAAAGAAAAGTTCGAGAGAAAGAAGAACAAGAAGAATATTGAAAGAAGAAGGTAGAAGAGATAAGGGATTTTTTTTAGCCTTTTTGGCCAAAATATGTGTAAGAAATATGCTTTTATTAAAACTGGGTGGAAAAGTATTTGTGTAGAAATGACCATCTACACAAATATATAATATATATATAACACAAGATGAAAGTCATGAAACTAAAACCGCTTCGCAATTCAAATATATCAAACCCAAATTCAACGTGTAGTAGTTGAAGTTTCAATTACATAACATACATGATACAACAATGAGCCACGATGAGCCCCCAAAACAACAAACAAAAATAAGTACTTGTCCTTAAACTTCACCCAAACAACAACAAATGTTTTTAATTCAAAGACACAATAATAAATTCGTTTTTTCCTTAATCAGTAGCAGTTCCTGTTTCAACACCAGAAGACGTAACACGTTCCGATTCAGACACAATCTCAACAGGCTGAGGAGAAGACACATTGCTCACATTAGGTTCCTTTACGACCACTTGATCATTTACCGCCGGATCATCAGCACTGACGGGCGAAGCAGTTGCTACAACTTTAACTTCAACATCTGTAGCTTGTTCACTATTTTTGGCCTGCGGTGGAGCAGCGACTGTGCCTTTATTAGGCATTGGAGCTTCAAGGCGTTGTGGTCTCACAGTCAGCTGCTTCATCAACTTCTGTTTGAATGTAGAAATGATAAGCTGGGGAAAAAAAGGTACTAATGCAATTAATCTTAGTGAATTTCAAACAGGAAGATTGAAAAGAGAATGAAGTTTCAAACCAATTCACATACACTACACACTCAGTGCACGCATTACACACACTTCGCACACACACACACTACATACGCACACTTCGCACACAGTACTCTCTCTCACACTATACTCACACACACATATTCACACATAATAAAAATTATATAGTTCATATTTTTATTAGTATATAATATTATAATATTTATAAAAAAAAGATATTATCTTTTATTTTTATTTGTTAAATGTCAATTAAGAAAACCTTTTTTAGACCTCTACCAAATCAAACATAGGCATGAGTTTTGTATCATAAGGTTAGTAAAAACTTAATCAAATACTATGGAACAAAATCAACATATTATCCTAATAATTTATCAACTTACTAGTTCCCAAACGTTTCTAGTTGCCGATCGAAAACAAGGCTAGAATCGTAATGAATAATAAAATCTTATTGATAATAGTGATACTTACATAATAACGATTCATGCTTAAACCAAATTCGATGACAAAAGCTAGATGACAAAAGCTAATTAAACAATAATGCTTAGACGAACTGACATAAGGCTAATGGTGATTGACCAATCATTTCCTAATATAGATAATTCATCTCACTCCTCATCAATGTCAATAAGAATGAGCCTACTAATCGATCCATATAAAATAAATAAAAAATAAAAAATAATGACAAGAATAGTTACAATTTACATGATATGGAGTATACATCAACATGGTATAGTCCAGGGTGATTGATCTATGAAGCAAAATATATATTACCCATCTTTTTACAACTTAAATTGAAAGTTATTTTTGACCTTTTTAAGATAATCAAACTTTTCTACCCATTTTTACAATAAGATTTTTTTTTGTACCCGTAAAAACAAAAGTACCATTATTAAAGGGGCACGGCACCATCATGTCATCAGTTACATGGGTGTGGCATGATCGTGTCCCTAAATGCAATAAGTACAGAGCACGACTATATGAAGATACAAATTTGGAAATGTTCATTAGACAGATTGTGCCAAACATTATAAAGTGGACACAATCATGTCTCCATATATGGTTTTGTGGACACGATCGTGACTACATATATGTTTTTGCAATCACTTATATTTTTTCAAGTCTGTTTTTGAAGGAGCTCTTCATGAAATCAAAAGTCACATTATTTTGGTCATGATCGTGCCATTATGAATATTCCAAATTTGTTTTTCAAAAAGCTCCTCAAGAGTTCAAATGGTACATTCCCAGACATGTACCAAAGTCATACCAAACTCGTCTTCAAAAATAGCAAAGAAAAATTCGAGAGAAAGAAGAAGAAAATGAAGGAGGAGGAAGAGATAATTAATGAGTTATTTCGTCTTTTCAGCCAAAAAAATGGGTAAGAAATATGCTTTTATTAAAAGTGAGTAGAAAAATGTTTCGCTATTAAAAAGTGTGTAGAAATGACCATCAACACAAATATGTAATATAAAACACAAGATGAAACTAAAACAGAGAAAGAGCAACTCTCGTTCCATTCCTTTGGCAAAGGCCCTAACTACAGTTCTCAGTAACTACAATTCAACCAGATCAAACCCAAATCAAACAACATATGTTGTTCAAAATTCAAATACATAACATACAACAGCAAGCCATGATAAAGCCCCTAACAACAAACAAACATAATTGTTAAAACCTTAAACTTCACCCAAAAGACAACAAATGTTTTTACTGCAAACATAAAAAGACACTAAGTTCTTCAAATCCATTTCTTAATCAGTAGCAACTCCAGTTTCAACATCGGACAACGTAACACGCCCGCTTTCAGACACAATCTCAACAGGCTGAGGAGACGAAGCATTGCTCACATTATGGTCTTTACGACCACTTGATCGCTTACCGGCGCTGGATCATCAACACTGAGGGGCGAAGCACTTGCTACAACTTTAACTTCAGCATCTGCCGCTTGTTTGCTATTTTCGCCTGTGATGGACCTGCAACTGTGCCTTTGTTAGGCTTTGGAGTTTCAAGGCGTTGTGGCCTTACAGTCGGTTGCTTCCTCAAATTCTGTTTGAATGTAGCAATGATAAGCTGGAAAAAAAGAAATGTAATGAGATCCTAGTGAATTTCGAACTGGAATTGAAAAGAGAATAAAGTTTCAAACATATTAATGCCACAAATTAAAATGGTTGATCATTAGTACAAAGGATAATTAAAAACAAAACCACAAAAACTTGTGTGAGAAATAGAATTTCGACCCAAACCCATACCCATAAAAATAATCCATATTTTTGTATGTGTTTAGGATCCGTTTCATAAATTTAGATCCATGAGACGGTCTCACATAAGACCTCCTAAAAACACCAGCGACTTTTAAAAATGGTTAACCCAAATTGGGTGGGGATTCGAGTGTGGGAACCCCATAACAGCTTTGCTAGCAATTATTTTCACATTCATCCTCATTCTCAGAAAAATGGTTAACCCAAGTTGCTAGAAAAAGCATATTATATCTACGTGTAAACACTTAGATATCCTTTCACAACCTATGGTGGATATCACAATAACCTCCTGATGGACATGCGATGCCCTCATCTCCACTCCCTCACACTCCGGATACGCCATGTATGTACACATGAGATCGGACCTTTCGCGCTAATAGTACCCTTAGGGACATGATACCGCTTGTCACGCCATAGACCACATCTATGGGTCTAGACGTGACAAAAAGAAAATAAACTTTGAAGATTGTAGAAACCAATTACGTATGCAATATAAAACCTAAAGTTCTCCTGGACAAAAGCTAAATGTAAAAAAAAATGTCATAGATATAGATATAGATATATCAAGAGGAAATTTTGATTTTACCGTAGTTGGCCCTCCAAAGAATTAGTGAGCCCGCAAAGACCACCGTAAAACCGCCCTTCATGATTAGCCAATTGAACACTAAGAAGGCAAATTTTGCCACCCCTTTTTTTATCATAAGTGTGAGATCCATTCGGATACACGATTGAAAACTCGCCCGTAGAGGAGAATATATAATGAGAGATAGAGGAATTACCTTAATATCCCTTTTAATGTGTTAATCAAATTTAACTCTAGCATAGCAACATACATGTATATATGGTACATATATATGAGCAACTACTTATTCTGTTGTCATAAATGGTGGGGCAGAATTGGTCGTGTAAAATTTATAGGGTATTAGCAAAACAATTCTATAAAAATCATATTTTTCAAAAAAAAAAAAGTCATGTAATAATGGAAAACTTCTGTTGGTTTGCAAAATAGTTCTATAACTATATTAAAATCTCAATTTTTCTAATTTCACTAGAATTAATCACATGAGCGGCATATTTAGTCTCCAATTTCCGGTAAAATTATGACCAAATTTGATATTTTCATACATGACTATTTTGCAAACCGTGCATATTTTGCACGATTAAAACTGAGATCAGATGTTTATAAACTTACATGATTTTTTTGTTGCAAAACGTGATGTTTACATTAGCTGAACATATTGTAATCCTCATAATGGGATTAGAATTAGCCAATTTGATGACGAAAGACAAGTAAAATAAAGAAAAAAACACATGGAAATGGAATGAAAGTTCAGGCAGAAGCATATATATATATATATATATATATATATGATTTTATTTCTTTTTTCATGCATAACATCAAATAAAGAAAATAATTAGAATATAGAAATTGAGATCATGCCTCATATCTTATAACACCTCCACGCAAAGCTGGGATGTATAATTCTGCACTGGAGATTGTACCCGATGCTGACAGAATACAAATGGATTCTGGAATCTTTTGAGAAAAAGACCAGATCCTTTCAACAATGTTCTGCATGAAGAACGAAGGATAAATAATATAGTCACTCTAATTATATCGAAGAAAAATAAATTACAGAAGCACAAATTACAAAAACACAAATACTAAATTAATTAAGTATAACAATCTCCACCAATTTACACTATTTTAGTGCACATTGAGCACTATTTTAATTTTGAACAATGTTTTGCATGAACAAAAGGATATAAATAACTTATTCTTATTATATATCGAACAAAAACAATTTAGAGAAGCAGAAACACAAACACTAAACTAAATTAATTAAGAGCATATCCAGCAGACCACTTTAATTGGTGAACATTATGCAATATTTTTGTGCAGAATTTACACTCTAGCAAATTGCACACGTCCCGCACTAAAAAGAATATTCCTTATTTTATTCATTTAATATTGATTTTGATTATTATATAATTTATAAAAATATTACATATATATGTAATTTTATGTTTCATTATTTTATAATGTAATTTATTTATGTTTTATAAATTTGTGTAGTATTTTAATCTTATCGTACTTATTAATTTATATATTGTTATTCAAATAACACATCATGTTATTTAAAAAGATTATCACATAGAGTTGAATTAATTTTGATATCGTCTAAAAATCATTAATATTAATATTATTTTCTATTAGATAAAATAAAATAAAATATTAATTACAATTTTCTTTTTTTACCAAACCAATTAATTAAAATATTTAAAATTAATAAAAATATATATAACAAATTAAAGAAACAAAATAAAAACAATTAGTGCAAAAACAATGCAACTTTAGAGCATCTCCAAAAGAGTGTTCTATCTTCAATTTGAAGCAAAACCTATTCCCTCACTGCTAAAGTCCGAGCTATTTTAAAGATGTGAATAATTATGCGCTAGGAAATGGCGCAACACCATAGTTGCGCTAATTTCTATTCTTTCTATTTTTTGTTTTCAATTTCTTATTTTAGTGTATCAAAATATGCACTAAAATAGAATATTCTACAATATCCTTTTTGTTGTAGAATCTAGTGCAAGTCGCTAAATATGATGTCGAAGTGTCGTTGCATTGTACAAAATCCAAGCACCCAACGCCACTTACGTGGGTCGGGATATATTGTCTAACAAAAGGTCAACTACCTCTCCTTGAATTGCAATTGTGTGAGTAAAGTCTCTTCCAATTGTGTCCTCAACATTTAAAATTATATATTATTATTTTTCAGATTACACATCATATTATTTTGAAAAATTATCACATAAAACCTAATTAAGTTTAATATGATTTTCAAATTAATTCATTTTTCTCATAGCTTGGGTCCCATAAGTTTTATTTTTGTTAACTTTTGCCCAAATGGGTAAGTCATATTTCATCCTTTGAGAACCAAAATTACACAAACTTAAAACTTATAGACAAAAATGGCAAAATAATCAAAATTTTAGGACCGAAATTGCTACAGAGAACACTTAGAGGACTATATGTATGCAAATTTTTAATACATATGGGACTAAAATTGCTACATACAATAATTACATGACTAAATATATCACCTCTTTATATTTATAGACCAAAACCGCAATTAAGCTATATTATGGAATATTCTTGTTAGATAAGTATTTTTATCGTAATTTTGATGATTTTATTTAACTGAGCTTTTCACCAAAATAATGTCTTTAAATGTTGTCCAAATACTCCTAGTCAATTTAAAATATTTTTACTAATTTTTCGTAGTATTTCTTGAAGTTTGTTTTTGACAAAAATTGACAACAATTCTTTCGTGTGCAACTGGTCACCCTAGAGGGCAACCATTGCCTCGAAGTTTGATTTTTGAAACAGAAACGAGACGGACGAAAAACCCCAAGGTGGTCGACCGGTACCTGTGGATTTATATTTGTTGGGAAATTTATTGTTTAGATTTTGATGAATGCCATGTAAAACTTAGACTAGAAAGTTGGCACCCCATTTTCCTTGTAATTTGCATTGTAATAGATAGGGTTGTACGAGCCGAGTCAAGTCGCCTATGCCTGGATATACAAGAAGTCAATCAAGATCGAATGAAGACTCCACTGCGTGAAACAAATTGAGTATGGCAAGGAGGAGAAGTCAAGAACTCGATCAAGTAGTATCACCGAGATACAATTGCAGTGAAGTGTCACCAAGTCAACTCAAGAAGCCAAGTCTCAAGTTGAAGTGACGATGAGTCATCCATTGATTGAAGCTAACTCAAGTCACCTGGGAAGTTAGAGAACTGCAAGCAAGTCAAGACAATTGAAAAGAATCCGCTGTACGTAAGTCAAGAATATTACCTAAACAAGTAATACTTCCATGTCGCCATGTCTTAAAGTGGTCAATCCTTGCATGCAAAAGGAATAAACCAATGGGAAGATCGCACCTCGTCGGTCGACTCAAAAGTCAAGATTCATTTAATACGAGGAAATGTCAACTTCAAGGATCGCAACAAGACAAGCTAACGAACACAAGTGACTTTTGAAAATAAGCCTATCTCTTCAACGGGCGATTTTTAAAAGTTCACTATAAAAGGCCGAGGAATCACTTTGAGAAAAGGTTACCTTGCATACCCGAGTATTCAAGCAATTATTCATATCAGAACCTCGCAAAATATTCTCAAGTTATTCAAGCAAAATCCTCAAGCCTAACTCTCAAGGAAATCAATCCAACACAAAGCTATGAAGGAAAGACAACTTCAAACTGTTGAAGAGAAAACTTTTGAAGAATCAAAAGTGGTCTACATTCAAGAAGAGGATTGTAGAAAGGTTCAAGGTCGAACCAGTCTCAAGTTATTGGAGGACTTCGTTATCAAATCCAAGAAGCTTGAGCAAGTGAGTCTGAGTCAAGTAGCAAGGCAAAATGCGGAAGAAGCCGAGTCGGACGAGAAGCCACCGTGGTGACCAAGGCATCTCCAGACCGAGTCCCAAAGGATCAAGTCACCGTGTGATCAAGACTTGTACCTGACCGATAACCACTTTGTACTGATCAATATTTAGTGGATTCCTCCAGAGTTGGAGAAGAGAGGAGTAGAAAAATTACCCCATCTTCAACCTCTATAAAAATTATTTTGTCATTTACATTTCAAAGACTTTTATTTCTCGATATTACTTTACATCTCACGATAATTTGCTATCCAACCGATAATTAACAAAGTGCTAAAACCAAGTGTTAAAACAAACCTAAACCAAATTCAAGGGTGTTAAGTCTTCCAATAAAATCTCATCACAACCAAGTTAAGGTTTAGACAAACAACTGAGTTATTCTATCAACAAACAATCGAGTCCGTTGAGTGGCTAACTCATTTTGTTAACTAACTTAGCCGTCCCTCAAGGACTTAGCCGTATTTAACTCAGTATTATTTTAAAAGGACTAAAATCGAAAAGTTGGTAAGGTTTATTCAACCCCCTTCTAAACCTTACTCACACCCCTTGTAACCTACAAGTGGTATCGTGAGCGGTTGGTTTATTGAGCCTTCCGCACTGGTTACTTGAACTAGATCTCCAATCTTTCAAAGAAGTTTTTAACACTTGTTCTTTCAAAAGCCATTTTTAAACAAAGAAAAGTTATTATCATGGAAGCAAATTTGACACGCATTCCTATGTTCACCATTGAAGAATTTGTTGACTGAAAATACGATGCGTGCTCATCTATCGCCTTTACATGATGAGATGTGGATAGTGATAGAGTATGGGCCACCGCAAATAATGAAGGTGAACACAAAATGCAAGGAGAGTCCGCTGCAATTGGGAGAAGAGGTTGTCGCTTCCTGCACCAACTATGGTTGAAAACCAAGAGCCAATGGACAAATGATGACAAAAAAGATACAACCTAGATAATGTGGCCAAGGATATACTTTACAAAACTTAGGACAAATCCATGTTCAACAAAGTCAAATCTTGCAAGACACCAAAGAAAAATCTAGATAAACTAACTTTAATTTGTGAAGGATCGTGAGCAAATTAAGGAAAACAAATTATCTCGTTGTTGTTCAAAAATTTGAAAACTTTAAAATGCTTGCAAAAGCGACAAGAGATCACCGGATGCTAGATTCACCGAAATTACAAATGAGCTCTCAAAGACTTGGAAATGAATACACACAAAAGGAAATGTGTATGAAGATACTAAGGAGCCTCCCACCGAGTGGGAAATGAAGACCATGGCTCTAAGGCACTCTATGGACCTATCAAAAACATCTAATCATGAACTATTCTCGGACCTCAAAGCTTATGAATTTAAACCGAGAAGAAAAAGATCAAGAGGAGACAAACACCCAAAACAACCGCACTCATAGTTAAGAAAGGGAAGAGAGCCGAGACCAAAGAAATCATTGACCAGGAGGAGATTGCTCGATGGTTAAAAGATTCAACAAGTTCTTCAACAAGAACTACAAAAGAAATAAAGGTGAATCCTCCGTAAGACATTCGGCCTCCTCCAAGTCAAGGGAAGATAGGTCACCAAAGAGAGCGAGCATCAAAAGGTCGGATATCAAAGAGCCGACAACCCAAGAAATGAGAGAGTCACCAAAAGGTTGAAAACCTATGTTGGAATTGCAGACAACCAGACACTTTGCTATTGATCGTCCCATATCCTCGTAGTCAATAAATACAGAATGAAGAAAAAGAGTCTTCGTGAGAAAGAATACAAGAAAAGAAAAAGGCAATGTTGGTGCCGAGACTCAAAACAACTAAGTTTAAAGAAGCAAAGAGACTCGATAGTAGTGAAGTGACTACTCAAGTGACTCAAGAAGAAGCCTTAACTGCCTAATGGCCAAAGAACAAGACCAACCTAACCAAGAAGATGAGGTACACTTTAACTCATCTCAATCGATTCTAGTGATAGTGATTGTGACACACACACACACACTTCATCACCCACCGATCTTTATGATTCATTAGGCAAAATGATGAAAGACTTTGAGCACATTAAATCCTCACACACACTATTAAATGAGGAAAACAACACTTAAAAGCCAAAACTCACAAATTGACTAAGGAGCCGAGTACTCTAAGTCACATAGCCGATGAGAACAAAGAGTCAAGGCCGAGAATGCTAAACTAATAAAGAGAGATAGTCGCTATAGAAA
This sequence comes from Rehmannia glutinosa, assembly GCA_016081115.2. Classification (NCBI taxonomy): domain Eukaryota; kingdom Viridiplantae; phylum Streptophyta; class Magnoliopsida; order Lamiales; family Orobanchaceae; genus Rehmannia; species Rehmannia glutinosa. The sequence goes on along the minus strand of CM071924.1, from coordinate 12,993,814 downwards.
AGAGAGAAAATGATCTCAAAAATGTGATTGCTCCATTCACAAAGGCATCTAAATCATTGGATGACCTTATTATGAGCCAAAAGAGTGTGGAGACAAGATATGCATAAGATTCAATTCCTTTGTGCACAATAAACTCCCGAGTGATCTTGGAAAAAGGATCTTCAAGTAATGAAGCATCTCAAAAACCCAAGACACCAAATATGGCACCCACATTCACTCCGAAGCACAATCACAAACAAACCGGCCTTGATATAAAGGAAAAGGAAAATGTACCGATTGAGTATGCCGAGAGGACAAATGAGAACAAATCCAAACAGAGTGCCTCATCAAACTCCAAACATGAAGTACTGTGAAGAAGAAACAGAGCTACTAGAATCCCCGTAAGTTCTATCAAAGGAACACAAATGATGGGAATGGTAGAAACTACCCAAGCCAAGCCGATCGAATAATGTGAAATATCAACAAAGACCAGGAATATATGCCAAAATGGCAAAGGCCTAGAACTCAAAGAAAGGCCATTCCAAAGGCAAAAGAGAAATCATCAAAGACACATATGCACCCAAGCACTACACTCAAATATCACAATTACCCAAAGAAGGCAATTGCTAAAACTCACACACAGCATACAGACAAAAGAGACAAACAGTATGAACCTAAAGCCCCTGCCAATTTGCCAAAGTGAATTATGATTATGGCACGTATAGATGGCAACCTCTTAGTGTCAAATCATTTGGCTATAGGTTGGTTGGATCATCTTACAAGATTAACTCCCACAGACCTGCATAAGTATGGGTACCTAAAACTAATTTCCTTGATTGCAAGTTCAAGAACAATACCGAAAGTGCCAAGGAACCTGGTACATGGATAGTGGTTGTTCCGCATCAGAGGCGCAAAAGTCATATTTGGAGGAAATGAAGCTTCAAGGAAATAAGAGGTATTGGATCCATCAAGAAAAATGGATTAGAAATCACGTATGTTGCATATGTTGAAGGCCTCAACTTCAACCTATTAAGTATCAACCAACTCGTGACAAGGGCTATAATGTTGATTCAATATGGGAGTGTGCCAAATCAAAGACACTCGAATCAAATGAAGTGGTGTCATGCAAGGATCCGCATAAAGAATATGTATGTGGTAGATTGGTCGACTACCACACCAAGCACTTGTCTCATTAGCAAAAAAGCACAAATTAATGAAGTTGGTCAGGGGCACAAGAAGTCGAGTCACCACGAACTTCAAGACAATTAACAAGCTTGCAAGGAGTTATCTTGTAGAAGGACCGCTGACTCGGTACAAGAAGTGAAAGTGTTTGTCATGCATGCCGATGGGAAAACAGATCAAATCATCATTCAACGAAAAGTCAAGTCCATCTTCAACAAGGATATTGCATCGCTTACATATGGACTTATTTGGCCCATTGAGCCAAAGAACCATAAGTGGAAAGAAATACACTCTAGTAGTGGTCGATGATTATTCAAGATATACATGGACATTCTTCATGTGTAAAAATAAGGAAACTTTGCGTTTACCTCAAATAATGAGAAGAGTTCAAAATGAGCAGAGTCAAACCATTATTAAGATAAGATCCGATAGAGGAACTAAGTTTGTCAATGGAATAATAACTCGGTATTGTGTTGAAAATGGTATTGCTCATGAATTATCTCATAATAAAGGATGACTACACAAAGAAATGGAGAGCGAAGAAGAAGGAACAGAACTCTCAAGGAAGCTGCAAGAACCAAGTTAGCTGAAGCTGGATTGCCAAAAAGATTTTGAGCTAAAGCCATCAATACTGCATGCTATACTCAAAATAGATGCATGATAAATAGACAGCTGACAAAGACTCCCTATGAAATATGGACGGGGAGAAAGCCAAATGTTGGGTATTTTAGAATATTTAGATGTAAATGCTTCATCCACAACAATGGCAAGGATAATCTAAAGGCTTTTGATGCTAAAGTTGATGAAGGTATCTTCTTGGGATACTCAGCTGAAAGCAAAGCCTACAGAGTGCTGAACAAGAGGACTATGGTCACAGAAGAGTCTATTCATGTGGTTTTTGATGAACCAAATGTAAATGGAGAAGACATTGAGGAGTTAGCGATAAGTCGAATCACCAACTATGCGAAGAGTCCCTATGTTGAAGTCAAGCCGAGCAATCAATCAAGATGAAGGTAAAATAGTCAATCTCAAAGACAAATGGAAAATCTGCAGCTAAGTGATGATGAGAGAGTCGCTCAAGACTACACAAACAAAGACGATCAACCCACCGACTTACTCCAACCCGATGTGAGATGGCCGAGAGACCATCCACTAGAGCTAGTCATTGGAGATGTAAGAGATGGTGTAAGAACCAGATCCAGAGCTCAACAAGAAGCTATGTTCACTTGTTTTATTTCTCAAATAGAGCCAAAAGATGTGTCCCAAGCATTGATGATACACATTGATTCATGCCATGAAAGAAGAGTTGAATCGCTTTGAAAGAAATAAAGTATGGGAACTGCACAAAGACCAACCCATCAAAATGTTATTCACACAAAATGGGTTTTCGAAACAAGATGAATGAGGAAGGTTCTGTGGTAAGAAACAAAGCAAGATTGGTATCCAAAGGGTATTGCCAAGAAGAAGGAATATATTTTGATGAAAAATTTGCTCATGTTGCAAGCTTAGAAGCAATAAGGATGTGTCTTGCCTATGCTACACACAAGAACTTCACCGTATATCAAATGGATGTGAAAAGTGCATTTTTAAACGGATTATTGGAAAAGAAGTCTATGTTGAACAACCTCCGTTTTTTGAGCAGAAAGACTCTTGGAGATAAGGTGTACAAACTAAAGAAAGCTCTATATGGATTGAAACAAGCACCTAGAGCATGGTATGATACATTATCTCAATTTCTAACGGATAATGGATTCACCAAAGGCAAAGTGGACATAACACTCTTCTTGTAATCCAAGATGGAGAGAGTATACGCTTGTTCAAATATATGTGGATGATATCATTTTTGAATCCACAAACAAAGAGTTGTGTGATAAGTTCTCAAACCTCATGCAAGGTAAATTTGAAATGAGCATGATGGGAGAGTCATGCTTCTTTCTAGACTTCAAGTTAAATAGTCAAGGATGGAACCTTCATAAGTCAAACAAAGTATACCGTAGATTTAATGAAGAAATTTGGTATGGAAGAGAAGTCTTCTCAGAAAATACCAATGAATACATCACCAAGATGGATATGGATGCAGATGGTAAGCCTCGTGGATCAAACCGATACGAGCACTAATCGATCACCGCTTATCTAACAACAAGCAAAGCCAAACATCACCTTTGCAAGAGGAGTATGTGCAAGATTTCAATCGCTTCCAAAAGAAAGCCACATGATCGCAGCCTAAGAGAATCCTAAGATATCCAAGGGGATGCCAGAAGTCGGCTTATGGTATCCAAAGGAAGGTGGATTCAAACTTATTGGTTATTCGACTCGACTATGCCGGATGTAGAGTTGACAGAAAAGTACTTCGTACATGTCAAATGCTTGGAAACAGATCGTTTCCCGGTTTAGCAAGAAAAAACTCAATAGCCACATCCACAAATGAAGCCGAGTACATAGTCATGGGCAAACACAGCTCCAAGTCTATGGATGAGACAAAGAAATAAAGATTATGATGTTGAAGAGAAAGAAATTCCAATTATGTGTGATAATACAAGTGCTATTGCAATCACTCGTAATCCCGTGTTGCATTCAAGAACAAAGCACATTGATGCCGTATATCACTTTACAAGAGATCATGTTGAAAAGAAAGACATCACTTTGGAATACATCTCAACCGATAAATAGTTAGTCGACATATTCACAAAGCCCTTATGTGAATCCGCATTCAAAGAGCTTAAGCATGAGCTAGGGTTAATTGAGTGAGTTGACACTCGTAAGACTCAATGAGCAGAGATGGAACATGAAAAGATGAAAACAGAGCGAGATCTTACAGACGCCAAGTAAATCACCAGATCGTAAAGTCACTTGATCGAGTTAATGACAAATGAGTCACTATGTGAATAGAGAGAAGAAGAGCTAAGTCGATTAAGGAGTAAGTTTCGAGTCATTTATGAGCTAAGTGAAAAAACGCAATGCTTTTTAATAAGCGAATGTTTTTAAGGATGACGTCAACGTGATAATGACAGTGTATACCAAAAGTCGCACGACAAAGCATATGATTGATATAAATGTTGCCGCATTAAATGCGGGCAATTAAATGCTAATCGGCGTATAAAACTGAGCCGCTGATCTTGATCAAAATTTCAAAACCGATAGCACGCCCTTTCACAACCCTTATATACTCAATCGCTCGCTTTCTCTCTCTCTCTCACATTACTCAAAAAACCTGCTTCATCTCTCCAAAGCAAAGAAAGCTTTTTTTCTCTCAAACCGTATCGCTCTTCAAGGCAAGTTTGTCAAAGTTCGCTTTGGTAAAACTCAAAAATGGCATCAACCTATGATTTCACCAAACTAGGGAAGCAAATCCACACTAGTTCTACGGTAGATTTCGAAGGAATGGTTAAACAGGGTTCCGATGAAACCCTTGTGAAGAAGATAGCTGACAAAATCGAGAAATCTGGACTGAAACCCTTTCTCACGATGGAGTTTGTATGACTTATGTTGAAGAGGTAGCACGCTTCTACGTGAACGCCTGAAGTTCATGACGAGGCATCAAATCCTCCGTCACGGGAAGGATCTTACAATCATTGTCAATATCTAGCGAGCATTGTTTGCACGCCATCGGAAGGTGTGCCGAGATACTTTAGGGTGACGTAGATTTGGTCGTTGCATGGAAGGAAGTGGCCAAACCCGAGTGTGCTGCAAAAGTTGTCTACACAACTGACAAGAAGCTGCTGAAGGATGATTATCACAAACTGCTGGACATCGTTGCCAAATGTGTAGACATAAAGTTTGGAAGCTTCAATCAGCCTATCCAAAACCAAGCTGATCGTCATGGCTACGATCATGGAGGAGAAGAAGATCAACTGAAGCAAGAATTCGTCAACAAAGCAGATCGCTGAATGTTGTAAATAAGTCCTTCAAGGACGATGGATCATTTGGAGGATCTCGTGGGCTATGGCCTTGTAATTGGCCGCTGATGGAGGTGAAGGGTGTTCCATTCCAACATGGAAAGTCGCTCCATGTCAACAAGAAGATGTTCCGGTCAAATCTTTCAGGAGCCCAAAGGAGAGCCTATGCCAAGAGGGCGGATACAAGCGAGGGGGAATCAGCTGATCCCGAAGAAACAACTGTCACTTCCCCTCCTAAGAAGAAAGTTGCCCATGCAACATGCGAAGAAGCCAACTCGCCCACCAAGAAGAAGAAAAACCGCACTCCGCCCCGCAGCCGAGTCACCCGCCCCCGCAGCCGTGTCTCCTACCCCCGCAAAATGAGGCAGAGAAGGAACCTCAAATACCTTCTCCACCATCTAGAAGAAGAGGATCGCTGCCAAGAAAGGCAGCTCCTCGTGCAAAGAAAGATGGATCGCCCCGCCGCCAAGAACCAAGAAGCCGCATCCAAGCCGGAAATTCCTCTAGTTAGGACAAAGATCTCTCGAGACCGCTAGAGAAGTGCGGTCTCCGATATTATTGATGAAACAAACCAAGTCCGATGAGGCCGATCACAGAGGTAATTGAAGACCCAAATTGTGGACGTAATCACCGAGAACAAGAAGCAAGCAGAGATAGCAATCTCCTGCCGACAGGATCGTGTCTCCACCTACAACAGATGTTGTTGAGGTGAAGAGCAAGAAAGTCCGCTACCCTCCATTCCCGAAAAGGAAGGACAAAGAAGAAGAAGATGAAGATGATGTGATTGTGCTCTCTCCACCATATCCGGACATCCAAAATCCTCTACGAGAATGGAGGAAATGGAAGCCGAGTCGCCGAGGGAACAATTCGAAAGACCTGAATTCATTGAAGAAGAGGAAGAATCGATGGAGTTTCTCGAGTTGACCACAAGGGTCCAGGCACTTGATGAAGATAATCGCCAAGATATCTTGCGATCTTCAAAGAAAAAGAGAAGGAGAGATTGGCAGAGGAAGTCAAGCTCGTGAGAAGGCCAACATTTGTCCTTTCACCGAACCACCGATCACACCCATCCTCACTTCGATGCCTTCTCGGGGAAGTGATGAGGACTTGATCCTCGCCGCCGCGATGGAGGAGCTAGAAATGCAAAGAAGCCATGCGGGAATCCAGGATGATGCATGTGCAACAAATTGACGAAAGGACCTGGAGAGTCTTCCAAATCTCACCGAGATTGATCCATTGGGAGTGGTACATCGATTGCCATCGTTATTGCCGCAACCACCTCCCCAACTCACTCGTGAGGATGGATCTAGGAAATTGGCAATGAAACGGGAACTTGGGGACCCAAGTAGAGCCAACCCCTCGTCGAAGGTGTCTTACCACCGCCCCCACGACCGAACACTCACAAGAAAAAGTCAGAGTCCGGAGCAGAGTGACCCCAATATAAGTCACTCGGCCTAGTGTGTCACCAAGGGGAAACTCCTCCACTACAAACCTAGGTCGAGGATGTCGCAACTAACTCCACCCTAAATCTAGGAGGCAAAGTGGAGAAGGAACAAGAAAAGGAAACACAACAAGTTGTTACTCGACGAAGCTCGGACGCTTGAATCTGCTCACCAAGTGCCAACCGATCTGCGGCAGCCGAGGACGCCGCTAATGCAATCGAGGCACGTGATGGTTCTCGCCCCGGAGTTAACACTTTGGGCAATGAAAGTGCAATCCACGGAGTTGAGACTCCCGTGGATGCCACCGTAGAAGACCCTAAGATAGCCGAGTCTCTGTCGAAGGGAATGACCAGCCTTGCCGCAGCTGAGACCGCAGGAGGTAATGAAGGCCTACGGAGGTTGAAACTTCCCGAGGTACGCGTTAAAACACGTAACATCCCTCCTATTCACATTGATGATTCTCGGAAGGAGATAAGTGCCCTTCATGATTCTCAAGACAACCCCGACATAACTTTTCCGGAATCAAGCTAAAGATTAAGCCGAGTCCTCCCCTCGCCGCAAATCAAAAAGACTCGATTGAGGATGCTCTTCCTAGTACGAGTAAGACAGACTTCAAGGTCGCCGACAAACCTTTAATTTTGATGATGAGCCAAGCCTTCAAAACTCATCATCTTCCGATGATGCCGATGGTGTAGCCGAGAACATCAAACTCATTTAGCGTAAAAACACCGAGGCCGAAGAAGGCAAGAAGGCATTTGGAGGCTCGCCACCGCCAACCTCACACCAAGGCCCAAATGAAATCGAGTCATCCAGGCAGATCCCAAAGATACGTAAGAGTCGACTCAACCGCACACATCACAGCTCGAACGACCGTACATTCCATACCTTACGTCCGTGATGATGCTTTCAAGAAACTTTTCCTTTTTCAATTGAGGTGCCTGACCTTGTGTTGAAGAACCAGCCCGTGAGCGAAGTAATACCACAAACCCGATCCAAAGATTCCCACCGCTCTATTGTCCCCGGCGCAGAATTCGATTTTGATGTCTTTGCTTGGCCACCACCGAGACTCAAGTAACAATCGAGGTGCGTGAAGTCTTTAAGACTATCCTTGGAGAGATTGAGAAAATTGAAAGGCACCAGGCCTCACCGGACATGCTACCGATAATAGGGATGCCACTCTCACACCCGATTTGAGAGGGAATGTCTGGATCGTAGAATGGTGTCAATAGCGAGTACAATACGATTCGAACAAGTCGATACTTCAAGGCATTGTACAACAAAATGTTGATCTCGGAGCGCCGATAATGCTTACATGAAGAAGAGGGTGCAAGATAATATTGACAGAATGCATGCCTCCCACAACACCGAAATGGAACTGTCTGCGAGATTTCACAGAAAGAACTGGCCTAGAGGAAAACATGAATAACAAATTCAGTTTTCTTATGGCTGAAATGAAACCGTGGCAGCTGAGTCCAAAGCCACCCACTCGAGACCCGAACAAAGATACTATACAACGGACTCCAAACATAATTCACCATCAAGAAATTAGACTTCATGCTTGGTATGTTCCCGGGGTTCCTCTCTCCTTTGATGATGCCAAAAAGGGGAAGAGGAATACCGTAAGATGCTTAAGGGGACGGTTGGTGAGAAGGAAAAGGAAACAAATTGGCCGCAAAGAAGAAAGATACAATCACAAGAAGAAGGAGAAGGAAAAGAAGCGATTAAGGGGAAGGATCAAAAGATATGACTCTAATGTTTGCCAAACCCCTCAACAAGACCTTATCACAAATGACATAATCAACAAACTTCCAAAGAACACCGCTGCTCCAACACTCTGCTGTACCTATGTCCGAAAGAGAAAAATCGTAGAATCGGGGATGAAGGAGGTCGAAGGAAAAATGGATGCCCGTGTGATGGATATATCTTTGAAACAATACGGAGGCATTCCAAGAAGAAAGAGACACCGATGCCATTTCGGACGCGTCGGAACGAGCCTAGATTAGTTGATGAATTCAAAATGCTCGAACCGAGGGATACTTCGAGAACATGTCCATGGCCCAAGCCAGGGACTCGTATTGGGAAAAAGGCCCCAAGTCATGCAAAGAAGCCGACAGCAAACTACTAGCAATCCTCTGCTGGTCACTCTACCGGAAAAGAAAAGGCTCCAAAGACAATACATGCCCAGAGGAAGAGGAAGAAGCGATGGAAGAAGAGGTTTGGACCTAGACCTCTACCCAAAAACATTGAATACATAGATTCGGGGAACAAAGGAGGGATCTATTGGGTTGGATTTGATGCCATAGCAAATCTTGAAGTGGCTAGGAAGAATGCTGAGTATGTCAAAAGTATTGAAGAAGAAAATAAAAGACAAGATCAGCTGTGGGAAGAGAGTCAACAGAGGCAAGAAAGAAGGAGAAAAGACGAAGCTGCCAGAAGAGCCTACGAGAAAAAGAAAGCAGCTAAAGAAGAAAGGAAGAGAAAAAGGGTTGGATTCTCTATTACTACACTGTCTGTATGTATCTTTGATACTTACATTTTATTTGTATGTTTTAAGTTTTGGAATCATCAAAAAGGGGGAAATTGTTGGGAAATTTATTGTTTAGATTTTGATGAATGCCATGTAAAACTTAGACTAGAAAGTTGGCACCCCATTTTCCTTGTAATTTGCATTGTAATAGATAGGGATGTATGAGCTGAGTCAAGTCAGCTATGTGAAGTATCTGACTTGTTCGAATCGCATTGAAGCAACAAGAGATAACAACACAAGATATTCAAACACAAGCAAACTTCTTGTTATTCACTATCATATTATTTTTGTGTTTAGCCTAAGTCATTCACTTGCACATCTTGAGTACTAGGGTTCATTCTTGATTACACTTGCACTTCAAAGTTGTATACTTCAATTGAGTAGTAATCTTGAATTTTTTCAATCATCCAAAACAAGACTTTGAAAACTTTATTATGCTTGATGGAGAAAATATTTCAAAAATTGTGGAAAGACTTGACAACATAGTCAATCCTCTTGTGGCACTTGGGAAAGTCATGTCCGAACAAGACAAGGTCACCAAGGTTCTAAATGCTCTCCCCAGTTCATGGTAAGGTGACGGCAATCACGGAAGCTCAAAATCTCAAAACTCTCAAGTTTGATGAGCTCATTGGAAACCTCGTCATCTACGAAGTATATCTTAAAGAGAGAAAAAATTCTAAACTATCCACCTCTCAATTGGGTATGCAAATTATTTCTAAAGGCTTAGCATCTTATTCAAATAATTCATATTATGCTAGTGATGAAGATGATGAGGAGACGACCGCTCTTGTTCAAAAATTTGCCAAGTTTGTAAATAAAAATAAGCCAAGAAAGTCAAGAGACAACTCGTGCTTCGAATGCGGGAAATCCGGGCACTACATAGCCGATTGCCTGAAATTAGCGGAGGATGAGCAAAAAAAGAAAAAGCCTTTTTCTTAAAAAGAAAGTCTGTAAATATCGAAGCAAAACATGGGATGAACAACTTGCCACATTCGCCGGAAGAAGAAGCCGAACATAGTCCCATTGCCATAGACGATGAAAAGAATGAGGTATACTCTAATTCTTCATTTTCTTATTTAGTTGATGAATTTAAATGTGATTATGATGAACTTCAAAATGAATTTAGAGACATGATTTGCAAATACAAACTTTTGAAAAAGTAGTATAATAGCTCCAATTGGAAAAGTAAAAATATTTACTTCTTATGAATCACTTGATTGTGCTCATGCTATTACTCTTACTAAAATGCATGCTCTTGATTCCAAAAAACAAATGCTCACAAAAGAGATTGAAAATTTGAAAAAGGATGTGCATAGTTTTAATTTAAGCACGGATAAGGTTACCAAAAATTCTTGATTCACAAAGAAGTGAGCATTCAAAATTAGGACTTGGTTATAAACCTTTCAAAATGTCTCTAACAAAAATGACCAAGGTCCGACTTTTATACGTGCTAGTAGTTCTAATGTTATTACTTGCTTTTATTTTGGCAAAAATGGACACTATGTCAATGATTGTATATTGAAAAATATCTTTAATCATTTTTGGAGACTCAAAGGTCTCAATACTAACCCCCATTGACCCCAAAATTATTGGGTACCCAAAAATGATTCATTTGTAGGTGTTAGGGGCTATAACCATTTCGGAAAATTCAAAATGGCTCGTGGACAATGGGTGTTCACGCCACATGACCAGAAAAAGAGAACTTTTTACCAACATTAAGCTCCAAGAAAAATACATGGTTATGTTTGGGGAATAGCAAGGGAAGAATTCTTGGAAATGGAGAAATTGGTAACTCTTCTTTCCCTCTTAGTAATGTTCTTTTAGCTGAAGGGCTTATCTTTAAATTTTGGGCCGAATCCGTAAGTACCGCATGTGACATTATTAATCGAGTATATCTTCGTCCTAAGTTGACAACATAGTCAATCCTCTTGTAACACTTGGGAAAGTCATGTCCAAACAAGACAAGGTCACCAAGGTTATAAATGTTCTCCCCAGTTCATGGTAAGGTGACGGCAATCACGGAAGCTCAAAATCTCGAAACTCTCAAGTTTGATGAGCTCATTGGAAACCTCCTCATCTACGAAGTATATCTTAAAGAGAGGAAAAATTCTAAACTATCCACCTCTCAATTGGGTATGCAAGTTATTCCTAAAGGCTTAGCACGTTCTTCAAATAATTCATATTATGCTAGTGATGAAGATGATGAGAAGACGGCCGTTCTTGTTCAAAAATTTGCCAAGTTTGTAAATAAAAATAAGCCAAGAAAGTCAAGAGACAACTCGTGCTTTGAATACGGGAAACCAGGGCACTACATAGCCGATTGCCTGAAATTAGCGGAGGAGGAGCAAAAGAAGAAAAAACCTTTTCTTAAAAAGAAAGATCTAAATGCCGAAGCAAAAACTTGGGATGAACTACTTGCCACATTGGACGAGGAACAAGAAGCAGAACATGGTCCCATGGCCATAGACGATGAAAACAATGAGGTATGCTCTAATTCTTCATCTTCTTCTTTAGTTGATGAATTGAAATGTGATTATGATGAACTTCAAAATGAATTTAGAGACATGATTTGCAAATACAAACTTTTGAAAAAGGAGTATAATAGCTCAAATTGGAAAAGGAAAAATTATTTACTTCTTATGAATCACTTGTTTGTGCTCATGCTATTACTCTTACTAAAATGCATGCTCTTGATTCCAAAAAACAAATGCTCACAAAAGAGATTGGAATTTTGAAAAAGGATGTGCATCATTTTAATTTAAGCACGGATAAGGTTACAAAAATTCTTGATGCAAAAAGAAGTGAGCATTCAAAATTAGGACTTGGTTATACCTTTCAAAATGTCTCTAACAAAACGACCAAGGTCCGACTTTTATACGTGCTAGTAGTCCTAATGTTATTACTTGCTTTTATTTTGACAAAAATGGACACTATGCCAATGATTGTATATTGAAAAATATCTTTAGTCATTTTTGGAGACTCAAAGGTGTCAATACTAACCCCCATGGACCCCAAAAATTATAGCGTACCTAAAAATGATTCATTTGTAGGTGTTAGGGCTATAACCATTTTGGAAAATTCAAAATGGCTCGTGGACAATCGGTGTTCACGCCACATGACCAAAAAAAAAAGAGAACTTTTTACCAACATTAAACTCCTAGAAAAAGACATGGTTATGTTTGGGGAATAGCAAGGGAAGAATTCTTGGAAATGGAGAAATTGGTAACTCTTCTTTCTCTCTTAGTAATGTTCTTTTAGTTGAAGGGCTTATGTTTAATTTTTGGGCCGAAGCGGAAAGTACCGCATGTTACATTATTAATCGAGTATACCTTCGTCCTAAGTTGACAACATAGTCAATCCTCTTGTGGCACTTGGGAAAGTCATGTCCGAACAAGACAAGGTCACCATTGTTCTAAATGCTCTTCCCGATTCATGGTAAGGTGACGACAATCACTAAGCTCAAAATCTCGAAACTCTCAAGTTTGATGAGCTCATAGGAAACCTCCTCATCTACGAAGTATATCTTAAAGAGAGGAAAAATTCTAAACTATCCACCTCTCAATTGAGTATGCAAATTATTTCTAAAGGGCTTAACATCTTCTTCAAATAATTCATATTATGCTAGTGATGAAGATGATGAGGAGACAACCGCTCTTGTTCAAAAATTTGCCAAGTTTGTAAATAAAAATAAGCCAAGAAAGTCAAGAGACAACTCATGCTTTGAATGCGGGAAACCAGGGCACTAGATAGCCGATTGGCTGAAATTAGCGTAGGAGGAGCAAAAGAAGAAAAACTTTTCTTAAAAAGAAAGATCTAAATGCCGAAGCAAAAACATGGGATGAACTAAACAAGAAGCGAAACATGGTCCCATGGCCCATAGACGATGAAAACAATGAGGTATGCTCTAATTCTTCATCTTGTTCTTTAGTTGATGAATTGAAATGTGATTATGATGAACTTCAAAATGAATTTAGAGACATGATTTGCAAATACAAACTTTTGAAAAAGGAGTATAATAGCTCAAATTGGAAAAGGAAAAATTATTTACTTCTTATGAATCACTTGTTTGTGCTCATGCTATTACTCTTACTAAAATGCATGCTCTTGATTCCAAAAAACAAATGCTCACAAAAGAGATTGGAATTTTGAAAAAGGATGTGCATCATTTTAATTTAAGCACGGATAAGGTTACCAAAAATTCTTGATGCACAAAGAAGTGAGCATTCAAAATTAGGACTTGGTTATAAACCTTTCAAAATGTCTCTAACAAAAATGACCAAGGTCCGACTTTTATACGTGCTAGTAGTCCTAATGTTATTACTTGCTTTTAATTTGACAAAAATGGACACTATGCCAATGATTGTATATTGAAAAATATCTTTAGTCATTTTTGGAGACTCAAAGGTCTCAATACTAACCCCCATGGACTCCAAAATTATAGGGTACCTAAAAATGATTCATTTGTAGGTGTTAGGGCTATAACCATTTCGGAAAATTCAAAATGGCTCGTGGACAATGGGTGTTCACGCCACATGACCAGAAAAAGAAAACTTTTTACCAACATTAAGCTCCAAGAGAAAGACATGGTTATGTTTGGGGAATAGCAAGGGAAGAATTCTTGGAAATGGAGAAATTGGTAACTCTTCTTTCTCTCTTAGTAATGTTCTTTTAGTTGAAGGGCTTATGTTTAATTTTTGGGCCGAAGCCGTAAGTACCGCATGTTACATTATTAATCGAGTATACCTTCGTCCTAAGTTGACAACATAGTCAATCCTCTTGTGGCACTTGGGAAAGTCAAGCCCGAACAAGACAAGGTCACCAATGTTCTAAATGCTCTTCCCAGTTCATGGTAAGGTGACGACAATCACGGAAGCTCAAAATCTCGAAACTCTCAAGTTTGATGAGCTCATTGGAAACCTCCTCATCTACGAAGTATATCTTAAAGAGAGGAAAATTTCTAAACTATCCACCTCTCAATTGGGTATGCAAATTATTCCTAAAGGCTTAGCATCTTCTTCAAATAATTCATATTATGCTAGTGATGAAGATGATGAGGAGACGGCCGCTCTTGTTCAAAAATTTGCCAAGTTTGTAAATAAAAATAAGCCAAGAAAGTCAAGAGACAACTCGTGCTTCGAATGCGGGAAACCCGGGCACTACATAGCCGATTGCCTGAAATTAGCGGAGGAGGAGCAAAAGAAGAAAAAGCCTTTTCTAAAAAAGAAAGCTCTAAATGCCGAAGCAAAAACATGGGATGAACTACTTGCCACATTCGACGAGGAAGAAGAAGCCGAACATGGTCCCATGGCCATAGACGATGAAAACAATGTGGTATGCTATAATTATTCATCTTCTTCTTTAGTTGATGAATTGAAATGTGATTATGATGAACTTCAAAATGAATTTAGAGACATGATTTGCAAATACAAACTTTTGAAAAAGGAGTATAATAGCTCAAATTGGAAAAGAAAAAATTATTTACTTCTTATGAATCACTTGATTGTGCTCATGCTATTACTCTTACTAAAATGCATGCTCTTGACTCCAAAAACAAATGCTCACAAAAGAGATTGAAAATTTGAAAAAGGATGTGCATCGATTTAATTTAAGCACGAATAAGGTTACAAAAAATTCTTGATGCACAAAAAAGTGAGCATTCAAAATTAGGACTTGGTTATAAACCTTTCAAAATGTCTCTAACAAAAATGACCAAGGTCCGACTTTTATACGTGCTAGTAGTCCTAATGTTATTCTTGCTTTTATTTTGGCAAAAATGGACACTATGTCAATGATTGTATATTGAAAAATATCTTTAATCATTTTTGGAGACTCAAAGGTCTCAATACTAACCCCCATTGACCCCAAAATTATTGGGTACCCAAAAATGATTCATTTGTAGGTGTTAGGGGCTATAACCATTTCGGAAAATTCAAAATGGCTCGTGGACAATGGGTGTTCACGCCACATGACCAGAAAAAGAGAACTTTTTACCAACATTAAGCTCCAAGAAAAAGACATGGTTATGTTTGGGGAATAGCAAGGAAGAATTCTTGGAAATGGAGAAATTGGTAACTCTTCTTTCTCTCTTAGTAATGTTCTTTTAGTTGAAGGGCTTATCTTTAAATTTTGGGCCGAATCCGTAAGTACCGCATGTGACATTATTAATCGAGTATATCTTCGTCCTAAGTTGACAACATAGTCAATCCTCTTGTGGCACTTGGGAAAGTCATGTCCAAACAAGACAAGGTCACCAAGGTTCTAAATGTTCTCCCAGTTCATGGTAAGGTGACGGCAATCATGGAAGCTCAAAATCTCGAAACTCTCAAGTTTGATGAGCTCATTGAAACCTCCTCATCTACGAAGTATATCTTAAAGAGAGAAAAATTCTAAACTATCCACCTCTCAATTGGGAATGCAAGTTATTCCTAAAGGCTTAGCATCTTCTTCAAATAATTCATATTATGCTAGTGATGAAGATGATGAGAAGACGGCCGTTCTTGTTCAAAAATTTGCCAAGTTTGTAAATAAAAATAATCCAAGAAAGTCAAGAGACAACTCGTGCTTTGAATACGGAAACCAGGGCACTACATAGCCGATTGCCTAAAATTAGCGGAGGAGGAGCAAAAGAAGAAAAACCTTTTCTTAAAAAGAAAGATCTAAATGCCGAAGCAAAAACTTGGGATGAACTACTTGCCACATTGGACGAGGAACAAGAAGCAGAACATGGTCCCATGGCCATAGACGATGAAAACAATGAGGTATGCTCTAATTCTTCATCTTCTTCTTTAGTTGATGAATTGAAATGTGATTATGATGAACTTCAAAATGAATTTAGAGACATGATTTGCAAATACAAACTTTTGAAAAAGGAGTATAATAGCTCAAATTGGAAAAGGAAAAATTATTTACTTCTTATGAATCACTTGATTGTGCTCATGCTATTACTCTTACTAAAATGCATGCTCTTGATTCCAAAAAACAAATGCTCACAAAAGAGATTGGAATTTTGAAAAAGGATGTGCATCATTTTAATTTAAGCACGGATAAGGTTACAAAAATTCTTGATGCAAAAAGAAGTGAGCATTCAAAATTAGGACTTGGTTATACCTTTCAAAATGTCTCTAACAAAACTGACCAAGGTCCGACTTTTATACGTGCTAGTAGTCCTAATGTTATTACTTGCTTTTATTTTGACAAAAATGGACACTATGCCAATGATTGTATATTGAAAAATATCTTTAGTCATTTTTGGAGACTCAAAGGTGTCAATACTAACCCCCATGGACCCCAAAATTATAGCGTACCTAAAAATGATTCATTTGTAGGTGTTAGGGGCTATAACCATTTTGGAAAATTCAAAATGGCTCGTGGACAATCGGTGTTCACGCCACATGACCAAAAAAGAGAACTTTTTACCAACATTAAACTCCTAGAAAAAGACATGGTTATGTTTGGGGAATAGCAAGGGAAGAATTCTTGGAAATGGAGAAATTGGTAACTCTTCTTTCTCTCTTATTAATGTTCTTTTAGTTGAAGGGCTTATGTTTAATTTTTGGGCCAAAGCCGTAAGTACCGCATGTTATATTATTAATCGAGTATACCTTCATCCTAAGTTGACAACATAGTCAATCCTCTTGTGGCACTTGGGAAAGTCAAGCCCGAACAAGACAAGGTCACCAATGTTCTAAATGCTCTTCCCAGTTCATGGTAAGGTGACGACAATCACGGAAGCTCAAAATCTCGAAACTCTCAAGTTTGATGAGCTCATTGGAAACCTCCTCATCTACGAAGTATACCTTAAAGAGAGGAAAATTTCTAAACTATCCACCTCTGAATTGAGTATGCAAATTATTTCTAAAGGCTTAACATCTTCTTCAAATAATTCATATTATGCTAGTGATGAAGATGATGAGGAGACAGCCGCTCTTGTTCAAAAATTTTCCAAGTTTGTAAATAAATATAAGCCAAGAAAGTCAAGAGACAACTCATGCTTTGAATGCGGGAAACCAGGGCACTAGATAGCCGATTAGGTCAAGTTAGCGTAGGAGGAGCAAAAGAAGAAAAAACTTTTCTTAAAAAGAAAGATCTAAATGCCGAAGCAAAAACATGGGATGAACTAAACAAGAAGCGAACATGGTCCCATGGCCATAGACGATGAAAACAATGAGGTATGCTCTAATTCTTCATCTTGTTCTTTAGTTGATGAATTGAAATGTGATTATGATGAACTTCAAAATGAATTTAGAGACATGATTTGCAAATACAAACTTTTGAAAAAGGAGTATAATAGCTCAAATTGGAAAAGGAAAAATTATTTACTTCTTATGAATCACTTGATTGTGCTCATGTTATTACTCTTACTAAAATGCATGCTCTTGATTCCAAAAACAAATGCTCATAAAAGAGATTGGAATTTTGAAAAAGGATGTGCATCATTTTAATTTAAGCACGGATAAGGTTACCAAAAATTCTTGATGCACAAAGAAGTGAGCATTCAAAATTAGGACTTGGTTATAAACCTTTCAAAATGTCTCTAACAAAAATGACCAAGGTCCGACTTTTATACGTGCTAGTAGTCCTAATATTATTACTTGCTTTTATTTTGACAAAAATGGACACTATGCCAATGATTGTATATTGAAAAATATCTTTAGTCATTTTGGAGACTCAAAGGTCTCAATACTAACCCCCATGGACTCCAAAATTATAGGGTACCTAAAAATAATTCATTTGTAGGTGTTAGGGCTATAACCATTTCGGAAAATTCAAAATGGCTCGTGGACAATGGGTGTTCACGCCACATGACCAGAAAAAAGAAAACTTTTTACCAACATTAAGTTCCAAGAAAAAGACATGGTTATGTTTGGGGAATAGCAAGGAAGAATTCTTGGAAATGGAGAAATTGGTAACTCTTCTTTCTCTCTTTGTAATGTTCTTTTAGTTGAAGGGCTTATGTTTAATTTTTGGGCCGAAGCCGTAAGTACCGCATGTTACATTATTAATCGAGTATACCTTCGTCCAAAGTTGACAACATAGTCAATCCTCTTGTGGCACTTGGGAAAGTCATGTCCGAACAAGACAAGGTCACCAATGTTCTAAATGCTCTCCCGGTTCATGGTAAGGTGACGGCAATCACGGAAGCTCAAAATCTCGAAACTCTCAAGTTTGATGAGCTCATTGGAAACCTCCTCATCAACGAAGTATATCTTAAAGAGAGGAAAAATTCTAAACTATCCACCTCTCAATTGGGTATGCAAATTATTCCTAAAGGCTTAGCATCTTCTTCAAATAATTCATATTATGCTAGTGATGAAGATGATGAGGAGACGGCCGCTCTTGTTCAAAAATTTGCCAAGTTTGTAAATAAAAATAAGCCAAGAAAGTCAAGAGACAACTCGTGCTTCGAATGCGGGAAACCCGGGCACTACATAGCCGATTGCCTGAAATTAGCGGAGGAGGAGCAAAAGAAGAAAAAGCCTTTTCTAAAAAAGAAAGATCTAAATGCCGAAGCAAAAACATGGGATGAACTACTTGCCACATTCGACGAGGAAGAAGAAGCCGAACATGGTCCCATGGCCATAGACGATGAAAACAATGTGGTATGCTATAATTCTTCATCTTCTTCTTTAGTTGATGAATTGAAATGTGATTATGGTGAACTTCAAAATGAATTTAGATACATGATTTGCAAATACAAACTTTTGAAAAAGGAGTATAATAGCTCAAATTGGAAAAGAAAAAATTATTTACTTTTTATGAATCACTTGATTGTGCTCATGCTATTACTCTTACTAAAATGCATGCTCTTGATTCCAAAAAACAAATGCTCACAAAAGAGATTGAAAATTTGAAAAAGGATGTGCATCGTTTTAATTTAAGCACGGATAAGGTTACCAAAAATTCTTGATGCACAAAGAAGTGAGCATTCAAAATTAGGACTTGGTTATAAACCTTTCAAAATGTCTCTAACAAAAATGACCAAGGTTCGACTTTTATACGTGCTAGTAGTCCTAATGTTATTACTTGCTTTTATTTTGGCAAAAATGGACACTATGTCGTTGATTGTATATTGAAAAATATCTTTAGTCATTTTTTGGAGACTCAAAGGTCTCAATACTAACCCCCATGGACCCCAAAATTACAAGGTACCTAAAAATGATTCATTTGTAGGTGTTAGGGGCTATAACCATTTCGGAAAATTCAAAATTGCTCGTGGACAATCGGTGTTCACGCCACATGACCAAAAGAGAACTTTTTACCAACATTAAGCTCCAAGAAAAAGACATGGTTATGTTTGGGGAATAGCAAGGGAAGAATTCTTGGAAATGGAGAAATTGGTAACTCTTCTTTCTCTCTTAGTAATGTTCTTTTAGTTGAAGGGCTTATCTTTAATTTTTGGGCCGAAGCCGTAAGTACCGCATGTTACATTATTAATCGAGTATACCTTCGTCCTAAGTTGAATAAAACAACGTATGAGCTTTGAAAAGGAAGAAATCCAAATATTAGTTGCTTCAAAATATTTGGGTGTAAGTGTTTTATTTTGAATACCAAGGATCAATTGGATAAACTTGATCCTAAGGCTGATGAAGAAATATTTATGGGGTACTCTACCAAGAGCAAAGCAAATCGGGTTTACAATAAGACTAGCATGGTGGTTGAAGAATCTATTCACGTCGAATTCAATGAAGCTTCGGGTATTGAAAGGATACCAAATGATGAAAGTGATGAAGAAGACGATATTGAACCAATAACTAAAAATGATGCTCAAAGTGATCAACCTTCAACATCAAATGACCAACCTTCAACTTCAAATGTTCCACAAGAAGAAAAAGGTGATAATTCGGATCTCCCCGTTGCTCTTAAATTCAATGGAGGTCATCTAAAAGATTTCATAATTGGGGACCCCCTAGACAAAGTCATGACTAGACGGAAAATTGCCGAGAAAGCTCTTATTTCTCAAAAAGAGCCAAAATGCAAAGGAAGCAATTGTAGATGAAGATTGTTTTTTAGAAATGCAAGAGGAG
Organism: Rehmannia glutinosa; assembly: GCA_016081115.2. Taxonomy (NCBI): domain Eukaryota; kingdom Viridiplantae; phylum Streptophyta; class Magnoliopsida; order Lamiales; family Orobanchaceae; genus Rehmannia; species Rehmannia glutinosa. Next base: position 12,973,764 of record CM071924.1, on the reverse strand, counting down.
GTGAATCAATTCGAAAGCAATAATGTTTGGGAATTGGTACCTTATCCTCCATCACAAACAATTATTGGTACAAAATGGTTGTTCCGAAACAAACTCGATCACCAGACAATATTGTTCGAAACAAGGCAAGGTTAGTAGCTCAAGGGTATTATCAAGAAGAATGTATTGACTATGATGAAACTTTTGCACCCGTCGCATGTTAAGAAGCTATACGTAATTTAATTGCCTATTCTTGTTTCAAAAATTTCAAGCTTTACCAAATGGATATTAAATCCGCATTTCTAAATGGTTTTATTCAAGAAGAAGTCTATGTAAAACAACCTCCGGGGTTTGAAAATATTTCTAGGCCAAATGATGATTACAAACTTAAAAAGGGCTTATATGATTACAAGCTATAGAGCATGGTATGATAGACTTAGCTCTATTCTTTTGCAAAATGGATTTACAAGAGGCAAAGTTGATACTACTCTTTTTGTATTCGAAAAAGGGCAATATTTCTTATTAGTTCAAATTTATATCGATGATATTATTTTTGGTGCTACTAATGAATCCCTTTGCAAGAAATATTTCAAGTTGATGCAAGGTGAATTTGAAATGAGTATGAAGGGGGAGCTCAATTTATTCCTTGGACTCTAAATTAAGCAATGCCGAGAAGGCATTTACATATCACAATCAAAGTATACCAAAGAACTTCTAAAGAAGTTCGAGATTGAAGAAGGAAGAACCATCACTACTTGTTTTGCATGTTTTTGTGTGTGTTTTGGGTGATGATTTATACAAAAATTTGGCGTGTTTTATTTGTATTTGCATGTTTTAGTGTTATGTTGTGTTATTTTATTGGTTTTTAGGTTTTGGTGGAAAAAACAAGTTTTGGAGCAAAAAACGTTAAAAAGTAATTTCGCGCAACTGCGGCAGTCATACACCATTAGAAAGCTAAGACAAAGTTCTACAATGTATATGTTTATACGAAAAATAAAGACGTTTATATGGGTTAAAATCATGTACAAATCAAAATAATATGTCGAATTCTTAGAAATAATACGTCTTGATATTTTGGCCATAACTCTATCTAGAATATTTGTATAGAGGTGATTGAAGTGGATATGGAAAGCTACGAGACAGAGATACAATACATAAGAAGACACCAAGATGAAATTCCAAAGTTTATAGGTCGCACGCTCACGTGCCGTGACTTGCAAACACAAAAGTTTCAATTTGTTTTTGCGTTTTTGGCTCTTCCACCTTGTTCGGACTCTGTGCTTATAAATAGGACTTGGAGAGCCTTTATTTTCGACACACTCTCATTCTTAGCACTTTTAGAATTAAGTTTTTTTGGTATTTTTCTTTTCCATTCAACATTGGGATTGCTTGGGTTATTCCCCTTGAGTAATTTTTCTTCTTAATCAAAGAGTAAGGTTTCTTTATTTGTGTTCGATTTGATTATTTTACTTGTTTTTTCTTTATTTAATTGAAAATCACAATCTTGTTAGGATGTTTAGGTTTTATTTTCTGTTTATTATGATACATAATAATTATTTGTCGGCTAGGTCTTCCTTGAGAGAAGACTTGTTGTTAACTTGCTACCCTACGATTGATCTCGTTCTCTTGCGAGGATTGCTAGATTTATTTTAGGTGTTTAGCGGTCGAACAAACTTTTGGTGCCATTGCCGGGGAAGGCTTTAGGCTTTATAATTATTGTGTTTATTTTTTCGTGTTTATAGATTAGGATTCTTTTTGTTTGTTTATAGTTTAGGTTTGTTTCGTTAGTTGTGTTTGACCTATTTTTCTAGTTTTTTTTATACAAGCACCAGGAATGGCAATTAATAATAAAGAGCAACCACCACGACCCACATTAGAAGAGGGCTTGATTTCTTTTATTCAAGTTAGTCATCAAACACAAGAGTGGAATAACAGATGGTTTGAATCCTTGGAAGCCTCTTTTAAGAGAATTGAGACTCAAGTCGGCCAATTAGCTACACAAGTTGGTGAGATAGCTTAACATCTCGTCAAAAAAGACACGTTACCAAGTCAACCAACGTGAGCTCAAGTCATCACTAATCTTTAAATTGATGAGAATTATGATAGTAAAATTGAGTTTTCATATTCTATTGTCTCGTATAACCCCGCAGGTGTTGCTAAAGCGAAAAAAGAAGAAGATGCAAGCGAAGCAAGAACGGATAAAGAGGTAACTAAGGGATCGTCCTTACACAAAATTGATAATCCCAACAAACCTTCTACTCCATCCCCAAGTCTACTCCCAAAGCAACAAGATCCGGGGTTTCATCATTAATATTGCTTTTGAGAATGGTAAGAAAATCGAAGGTCTGCTTGATCTCGGAAATGGAGTTAACCTTATGCCTTACTCTATATTTAAACAATTAAATTTAGGAAAATTGAAGTCCACCAGCTTATGTTTGCAACTTGCTGATAGATCCCTTAGGTATCCTAAAAGCATTGTTGACGATATTTTGGTCCAAGGATAGTCTTAAAATTCTCATGAATTTTGTTGCCTTGGAAATGGGGAAGGATAAAAAAAAATCACACTATGATAGATGTCAAAAAATAGAAAACTAAGTATGAATATCTTGGGAAAAACTGTAACATTTTTAATTTTAGATATAGCTCGTGGTCCCGCTTGTGCTTACATGATAATTTTATTGTTGACTCTACCAATTCCGATGTGAAAGATATCTTACGGCAGAAACATAATGAAATTCAACTAGATAAAAATTCCAAGGTCGTCAAAAAGGTCTTGCTCGATGACCCGCCATGATTTTCTTAATTGATATCGTCAAGCTAATGATGTTAAAAGAGTGCTTCTTAGGAGGCAACCCAAGCATTTTTTCCCTTCGTGTGAGTTTGCATGTGTTGTTTGTTCCCTTCACATGGCTTTTGCAGATTTCTAGGCGGATATGACTATGGTGCCATTTATCGATCTTCGCATGTTTCGGGGACGTATCTTTTTCGTTCTCTTTTACTTTTATGCATTGAGGTCATTGCGTGATTTAAGTTGGGGGGCGATCACATTGATAAAATATGATGATTGTATTACTTTGCCTAGTGATTATCCCAAGTTTAATAATAGCGTTGTTTAGTCAACTTGAAATAGATGTATTAATTCGAGTTTCAAATATGAAATGACTTTATGAACTCCGATCTTAGGATTTGACTAAGTCGTGAATTAGTCTTTGTGGTGAACAAATTAGGTGACAGCTTAGACAATTGTCGAGTTGTGGGGCTTGAATTACGAGATTTCATTGATGTGAATTAAGTTAAAACCCTATTTTGATTTGTGTGTACACAAAATTGCTAGCCTTGCAGAAAGAAATTGCATTATATAGCTATAAGAAAAAGCATTATAGAGCTATATAAAATAAACAAAAAAACAATTAAAAAAATTGAACAATCGAGATTATACGCCGCTGGTTGAGTTGCTTAGTAACTAGGAGCATTCATGAGTCCCATGTTTGACTTTTACGTAAAACGGCGGCTCAAACATGAGTATGGGAAACCACCCTAGGAGCCTTTGGAAAATATCCGAAGTTTATACCTAGTGGAATAATATCTCGGGAATTCTAGCAAAAAAAAGGTCATGGCTAGGAATTGCGTGATTTGTTTTGTGAGTAAAAAGGGTTGCAACTTTTGACACAAATTTGAAATTTAATAAGGAAGGCCAAACACTTTGATTAATGTTTAACTTATTGCGAAGGTTGGAGATCGATGAGGAATAATCCGAGGTAGATGGGACATGGTGTTATGGAGTAATTGATTCTCAAATTGAACATAATATTTCTTGTTGGGTTTATTGGCATTATTATTTGCTTGAGGACAAGCAAAAGGCCAAGTGAGGGGGAGTTATTTGCATGTTTTTGTGTGTGTTTTATGTGATGATTTATACAAATTTTTGGCGTGTTTTATTTGCATTTTCATAATTTAGTGTTATGTTGTATTATTTTATTGGTTTTTTAGGTTTTAGTGCAAAAATAAAGTTTTGGAGCAAAAATTTTAAAAAGTCATTTCACAGAATCATCTAACGGCTATCATCATATTTTGGACGTAATGTTCGCATCCAATCCTAAGCCCAATTGACATGATTCATACATCATTGGAGACAGAAGACAAAGTTCTACAATGTCGATGTTGCTACTAAATGCCAATGATGACGTTTAGATGGGTTAAAATCATAGACAACTCAAAATAATATGTCAAAATCTCAGAAATGACACCTCTTGGTATTTTGGCCATAACTCTCTCTAGAAAATTGATATTAGGTGATTCAAGTGGCTATGAAAAGCTAAGAGATAGAGATACAATTCATAAGAAGACACTAAGAAGAAATTAGGAAGTTTAGAGGTCACACGGTCGCGTGCTGCAGACAATAGCTGCATAGCACGATATTTTCAATTTTTGTGTTTTTTGGCTCTTCCACCTTGTTTAGGACTCTAGGCTTATAAATAGGACTTGAGGAGCCCTTATTTTTGACACACTCTCATTCTTAGCACTTTTAGACTTTAGTTTTTGGTATTTTTCTCTTTCATTCAACATTGGGATTGATTGGGTTCTTCTTCTTTATGTTATTTTGCTTCTTAATCAAAGAGTAAGATTTCTTCATCTCTTTTGTCTGATTTCAATTGTTTGGTGATTATTATTGTTGCATGATAATGTTTATGATTGTTTTCTTTCCTTCAATTGAGATTATGATTTCATCTCCAAGCATGAAGTAATTTCCTTGTTCTAGGATTAGGATGATTTTATTTAAACAAACAAGCATGAGTATTGATTAATTGATTTGTTTTCCTGAATAAATTGCTTTATCTGATAATTGATTGTCGATCAACTTTTAATTGTTTTGGGGGGATAATTGAGACCGGGAGAAGATATTATTCCTGGACTAAATTTATTCAAGGGTTAGATATGAATCAGAGATGTATTATCTAAACCTGGGCTTAATGGTAATAGCAAATTATGTTGGGATAGCCCTAATCTGTGAATACGTGAGTTATCACATCTATGCCTTATTTTTACATGATTGTTATATTTGTTAACCGCATGATCAATTAGTTGATATTTTGCTTGCAAGTTTGATGAGATGATTCTGAAATCTTAGACTTTCATCTATATATTTTTCTCAAAGTTTAATCGTGTTTAGTTTGATTATTGTCTTATAACTTATTATTTCTTTATTTAATTAAAAATCACAAATCTTGTTAGGGTGTTTAGGTTTTATATTCTGTTTATTGTGATACATAACAATTATTTGTCGGCTAAGTCTTCTTTGAGAGACAGCTTGTGGTTAACTTGATACCCTACGATTGATCTCGTTCTCTTGAGAAGATTGCTAGATTTATTTTAGGTGTTTTGTGGTCGAACACTACTCCAATGGCAACCAATGTCAAGCTGGACAAGGATGAAAAAGGCAAGTCGGTTGATGAATCAAAATATCGAGGTATGATCGGTAGTTTACTTTATTCAACTGCAAGTAGACCCGATATTCTTCATGATGTATTCCTATGTGCTCGTTTTCAAATCAATCCCACATAATCTCATATGAGTGTCGTTAAAAGAATTTTTCGATATTTGAAAGGCACTATTTCATATGGCTTGTTTTATACAAAGAACAAAACAATTTCTCTTAAAGGATATAGTGATTCGGACTATGCGGGAAATATTGATGATCACAAAAGCACCTCTGGATCATTTCAATTTTTAGGCGATTGCCTCGTATCTTGGGTTTTGAAAAAGCAAAATTGTGTATCTTTATCAACGGCGGAAACCGAATACATTTCCGCGGTCTTTTGTTGCACTCAATTACTTTTTATGAAACAAACCTTAGCGGATTAAAAATGTTCTTTTGAAAATATTTCTATTTTTTTGTGATAACACGTCCGCTCTGTTGCTCAAAACTCGGTTCATCATAACCGAACTAAACATATTGAGGTTCGTCATCATTTTCTAAGGGATTGCGTTTCCAGACGGAAAATTGAGATGTGTTTCATTCCGTCTCAAGATCAACTCGTGGATATTTTTACAAAACCGTTAACCTCCGAGTCTTTTGTGTCAATTCGAGCTCGTTTGGGCATAATGCTTATCGAATAAGGTCTACGATTGCATTTTGTGTGTTTTTAAAACTTAGGGGCGAAAATTCGGTTTTTAACTCAAAATTCGGACATAAACTGAAAAAATTGCTTTAGGGACCAGATGACCTTGGGGGCCGACCGGTCGACCAAGGCATGGACCGGTCGACCACCCCCTTGGACCGGTCGAACAATGTTGATTTTCAGTTAAATTAGTTTTTGTTCCCAGACTTCGTCATTTTAAATGTTTTTCACCTATTTTGCACCCCTTTGCAAATTTCACACACAATTCACTCAAAAAGATTTCTTTCTTGAAAATTCTATATTATTGGGATTATATTTCAAGTATATAATCATTATTACCCGACTTCTCCGATTAATTGGTAAGTTTAATTCTTTTTTAATCTCAACTGGGTTGAACCCTTGAGAAAATGCTTTTACTTGGTTTTGTTTTGATAAATTTGTTGTATCATTGAGTTAGGAATATTGATTGATGATGGCACATGATTATAGAACTGTGATTGGTGATGAATTTTTGGGCATGATTACATTCATAAGTGCTATATACATCTTCGTTTTATTCTATGCACGCCAAGTGTTCGACAAAATGTTTCAATGAAAATTTCATCTCTTACATGATTCTCTTGATTTCAAAGGTCTCATATGTTTAAAGAGATCATGTTTTATCAATCAAATGAGATTTAACAATTCATCTTCTCAAATTCTCCCTTATTATTTGGAATTTTAATTTTTATGCTCAAAAGCTCGGTAATTCGATTGAAATGCGCACTTAGATATATTTTTATAATATTTTTATCGTGCTAATATTCTTTTTGATGATTCCAAAGGAGGAGAAACATGAAATAAGCTCATAAGCTCAAAGAAGCTAGAAAAATCTCGCGAAAAAAAGCTATGAGTTGTGGATGAAAAAGCCAAAAGCCGAGGATGTAACTTAGTCCAATGGATGAATAATGGACTTCTTATTATGACTAATGATTTCTTTTTTGACGGATGGAGCTTCCAAGCTCTTGATATTTAAGCTCAAAGTGTTAAAAGATGAGCTTTTAGCTTTTAGTTATTTACTTCTATACCTACTCTTGTTGTGCATGTTGATAGGGGGAGCTTTTACAAAATGCTTTGAAAAATCTTTGCTCCCATCCTTATGATTCTTACGCATGAAAAGTGTCGCTCAAAATGGATAATTAATTTTTGACTGAAAAAACTTGTTTTGTTTTCTAAATCGACCTCTTCAAATTGTTTTGGTTTGTAATCATAAAAAAGGGGGTGTTTGTTAGATAAATATTTTTATCGTAATTTTGATGATTTTATTTAACTGAGTTTTTCACCAAAATAATGTCTTTAAATGTTGTCCAAATACTCCTAATCGATTTTAAAATATTTTTACTAATTTTTCGGAGTATTTATTGAAGTTTATTTTTGACAAAAATTGGACAACACATCTGTCTCGTGTTCAACCGATCGCCCTAGAGAACAACCCGTGCCTGAAAGTTTGATTTTTGAAGCAGAAATGAGATGGACGAATAACCCCAGGAGGTCGACCGGTACTTGAGGATTTATATTTCGCAAAATATTCTCTATACCAATCAAAGCGTTGAACGGTCAACATGGGGGTCAACCGGTCGAACAAGAGGTCGACCGGTCCAACCCCCCTTGGATCGGTCCAATAGGCTAATTTCTGTGTAATATTTCAAATTATGTATTTCTGGTCAACTGATCGACCTAAGATTTTATCAGCAAACTATCCGTTGCGCAGCAGACAACTTTCATGATTTTAAGGGATTGATTTCTAACAGCTATAATCTTCATTTGATTTGCAATTTTTTACAGATTTCAATCTTCAAGGAGGAGCCTATGTCTGAAAATCAAATCCAAAACCTCTCCTATAAAGAGATGAAGGATTGAAGCAACAAAAGATAACAACACAAGCTATTCAAACACAAGCAAACTTTTTGTTATTCACTTTCACATTATTGTTGTGTTTTGCCTAAGTCTTTCACTTGCACATCTTGAGTAATAGGCTTCATTCTTGATTACACTTGCACTTCAAATTTGTATACTTCAATCGAGTTGTAATCTTGAATTTTTTCAATCATCCAAAACAAGACATCCTTATTTTGTGTTCTTATGGTAAGAGCACACTTGGGTAATTTTAAGTGTTGAAGAGTGTGGTACTCTTCATTGGTGTAAGAAGATTGTGGTAATCTTCATAGGTGGTGTTGTAAGAAAAGTGAAGTGCTCTTCAAGGTGAAGGTGTAATAGTTTGGTATCTATTAATAAAATTCTTTTTCTTTTTCAAAATCTACTTCGGATAAACTGGGGTGGTAGAGGATTAGGCCATAGGTTGGTTGAATCTCTATAAATCATCGAGTGTTTTTTATTTTCCCGCACTTAAATTCTTGTTATTATTTCTACATTCGAAAAAGAGAGCGCAAATCGGAAAATCGACATAATCTATTCACCCTCCCCCCTCTAGATTATTGTAGCCACTTGGACTAACACCATTTTGGTGTAGAATTTAGTGCATATTGATGGAGATGGTATTAGAAATTCTGGTGCACTATGCAAAATACAAACTAGCGCCACAAAGTGGTGCATTGCTTGAGAGAGAAATTTCAGCGCCCATTGCCACTTGTGTGTAGAGTCGAGTTGGTCCATCCGTGGGCCACCACCAACCGCATATAGAGTTGGGTTGGACTTCAATTTTAAAGGACCAAAAAGGATTGAACCTACTTTGGCCCGGCCAAATGGGCCCAAAGGTTGACAGTTCGACCAAAACATGCACGTATTGGTCCGGCTGGCCATAAGAATTGCAGTCCAATGATATTTTAGATCGGCCTTATCCACCCGATTTTATGTCTTAGTCGGTTGGGCTCGGGCGGGCCATTCCCGCCAATCCATTGTTAGCTCTACTTATAGTTTAACAAAAAATTAATTACCTCTCCTTCATTAATCGCAATTGTGTATGGGGTGAAGTCGCTCCGATTGTATCCCCAACAAATCCACCTTCGTAAAAGAAAATAAATAAATAAATGAAATATTTAATGATAATAATAATGAATATAGAATCTCTCTTAGTGATTTCTGATTTTTCCATCTAAATTTAATTAGTGAATTTGATGTTAAAGCTAAGAAAATGATGAGTATAGTTCATAGATATTATTAATTGAAAACAGAATTTGAGAATATTTGGCCTTTTGAGAGGACTTACACATAGGGGTGATCACGGTGCGGTTTGGGCGGTTTTTTCAATATTTTCAAACCGAATTGCTAAGTGCGGTTCGCCACAAGTTTGATTTCAAGTTGCGGTTTTTTAGAATAAAACAAACATGCGATTTTCAACGGTTTTGGGCGGTTTCGGTCGGTTTTGCGGTTTTAACGCATAATAAGTGAATATTATATAGAACAATCAAAATGAGCAAAACAACTTATCAATTCGATAATTAAAAAGTTAAGAATATCTTGTAATTGCCTAAACTCAATATTATAACAACTTCAATAACATATAATAGTTGAATCTAATAGAAATATGGAGTTTTTGCAATCACTAAAAAAAGTATTTCTTATATTTTGGCCTTAAAACCATTTTTTAGTATTTTCAAGTATCAACTTTTGCTTCTCGTTCTGCTTCATTTAGTCATAATCTAAAAGCTTAATCTAAAAGTATGGAGAGGGTGCTTTAAATTTCCGTTTATGCTCCTAGTTTAATTTTTACAAATAAATAAGCTCCTCTACAAAAAACCAGAAAATTCTCAAATTCAATTTCAGGAGCACAAAAGAAAAGCTTGACCCTTTTTAAGTTGTAATCAAACCTTTTTTGATACACTCATCCCTTCCCAAAAGATAAAAATAAAATAACACACATGATTTTCACTCAATAATTTAACAAATCAGAAATGTTTAAATGCTCGGAAACATATTAGAAATCCCAAAAAATAAAATATCCAAGTTATATAACGTACACCAATCATACATTCAAAATTATATATGATATGTTGTCATTCTATATGATCATTACAAAAATTAACAATAACTCAAAAAAAAAAAAGCATTGGAGTATATAAAAATAAGATCTTAGATTTTGTACAGAAAATCAAACATCAATAATTTAAGAAAAAAAAAATTCCTTTTGCAAAGTCCAAAATATTTCAAGATTTACTTTACTGATTCAAAAAATTGAATCAATAAATTCTTCCAAGCGTAAAGTCCCAAATATTTCAAGATTTATAATTACTTAATCAAAATTTGAATCAACAAATCAATTGATTGAAAGTTATTGAAAGTTACTTAAAGAGGCAAAGGGTTTGCCACTTGCCGTAACCCCTAGGGCGGCCTCGTCCCCGCTTTTGTGGTGGAGTGGCGGAATATTCCATCACCATGAAATCCACTCGCATTTCTACCGGTTGTTTTCTGGTCGCCCTCTCTTTTCTTAACCCCATACTCGAGATCTTCCTCCGCTAGCAAAGTTTGCCGTTACGGCATTTTCCATAACCTTAGGAATGTTAGGAACTTCCAAAACCTCAGGTTCAGAGGCTGCAACAACGGTTGTATGCTTTGGTGTGCTGTTTCCGGCGTTTTGGTCCTCCATTTTTTAGCCTGAAAAGCAATAAGTGTATGAATATTAAGATTTGATTCATGCATGCAAGAAAACACACACAAACACATGCTAATGTTATATAACGCGTATGTTTATGCAGATATATATATAAGCAAAAACCATTTTTATGATGAAGAAGAAGAAGAAAAAAAAAGGCAAGAATGTTTTTGGGGTTTAGAGTTCTTACAGTATTTTCAGTCGGAATGATGAGAAATAAAATCAATAAACGGTTGTTTCTACTATTGGTAGTATGTGTATTTTATAGAGAATATGTTTTTATGAAATTCCAAAAATGACCTTTATATTTTATTATTTAATTTAATTTAAGCTTGTCAAGAAAATCATTTTAAATATGGAATATTCACTAATCAGGATATTTAAACCTCTAGCGATTTCCCGAAATAAGGGTACTTTTTAAATCTAAAAATAATGTTTAGTTTATTATTTGAGTGAAAATAATAAGCAAAATATACATGTGTGCATTTTTTATGTTTCTTCTTTTGCTATTCGTCAAACCTTATATGAGTAACAATAATATTTTATTATTTAAAAGTTTAGAATGTGTATGGTGATAATATTATTTTTTAATGATTCGTATGTAAGTATATTATATAAATTACTACAGATTTTAATTGATATAATCTTTCTTGTTCTTTTTATTTTCACTTCATATTGTCATCGTCATTATTATTATTATTATTATTATTATTATTATTATTATTATTATTATTATTATTATTATTATTATTATTATTATTATTATCATCATCATCATTATTATTATTATTATTATTTATGAAAAATCCTCTTGTTATTAATGTTATTAATGTATTGTGCTTCTCATGAAGGAAAAAGGAAAACGAAGATTCATGGCTTGAGTTCGATAAATTAACATTTTATGTGTTTTAATTTTGGGTTACAAATTTCCAATATTTTGGACTTATTTTTTATTAATATAGAATTTCACTAATATTATTGTAATTGTGAAGAATAATAGTAATCTGAGTTGGATATTAATCGTGTCGAATCCGAAATGAATTCTCACCTATTATAAAAACCTCATAATAGAGAAATTAATAATGGCATATCCCTTAATACGATTTAGGTAAACGACATTTCTCAGATAAACATTTTTGTCGATTCATAGTTGTAAATAATTTTTAATTTAGAATATACATTTTGTGAATATTGTGTATGTCTTCTTTTGCTATTCCTCAAACCTTTCATCAAGAACTATATTAAATGTAATATATATTTTGTTATTTAACAGTTTAGATGTGTATGGTAAATAAAAGTATTTCTTAATTATTAGTATGTAAGTATATTATATAATTGTAATACAAAATTTAATTGATGGTATTCATTTCCATATTATTATATTCATTGTACATATCATGAGAAGAGAAAAAGAAAAGAAAAAGAATGAATTAAAGCGCAAGTTTGATAAATTAAACATATAATTAATTTTTTCGAGTTGGAATTTTCTAGTATTTTGGATTTTTCTTATTAAAGCAGAATTTCACAAATACTGTAGTAATTGTGAGAAATAACAATAATCTGAGTTGGATATTTAATTATATCGAATCCAAATGAATTCTTTTTTATTATGAAAACCTCATAATCGAGAAATTATGTAATGACAAATCCCTTTATATAATTTAAGTAAACGACATTTCTGGAGATAAAGAATTTTTTTGATTCCTAGTTGTAAGTGATTTTGAATTTATGATTGGTTTTCTTTGTATTTTAGAAATCTAGCACGATTATTGAATGTGGAATTTGAACTTTTTTAGCTATTTGTATATAGTCATCTCTAGTAGTATGCACTATTTTAATGCATATTCTTCTGTATTATCGAGCAAAATTTACACTCCATCTCCAACAGTTTGTAGTAAATTTTCACTAAAAATAAAGAATATTCCATAATATTCAATTTTAGCACGTATTTTCATACACTAAAGTTATTAATTTAAATAATAAGTGTGATATTAAAAGTAATTAATTGCGTAATCATGGAAGGGTGTTAAGGTTGAATTATAAATGTTAAATAAGAAATAAAAGTACTAACTACAAATAAATATTCCAAAAATGCCCTTTAGGATTTATTGGGGAATTTTGACAGTATAGGTAAAATTTTAAACATGGAATAATTACTAATCAGAATGTTTAAATATCTGGAGATTTGATGAAATAAAGGTAAATTTAATCTAAAAATAGTCTCCAATTTAGTATTTATGTTAAAATAATAAGCAAAATATACATTTTGTGAATTTTGTATATTCTTCTTTTGCTATTCGTCAAACCTTATATGAGTACTATAATAGATGTAATAAATTTTTTATTATTTAACAAATAGAATGTGTGTGGTAAATAAGAGTATTTCTTAATTATTCGTATGTAAGTATATTATATAATTGTAATACTGATTTTAATTGATTATATTTTTTGTTCTTTTTATTTAGATTTCCTTGGGATTATTGTTATTATACATATCATTAATGGAAAAAAATAAAAATGAATGAATTAAAGCGTAATTATGATAAATTAAATATTCTTTTTATTAATGTTGAATTTCACAAATATTTTAGTAATTGTGAGAAATAACAAGAACTGAGATATTTAAGCATGCCGGATCCGAAATGAATAATTCTCATTGAATATGAAAACCTCATTATCGAAAATTTAATAAGGACATATCCCTTTACACAATTTAGGTAAATTAACGACATTTCTAAGGTTAAACATTTTTGTCGATTTATAGTTGTAAGTAATTTCAATTTCAAATTTATATTCTTTGTATTTTGAATTCTAGCGTGATTATTTAATGTAGAAGATGAACTTTTTTAACTATTAGTATATAGACATTTCCAGTGGTATGCACTATATTAATGTATATTATGTACTATACTATGGATATGGAGCATAATTTGCACTTCATCTTTAGCAATTTGTAGTAAATTATCACTAAAAAAAGAATATTATAGAATATTCCATTTTAGTGCTTATTTTTCATACACTAAAATTATTAATTAAAACAAAAATAAAAAAATAATTTGGCGCAGATATAATGTTGCCCTATTGCTGGCGCAAAATTGTTTAACAACTTCAAAATGACGCAGACTTTGGCACAGTTCTGGAACAAGCTTTTGCTCCAAATTGAAGATACAACACTCTCTTGGAGATGCTCAAGAAGAAAAAAAATATGATATATTCCTAGTAATCTCCCAATTAAAAATGAAACAATATTATCAATTTTAAAATTTGTGTAGAACTAAAAATCATGTTACAAATAAACTGTAATATTTAAAACTAATTGTTGGGCCTCAAGCACTTTACGGATCAACGATTGTCCCCACAAACTAATACAGTCTTCTAGCGTTTTGTCCTCACTCACACGCTCCTTCAAAATTGCTTCTCAGGGGTCACCCATTCCATGTCTACTCTAGGTCAAACACGCCTAACTTTACAGTTTCTTTGTAATGGGCATCAGAAAAGTAGATGAATTTTTTGATATAGGTAATATATATCAAATCCTTTAAGCTCTCATTTAACTGTGCAATCCAGCGTGTTCGAATCATTGGTCGCACATCGCGCCTCTTTTAAAGCCCATTGCAGGCAGGATGCCGGACAAAAACCCAACAGTAATTAAATGCAGAATCATGGAAAGGTGTTATGGTTGATTTATAAATGTCAAGTAAGAAATAAAAATAAGCTGGTTACAAAAAATTTTCAAAAATGCCTTTTCTAGACTTTATAGGAATTTTAATTTGACAGTCTAGTGATAATTTAAAACATTAATTAATTACTAATCATGATGTATAACTCTCTGGACATTTTATAAAATTATAGGAAACATTTAATCGAAAAATAGTCTCCAATTTATTATTTTGTGAAAATAATAAGCAAAATATACAATGTGTGGATTTTGTTTATTTCTTCTTTTGCTAATCGTCAAACCTTATATGAGTAACTATAATAGATGTAATATATAACTATTTTATTATTTAATAGTTTAGAATATCCATGGTAAATATAAGTATATTATATAATTGTAATTAATATGAATTTTAATTGTTGATATTTTTCTTGTTCTTTTTATTTTGATTTTCCTCTTATTATTGTTATTATACTTATCAGGGAAAATTGCAAAATTGGTCCTATAACTATAAGCAGTTTGCAATGTCGGTCATTGTCACGTCCCAAACGGGACGCGACGAACGATCCACAACTTAAATACAAGAACCAAACAAATCGAGACAAATATCAACGAGAACCCAATGAGACAGAGTCTAAATAGCGGAATAATTAACAAAAGACGAATAAATCTTACAATCTACAATCCATCATCCAAATTACAACCCGAAAATCAACAAAATATAGCAACTTAAAGTCAAAGGGTCCTACGCCCTTCAGTTACAAACCGGAATGGAAAGAAATACAAGAGTCCAACAACAACACAAGAAAAAGTAGTAAATCCAACAAGCGAGTACAAGGCTCAATCCGTGTGGTCGGTTCAAAGATCTTCGACGAAGTCCTCATTTAAGGTTAGAAAATAGATGGGGATGAGACAAAATCTCAATGGATGTGGTGATCATGTGCAAGTGTGGCAATATATAGTTAATGTGAGAAAACAATTATATGAAAACGCGTGAGTATGATGCATGAATTACGCACCGCACATTCGCAAGCATCGTGATAAAATATTTAAATAATATACTTATACAGATTCAAAATGTTCATGGTCACACAGCACTATGTGATTCAATCAAGACAGTAGATTGCGTGCGGAAGTGTAACGCCAATCCCATGCAAGGCAAATAATGGTTGCGTGGATTTGTAGCGCCAACCAATGCAAAACAAGTAGCGGTTGCATTTAAAAATGTAACGCCAACCAAAACGGGTCCGATAACTCCCGAATCGTGTGGATCGGACAACGATTCATTCGTTCTTTCCTTGTAACTCCCGGTCAAGATGGTCCAAGACCGGCACCTTATCGCCCGTAGGCAAAGATAAAATCCACAATGGAGCTTGCAAGGCTCGGATCTGTCATAATCATGATTATACCTCGTACTACGACCCGCTTCCTTGGACAAACTCCGTCCCCGGTTGCCATGGGATTAGGGCGATGGGGCCGAAGAGTGGAATAACAAATGAGCTGCCCTCCATCCCCCGACGTATCCATTCCGATTGTGAGCTCGACACACCAAGTTGACTCGGCAGAAAGTAATTACATGTACAGCAAATCAACCAGCAATGAGTATTATTGATTCAGTAGCGATTTTAGAAAAAATTTTGAAAAACGCGAGTGGCAATTATGGCGTTGGTGGAGTATTTGGGTGAAGATGATCATCGAAAGGATAAGCAATCTTCGATATCTTGAAAGATTAGGAGGAACATGAGTCCCGTTATAGATTCAAAATCGCAAGGCGAGGAAGTCGCTCCGCGATCGGGTATTAATCGGTCAAATTGATCCGATAAGTCAATGGTTTTTGGAAAAGTAAAATACTTTAATTAAATCTCAAATTCAGAGAGTCCATGTCTATTTTAGTAAAAGAGAAAATAATTTGAGTTAGGTCCTTTATAAAAGAGAAATTGTAATTTAGCCCCGTTTTGTAAAAACCAACACTTTTGGGGTTAAAAATTGAATAAATAAATATCCCGACCTTGAAAAATTAAGAGGTCAGTTCCTAAATTCTCCAAATTATCCAGAGATTCAGGTTTTTAAAGTTTTGAGGTCGAGGTTTTATAAAATTCTCACATTGGCCCCAAATTTGTAAAAATTGCCAATTCGGACCTTAAGTTTTAAAAATTCGGAACTCACAAACCGGAAGGGCTTTTAATGTGATTCCAGTTGGAAAATGTCACTAAGGTTAGTAGGATATTGGGACAAAAGCAGTTTTTAAAAGAAATATGTGTAGGTCCTTTAACGTTTGAAAATATCATTTTTGTCCCATTTTGAAATAATTGCCTTTAAGGCTTTTAGGGGTCCAATTGTTATGAAATTTGAACCTTGGGTCCAAAATATAATTAAGTTATAGTTAAGTTAGTATTTCCAGGTGCATGGGCTGCATAAGTCCTGGAAATTTCATTTGGGTCCTCAAGTTTAGTATTTTACACATTAGTCCCTCAATTTTAGTAAAATTGCTTTCCAAGCCCTAACCACTTGGATTTTTGGAATAATTTTAAAATATGTACTTCCCAGTACCTTAAGAAAAAAATTTCAAATTTTAAAGTTAAGGTCTGGTACAGTTTTAAAATTGCAAAGTAGCCCTTAAACTTTCAAAATTTTACAATCAAGTCCTTGGGCTTTTAAAGGTTGATTCTATTTATCTTAAAACTCTTAAAACTTTATTAAAATGTCAAAAAGTCATTTTTGAACCTGAGTACAGTCCCAAATTTCGAAATTTGCAGAGGGGTCCTTTAACTTTTATTTTCTTGCAATTTAGTCCACCAACTTTTCATTTTTACATTTTTAAGTCCAAAATTGAAATTTAATCAATTATGCTCGACTTTTCCAGGTTATAAGGCATCCAAAACATAGATTTTAAAGATCATACACATGCATGTCCAATACATACAAGAATTCATCAATTAAAACATTAAATTGCACATGCATGCACCTAAAATCCAATAAATAGTAATTTTGAGCAACTCTTGAGAATTTTCATGACTTGATACATAAAATTGACATGCAATACATAGATTATATATATCTCAAGGATCATGATCAAATTTTCTACATGCATTTAATCAAAACACCTAAAAGTTGGAAAATATTTTTCCACCCACCTTAAATTTGGAAATTGTGAAATAAAAGGATAATTTCACAATTTTTGGATGAGGCTTCTTAGGTCAGCCCCTAAGTCAAGAAATATCAAAAATTTGAAGTTAGAAAAATGAGAGAAAAATTAAGGAGAAAAGAAGGAAATAAAGAAATGAAAAGGACTACACTTTACCTTGTGTAGTAGGTGTTTGGAGGCTAGTTGAAGCTTAAAATTTGGAAATTTTGGCTCAACTCCAAAATCACCTAAGGTCAGCCCCTATTTCTCAAAAATGAAAAAGGGGTGTTAAAAAGAAGAAAAAAATAGAAAGAAGAAGAAAGAAGGGGTCTAGTACTCAATTCTTACCTTGTAGTCCAATTGCTTTACTAGTTGTTCTTCAAGTTTGAAGTCCTTATTCAAAAATGTTGTCAAGCTCTAATTTTCAAGGTCTTCTAAATGTACCTCCAAACCAAATTCAAACTAAGTTAAGAAGGTGGAAGAGATGAACAATGTGATATCAAAAATGGATTGAAGCTAAAATTTATTACCTTGGTATAGTGATGGTTCGATTTTTTGTGAAGAATAGGAGGAAAATGTTGAAAATTTTTCTAGGTATAAAAGAAGAAAATAAGAAGAAGAGTAGAGAGAAGTTGGGAGTTTTTAGAGAGAAGGAGGAGGATTTGTGTAGGAGATGAATGTGTTAGTGATAAAAATTGAAATGAAATTTTGGCACAAAATGGCCCTCATGGCCGTCCACCTAGTGAGAGAGGGGGAGAGGATTTTTTTCAAATTGTGTCTTGCATTTTGCCTCATGCATGGGAGACAATTTGAAGGTCAAAGGTATGGCAAGACTTGGTTTAAATGGAATGTTGGAAGACTTCCAACATGTTGGCGAAAAAAATATTAAAGAAGTAATGTGAGAGATGATGTGTATAATGTTTGAATTAATGGTATAATTATACACAAGATGACTAATATAAGGTGTAGGTGTACAAGAGTTGGATGATATTTCTACTCCAAAAATATCATCATGGCCGTCCACTTCAAGGGTATTATGGTAATTCCATATATTTTTTTTGTCCCAAATTTGATGATAATAGATTAAATATATCAATCTCCAAATAATTAGTGATTTCCTTGATCACCTGTAAGTCTCATGATCACTTAATCTAAATCAAAATCTTAATTCTATAAGGTAAAAGTCTCTAAAATAAATAGTCTCTTAAAATTCTAAGGTGACTAATAAATACAAAAATAGTAATAATGATCAATCAAGTGATCATAAATGAGAATAGAATTAATAAAGATCATGATCACAAGTAAAAATAAAATGAAATAAAATACAAAATGTATGTATTATTAATAATTACCCATCAAAATGACGCGTAAAATAGTCGATCAAAAGTATAAACGACAATAAGGATCAATTAATAGCTTCGAAAAATCGGGGCTTCACAATCATGTAACTATTGAGTTTGCAAAAATAATCCCGTAAGTTTGAAAGTTTTTGCAAAATTGGTCATATATGTTTTATACCTAAGCAATTTCAGTCCCGTAAGTTTCAAGTTGTTGCAAAATTGGTCCCCCTGGGGTTATTTCATATTTTCAAAATACCAAGAATACCCTTATGCACATAATTGGCTTATTTGACTAAGTGTTTTTGCATAAAATGGTATCAAGGCTCAGGTTTATTAAGAACTTTAAGTTATATTTATTATTTTTTATAATTAACAATTGGTAAGGAGAATTTTCTCCGAGAAATGGATCCGGACGAGTGTCCAAGATGTATACCCTACAGGAGGTATCGTCAAATTTTGGCGATGTATGCACAAGAACACCAGACAATATAACATATTGGAATAATCAATATGTTGAAAAAAACTCGCAGTGCCGATAGGGAAACCTTGAGACAATGCGGAAAACAAGCAAGATATTGTCTCGAGTATCACTTCCGCCCGCGAGTACCCACCGCCATGCCTAGAATTTTTAGTTTTAAAATATATTTTAATATATATGTTGCATATATAATATATATTATAATATTAGTTTTATGTATTTTTATATTATATTTAATATTTATAAATTGATAATAATAAATTTTGTAAATAATATTTTATAAATATATTTTTCATTTTTTTAATTTAATTTAATTTAATTTAAAAACAAAAGTGAATCTGGTAGACCGCCCCGCCCATTCTAGGCACCCGGGGAGGTCCGGGTCCCGCCAACCCGCCCGACCGCCCATTGCCATCCCTATAAAATTGCTAACTTTAGAAAGATAAAGGACCAAAAATGTTATTTAACCACAAGGGCAAAATTGTCCAGGACCAAAACTGCAACTTTTTAAGATAAATGACTAAAATTGCAACCACTCCAAAGTTACAGGACTAAAATTGCAATTACCCTACTTATCATGAGCGGGGCAATAAAAAGACAAAAGTAAATTAATTAAGGCGTAAGTACGATAAATTAAATATTTTATGATTTTTTTTTCATGTTGGAATTTTCTAGTATTCTTGATTTATTTTTTTATTAATGTTGAATTTCACAAATATTTAGTAATTGTGAGAAATAACAATAATGTGAGTAGGACATTTAATCTTGTTGAATCCGAAATAAATTCTCATTGATTAAGAAAACCTCATAATCGAGAAATTATATAATGACATATCCCTTTATACATATAAGGTTAACTATATTTCTAGGGATAAACATTTTTGTTGATTCATAGTTGAAAATAATTTTGAATTTCAAATTTATTTTCTTTAGATTTCAAAAATCTAGCATGACTATCGAATGTAAAATCTGAGTTTTTTATTATTAAGAAGGGGAAAATATGATATGTTCCTAATAATCTCCTAACTAAGAAATGAACCAATATCAATTTTCAAATTTGTGTATAATAAAAAACATGTTATTAATTGTAATATTTGAAAATAATTAATTTCAGATTATAGAAGGGTGTTATGGTTGAATTATAAATGCCAAATAAGAAATAAAAGTAAGCTGATTAATTACAAATAAAAAAAAATCCAAAAATGTGCTTTTAGATTTTATTGTTTAATTTTGTTTGGGAAATTTGACAGTCTGTATATAATTTAAAACATGGAATAAAGTATCAGGATGTTTAAATCTCTGGAGATTTTATGAAATAGAGGCAACGTTTATTCTAAAAATAGTCTTCAATTTATTATTTGTTCGTGAAAACAATAAGCAAAATAGACATTATATGAATTTTGTATATTTCTTCTTTTGCGATTCCTCAAACCTATATAAGTAAGTATAATAGATGTAATAAATATTTTATTATTTAACTATTTATAATGTGTAAGGTAAATAAAATTATTTATTAATTATCTATACGTAAGTGTTTTATACAATTGTAATACGTATTTTAATTGATGATATTTTTTTGTTCTTTTTATTTTCATTTCCTTGTTATTATTTTTAATATGCTTATCATAAGTAGAAAAAAGGAAAATAAAATGAATTAAAGCGTAAGTATAAAAAAATAGACATTTTTTTATTTTTTTTTAGTTGTAATTTTTTAGTATTCTGATTTATGTTTTCTTAATTTTTCTCCATGCCCGACCCCAAACAAAACTTTTGTCCGCCCAACAAAACTCCCCACCAATCGCTTATCCGGGTTGGCGGACTTTAGACAACTTGGAATGGCGATGGTATAGAGTTGCGCACAAGCAAAGAACGCTAATAGACATCGGTTCTAACCAATGTCTAATGCAGAAAAACCGATGTTGAAACCCATGTTGTTGAAGGTGGGGTTTTTAAACATCGATTTGCCACCGATGTCAATAAGTGAAACAACATCGGTGAACATTTATGTGTATTATGAAACATAAGCGATGTTAAAGACCCCGTTGTTAAAGTGCGGATTGTTTAACAACGGTGTTTAACCGACGTTGTTTCGTATAACATCATTTTGTAACATTGTTGTTTGACCGGTTGATTCATGAAACCACAACGGCTTATAAGTGTTGTTGTTTTGGTTTAGTTAGTAATGACATCAGTTTTGACACCGATGTCTATATTAGAATAACCGTTGTCGTTACATTTTAACACATCATTTTATAACCAATGTTTGTTTTTTAAATTGATTTCGTTTTGCTCAACAACATTGTGTTTCTTCACCCTCTAGTTGACAATAATAGTACCAATGTTCACAATTCTAAATCAACCAACAATTAATTACAATCGAAATTAACAAATATAATCCATATAAAATGTGCACAACGAGTATACATAAAGGCCAAAATGTGGCTATACAAACGAGTACTTAAAAGCCTTAGTGTTGCAACATCCTCACAGCTTCCCAATTTGTCTACTTACATTGCAAATCCTTACTAGTAAAGTTTATAAACAAAATCCAATGAGTGCTAGTGGAAATGAATCGGACACATCCTGAAACATCCTTTGACCCCACCGGTAAAATAACCTCGAAATTGGAGAATCCATGTGATATTTAGTAACAAATGTTAAATCTAGAGAAACATGTATAAATATAAGTTGTCATCCATCAACTACAACATACATGGTACTTTGTGGTTTTGGCAACATTAATAAGGTATTAAACTAGGAATAATATGAAATTGACAAAAAGTTTCAAATATGTCTTCTTTGTACATAATAAGTTCCAATTCCTTCTCCATATTTGGTTTCCGTGCAACTTCCCAAGTAAACAAGATTAAGTCATGTACTTTTAGCATACTCAAGTTGTTTAGCCACCCGTAAGATCGCATCATTTAAGCCAAGCCTCGTTGCAAACATCATATCGGAAAGTGTCCAACCCCGCAAGTGGATAAAAGATTATAAATTACTCAGCCAAGAGAATAGGGTGAGCATAAATCGCCTTCAGGTGCATGACAATGTTTACTTTACAATACAATAGCACAATAGAAAAAAGAAAGAAGTAAACAAAAAAGTTAAAATAGTCGTCAATAGTGAACATGTATGTATATTCAAGTTTTTACAAACAAAAGAAAGTAAAGACCAAGAGGTGACATGGAAATCAAAACTTCTACCTGATGATGTCAAATCTTATCAAGTCCAAACTTGGGAGTGAGGCACGAGGACTCTACACTAAAGTCAGGGAATTTATTCAAACAAAAGCTCCATACACCTAAAAGCAATAAATGGTTTTGTAATAGCGTCATCAAATAGTTAATCACGAAGCAAACTTACGACGAGCATCAATGAAAAAGAGAGGAGGCATCGTGAGCAATTCATGAAAAAAACATGGTCAAAACAAATTATGAAGTGTTTTACTAGATCACGACTATAATATGACATTACCTTCCACCATATGTATCCATATCCAACAACTACAACAATAATAATTTCGTTGTATCTCGCGGAAGCTTTAAAAAGTAGGAGAAAACGTAGTCACCCATGTGCGAGACACTTATTGCTCAAGGTCAAGCAAGAAATCTAGAGGCATCAAAACTTATATTTAGCTAAAAGAGCAAGAAAAGAGTATTGCAACTTTATCAAGACCATTGTGATTTCCATTTTAGTACAATGACTTGCATTTCATTAAAGAATATCCAAAGATCTAGACACAAATTTCTATTGTATTTCTAGCATTATATAACAATCAAGTAAAGACCATGTTCATGGTTCACTTTAACGTAAATTTCTTTTGTATTTCCTAGCATTATAGCAGGGGACAAAGAGACATAAAGAAATTAAATTTAAGTTTCAACTTCTATGAAATTATAGCCGACAATGCTAACCGATGTCTAGATTTCAAAAAAGTAGACATAATAACTAATACAGTTCCGATTTTGGTTTTGGAACCATCGACTACGGTTCAGTTTTCGGTTTGGAACCCGCTTTGTTCCTTTTGGCCACCCCAAGGTGGAGATGCCATTTTCATGTGGCCCATTAATTTTATAGCACAAGTAAATAATTATGCAAATAATGCAACTAAGACAATAAATTACATCAAATGGATTTGAAAGAGAAAAATATAAATATTATATTTATTACAAAATACATTTTCTTTTGAAATTGTCGTACAATTTCTCAATTCAATTAATCCAAATATACTTTTATTTTATTATCAATTATGTCAACAAAAAAATATTCTCACCTTTTCCAACACATTTCTTAAAATTAACCCAAACATAACCGATCTTCTCGAGTAGGGGTGGCAATCCCCGCATGACACGATAATACGATATGAACCCGACCCAAAGTTAGTAAGAAGAACTCGAACACGAGAAACTCGAACACACACGACTATGATGAATCTGAGATGATGTTATGAATTGTCTTAAACATAATATCTTATATTTTATTCAACTTTTTTATGTTTTTTTTAATAAATGGAAATATATAAAAATAAAGAAAAACGTCCTGATCACAAGCCGATCAGGTAGCAAAGGGAGAAATAATACTAAAATGTAGAAAAAACAACAAAAACTACTTAAGAATGCAATTTAAGTGAAGGGCGTCTATTTCTAGAGGATTTTCGAATAGCAATTGCATTTGTCTTTTTAGCACGCGCCGAGTATCATCTTGATGATCCGATAAATTTGATCGATATAGCATGTGAAATGTCGGTCCAGGATCTTCGAGCCGCAATTGTCATAACTTTCAAAGCTTTTGAGGAATCACATGAGTGAATATCAAATGGAGTAGTTGAAGAGTCACTTAGCTTGGTTTTTAAAGCTTCCAATTTATCTACATCAACTTGAAAATCAAAGTTAAGAGGATAGCTTGATATTGGAGATATTGTATCATGAGCTAAAGCCAAAGTCGTTTCATCACTTTCTTTCAGTTGCGAACTTGATTCAACAACATTGGAATAAACCACAATAGCTAGAAGATTATCTTGTGTCTTTGGTATGGTATGATCATTTGTAATCATTTCAGCATACCTTTCTAAAATGTGAGCCGAACTGCAATCTTTTTCCTCTAGAGCATCGAACTGATTGCGAGTAGGGATATTTTGTTGAGGATGTGAAAGGCTGGTATTTTTACCATTACTAGCTGATTTTTTGTTGACGGCCACAAATTCGTTATTATCCATCTGTGGTTGGACCGGAGCAAAAGATTTCCCATTAGGATGTTGGTCCTCGGCACTAGAGTGACCATCCTCGGCATAGTTTGCCGACCGTTTACTAGCAGCCAAGGGAGGGGGAGGAGGTTCCTTATCTTTTACCGAGTTATCCACCACCTTACCCTTATCCTTAGATGAATGAACATGTTCCACAATATTAGAAGCAACAACATTATCTTTATCCTTTGACAGAGATCGGATCACCTCACGATATTCCTTACGAACCCTTGAACGCCCATGTCTGGAATTAGGTCGTTCAGGATCAGTTTGAACTGTGGCCGTAACAATATTGCAACGACAAGTTGCTAATGAATGTCCCATAATACCACATTTCAAACAAAACTCGGGAAGTTTCTCATAACTTAATGACACAAAAGAACAATGCCTAGGCGTTCCACCATCACGGAATCCTTTTGGTTATTTTGAGAGGTGCCGATCCCGATTAGATGCGACATGCTACCCATTACTCGGATGCCGGGCTGATCGCCAGCTTCACACATGGATAGCCACGCTTGGCACATTTGCCCGCATGTACAATGAGCGTTTGTTGGGTGAGAACATCCCGGTGGCGCGGAGACTATAGATACATCATGAGTATTAGCGGAAGATGGCGTTGGCAAATTTTGCGCCGCTTGAGAGATATTACCGATAGTTAGTTTGCACTTTATATTTTATTTTGACTTTCGCGATATGTGACCCGCATTTATGATCGGCTATATATATTGACCATATTCGATTCATTGTATATATTTATTGATTGACATAGTTAGTTTGTAGTGTATCTTGTTTTGGTATTCTTGCTCTAGTTGATTTATTGGAGATAGTTGGCTTGTGGGAGATAGTTGGTATATTAGTGGTTGTGTTGGTATTATTTGTTGGTTGGTATGTGTTACTGGGTTGGATTGTGCAAAATAACGAGGAGTCATGCCTGATTTTTACTCATATAACTTCGACATGGAGTCACTAAGACTCGAAATCGAGTAACATTGACTCGATATCGAGTCTTAGTGACTTCATGTTGAAAAAAACTAGACATCGAGATGTCGAGTAAAAATTTATTATCCACCTCAAAAAAAAGTAAAAATGTATTACATATTGCAGGAATTGAAACAGACTACATCAAGCTAAAACAAAGAATTCTTCAAATTTAAAGGGCAACAAAGACTAAGACAACAATGTAAGAATTTAAACAACGAAACAAATTAAAATACATAATTGAATCAAACAATTAAGACTACTCATGTTTGGACTTTGATGAAGTTCCTTCCTCAAAATGGGAATGCTTAGGCAAATATCGAGGACAGTGACCATGGCAAAATTTCGATAACCTCCATCTTCCAAGGCTCGAGTCTCGAATAGTAGGGCGAGTTTGCTTTGAATAGGGGTTCCCCATCTAACTCGTAAGCGGTTGCTAGGGTTGCATCAACCTACATGAATAGAAAATTAACATAAATTGGAAGTAAAAATAGGTGCTTGAATTATGTATAAAACGCACCCGCCCCGATCAAGCCTATTCGATAAGTAGAATGCGAAAAATCAAGCTTGCGATCCCAAACAACCCCCGGAGTGTCAAGCATATTAGCAAAAAAAAATTGTAGCGAGCTTGAAGATGCTTAATCGCTGATTCACATCGAAAATGTGAAAGACAACAAATTGTGACTTGAAAGAGCCCTAGCACCCAACAAGGTAGTGTTGTTAAACCCACTCGATCTCCCAATTTGCCTTTATTCAACTCATTCACAAGTGTTGGGAAATTTATTGTTTAGATTTTGATGAATGCCATGTAAAACTTAGAATAGGAAGTTGGCACCCCATTTTTGTTGTAAACCGCATTGTAACAAATAGGGTGGTCAAGCCGAGTTAAGTCGGCTATGCCTAAACATGCAAGAAGACAACCGGAGACTAGAAGGAAGACTCCACCGCAAGACAGAGTATGGCAAAGAAGAGAAGATGGGAACTCGATCAAGGTGCAAATTGAGATGCAACTGAGTAAAGTATCGATCAAGTCAACTCAAGATAGCCAAGTCTCAAGTTGAAGTGATGTAAGAGTCATCCATGATTGGAAGTCGACTCTAAGTCACCTGGGGAAAGCAAGGAAATGCAAATCAAGTCGAGATAACTCGAAAGAGATCTATTGCACGTAAATCAAGAGAATTACTTAAACAAGTAATATGTCCATGCTACCTTTCTCGAAGTGCTCGACCCTAGAAGCGTGCAAGGGAATGAACCAATGGAAAGCACTACACCATGTCGAACTCAAAAGTCAAGAACAATTCATACGAGGATGTGGCAACTCCAAGGATCGCAACAAGACAAGCCAACGACCACAAGTGACTTTCAAAAATAAGCCTATCTCTTCAACGGGCAGATTTTTGAAAGATCACTATAAAAGGCCGAGGAATGACTCGAGAAAAGGTTACCTTGATTACGAATCACGAATATTCAAGCTAACATCTCAATCAGAATCAAAATATCCTCAAAATCATTCAAGATTAATCCTCAAGCCTACACTACGAAGAAAATCAATCCAACACTCACCTGTGAAGGAAAGATAGCTTCAATCGCTTGAAGAGGAAAGCTTTGAAGAAAAGGGGTCTACATTCCACGGAGGATTGTAGGAAGGTTCAAGGTCGAACCGGGCCTCGAGTTTTTGGAGGGCTTCGTGATCAAATCCAAAGAGCTTGAGCAAGTGAGTCAGTAGTAGCAAAGGCAAATGCCCGTGAAGAAGGCGAGTCGCATTTGCCCACCAAGCGTGACCAAGGCATCTCCGATCGAGTCCCAAAGGATCAAGACACTGTGTGATCAAGACTTGTATCCGGATCTTACCACTCAGTATATCGATCAATACTTAGTGGATTCCTCCAGGAGTTGGAGAAGAGAGGAGTAGAAGAATTACCCCATCTTCGAACCTCTATAAAAATTTATTGTGTCATTTACATTTCAAAGATTTTAATTCTTGCACTTTATCCATTTAATTCTGTTGATAAATTTGCTATCCACTTAATAATCTCTAAGTACTAAAACCAAGTATTAAATTCTAACTAAACCAAATTTAAGGGTGTTAAGTCTTCCAAAAACAAACTACGCTTGAGCTAAGTCTTTAGTCTTAACAAATTGAGTTATTCTATCAATAGCTCGGTCGAGTCTGTGAGTGACTAACTCTACTGATTAACTAAATAAGTTGTCCACCAAGGACACACGGTTGCAGTAGTATCAACTCAACTTTTAAAAGGACTAAATCGAAAAGTTGGTAAGGTTTATTCAACCCCTTCTAAACCTTACACTCACACCCCTTGGGACCTACAAGTGGTATCGAGCGGTTGGTTCATTGAGCCTTCCGCACCGGTTATTCAACTAGATCTCCAAATTTTTAAAAGTCAGCTTTTAGTACTTATGTTTTCAAAACTCTTTTTATTATCAAAAGTTATTATCATGGAAGCAAATTTGACACGCATCCCTATGTTCACAATTGAAGAATTTGATGATTGGAAAATTCGTATGCAGCTCATCTATCAAAGATTACATGATGAGATGTGGATAGTGATAGAGGATGGGCCACTACAAATTTTAAAAGTGAACACAAACTGTAAGAGAGCCGCAAAATTGAAGGTGAAGAGGATGTCGCTCCTAGACCAACTATGGTTGAAAAACAAGAGTCGAATGGACAAATGATGACAAAAAGATACAACCTGGACAATGTGGCCAAGGATATTCTTTACAAAACCTTGACAAAGCCATGTTCAATAAAGTCAAATCATGCGAAACTGGCTAAAAAGAAATGCGGGACAAGCTAGCATTGATTTGTGAAGTCTCGAGCAAATCAAGGAAAATAAATTATCGTGGTACATGACAAAAATTCGAGAATTTCAAAATGATCGCAGGAGAGAACCCGGATCAACCGGATGCTCGGTTCACGAAATTACCAACGAGCTATCTCGCTTCTTGGAAAAGAATATACATAGATGGAAATGTGTATGAAGATCCTAAAAGTCTCCCACCGAATGGGAAATGAAGGTCATGGCACTAAGACATTCCATGGACCTATCAAAGACATCCAACCATGAGTTATTCTCGGATCTCAAAGCCTACGAATTTGAGTGAGAGAAAAGACCAGGAAGAGACAAACATGTACCCCAAAACAATTTGCTCTAATTGTTAAGGATGGCAAGAGAGAGTCGAGGTCAAAGAAGTCATTGACCCGCAGAAAATAGCCCGATGGTTAAAAGGTTCAACAAGTTCTTCAATAAGAACTACAAGAGAGGCAAGGGCGAATCCTCCGTAAGACACTCGGCTCCCTCCAAGTCAAGGGAAGATAGGCCAACCAAGAGAACAGATCATCAAAAAGTCAATATCAAAGGGTGACAATCCAAAAATGGAAAGAGCTAATCAAAATGTTGAATATCTATCTTTTGAACTGCGGGCAACCGGTCACTATGCCATTGATTGCCCATATCCTGTAGTCAATAAATACAGGAATGAAGAAGAAAAAAAGGTCTTCGAGAGAAAGAAGACAAGAAAAGAAAAAGGCAATGTTGGTTGCAGAGATCGCCGAGATCAAGACAAAGTCAAGAGACATAGGCGATTCGAGAGTAGTGAAGCCGACTACTCAAGTGACTCAAAGAAGAAGCCTTAACTGCTTTGATGGCCAAGGAACAAGACCAACCCGACCAAGAAGATGAGGTACACTCGACTCATCACACTCGTTCTAGTGATAGTGATCGTGACACACACACTTCATCACCCACCGATCTTTATGATTCATTAGGCAAAATGATGAAAGATTTTGAACACATTAAATCCTCACACACACTACTAAATGAGGAAAACAAATTTCACTAAGAGCCAAAACTCACAAATGACTAAGGAGCCGAGTACTCTAAGTCAAATAACTGATGAGAATAAAAGTTTAAAGACGAAAATGCCAAGCTAATAGCAAAAATAGCCGCCATAGAAAAGAGGAGAATGACCTCAAAAATGCGATTGCCTCATTCACTAAGGCATCTAAATCATTGGATGATCTTATCATGAGCCAAAGAGAATGTGGAGACAAGACATGCTTAGGATTTAATTCCTCTGTGCTATGTCAAGCTCCAAAAGTGATTTTGGAAAAAGGATCTTCAAGCAATGAAGTATCTCAAAAATCCAAAACTCCAAATGGTGCACACACATTTATTCCAAAGCACAATTACAAGCAAATCGGCATTGGTTATAAAGGAAAAGGAAAAACAATGATTGAGTGTCTTTGAGAGGATAGCCGAGAAGAAATCCACCCGAGTTCCTCAAAGAAACTCCAAACAGAAATACTCAGAAAGAAGAAACAGAGCTACCAAAAACCCCGTAAGTTCTATAAAAGAAACACATTTGATGGGAATGGTAGAAAATATCCAAGCCAAGCTGATTGGAATGATGTAAACTATCGAAAGACCTATGGAATATAAGCCCAAATGGGAAAGGCCTAACTCAACAAAGGCCATTCCAAAGGTATAAGAGCTTTCATCAAAGACACATATGCACCTAGGCACTACACTCGGAGACACCACAAATACCCAAAGAAGGCAATTGCTAAAACACATATACAGCATACGACAAAAGAGACAGTTGTATGAACCTAGAATCCCCAAGCAATTTGCCAAAATTAATTATGATTATGGCACGATAGATGGCAACCCCTTAGAGACAAATCATTTGGCTATAGGTTGGTTGGATCATCTTACAATACTAACTCCGTCAGGACCCGCATAAGTATGGGTACCTAAAACTTAATTTCCTTGTTTGCGTTCAAAGAACAAACGGTGAGTGCCAAGGAACCTGGTACATGGATAGTGGCTGTTCCCGGACATATGACAGAAACAAGAAAAATCTCACAAACTTCAAGGAAGTTAAAGGAGCAAAAGTCATATTTGGAGGAAATGAAGCTCCAGGAGAAATAAGAGGCATTGGATCCATCAAGAAAATGGATTAGAAATCACGGATGTTGCATATGTTGAAGGACTCAATTTCAATCACGAGTATTAGCCAACTCGTGACAAGGGTTATAATGTTGGATTTAACATGGGTATATGCCAAATCAAGGATACAGAATCAAATGAAGTTGTGTTGCAAGGATGCAGACAAAAGAACATGTATATCGTGGATTGGTCAACTGCAACACCCAGCACCTGTCTATTAGCAAGGAGCACAAAATCAATCAAGTGGTTGTGGCACAAAAAACGAGTCACCTGAATTTCAAAACAATTAACAAGCTTGCCGTAAGCAATCTTGTGGAAGGTCTTCCGCACTCAAGATACAAGAAGGAGAGTATATGTGACGCATGTCAGAAGGGAAAACAAATCAAATCATCATTCAAAGAAAAGGCATGTCCATCTTCAACAAGAATATTGCATCTGCTACATATGGATCTATTTGGTCCAGTTGAACCAGCTAGCATAAGTGGGAAGAAATACACCTTGGTGGTAGTAGATGACTACTCAAGATATACATGGACATTATTCATGTGTAAGAAGAAAGAAACTCTACTGAGAAACTACCACAAATGATGAAGAGGATTCGAATGAGAAGAGTCAAACCATTATCAAAATAAGATCTCGACAGAGGAACCGAGTTTGTAAATGGCATAATAACTCGCATTGTATTGAAAATAGTATTGGTCATGAATTATCTGCGGCAAAGGACTCCACAAAGAGAATGGAGTTGCATAAAGAAGGAATAGAACTCTCAAAGAAGCAAAGAAGGACCATGCTAGATGAAGCGGGGTTACCAAAAGATTTTGGGTCAAGCAATAAACACAAAGATGCTACACTCAAAATAGATGCATGATAAACAGACAAATGACAAAGACTCCCCATGAGATTTGGACAGGATAAAACCAAATGTTGCATATTTCAAAATATTTGGATGTAAATGCTTCATCCATAACAATGGCAAAGATAATCTAAAGGCTTTTGATGCTAAAGTCGATGAAGGTATCTTCTTGGGATACTCAAATGAAAGCAAAGCCTACTGAGTACTCAACAAGAGGACTATGGTTACGAGGAATCCATTCACGTGGTGTTCGATGAGCCAAGTGTAAATGGAGAAGACATTGAAGAATCGCCTAATAAGTCGAATCAACCAACCATGCAAAAGAGTCCCTATGTTTGTCAAGCCGGAATTATAAACTCGGACGAAGATGAGATAGCCGAGTCTCAAAAACAACTCGGAAAATCTGCAAAATAAGTGATGACGAGAGAGCGATCAAAGCAACACACCGCAAGACGATCAATCCAAATAACTTACTCCAACCTCGATGTAAGATGGCCGAGAGACCATCCACCGAGAACTTGTCATTGGAGATATAAGAGAAGGTGTCAAAACAAGATCCGAACTCAACAAGAAGCTATGTTCACATGCTTTATCTCACAAATAGAGCCCAAAGATGTGTCACAAGCATTGGATGACACACATTGATTCAAGCTATGCAAGAAGAGTCAATCGCCAAAGAAATAAAGTATGGAAGTTAGTTCAAAGACCCACCCATCAAAATGTTATTGGCACTAAATGGGTATTCGAAACAAGATGAACGAGGAAGGTTACGTGGTAAGAAACAAAGCAAGACTAGTAGCCAAAGGATATTGCCAAGAAGAAGGGATAGATTTTGATGAAACATTTGCCCCTCGTAGCAAGATTGGAAGCTATAAGGATGTTTCTTGCCTATGCACTCACAAGAATTTTATTGTATATCAAATAGATGTAAAAAGTGCATTCCTAAATGGTTTATTGGAATAAGAAGTGTATGTTGAACAACCTCCAGGATTTGAGCGAAGACTTTTGGAGATAAGGTATACAAACTCAAGAAAGCTCTATATGGATTGAAACAGCACCCAGAGCATGGTATGATACTCTGTCACAATTTTTGAGAATTCAAGACAGAAAAGCATATTTTGCTTATTCAAATATATGTGGATGACATCATTTTGGATCCACAAACAAAGAGTCAGTGATAAATTTTCAAACCTCATGCAAAGCAAACTCGAAATGAGCATGATGGGAGAGCTAACATTCTTCCTTGGACTCCAAGTGAAACACAAATGAAGGACGGAACCTTCATAAGTCGACAAAATACACCGTATATTTAATGAAAAATTTGGTATGGAAGAGAAGTCTTCTCGTGAAAATACCAACGAATACATCGACCAAAATGGACATGGATGCGGATAGCAAGCCCGTAGATCAAACAAGATACGAGCACTTATCGATCATTGCTTTATCTCACAAAGAAGCGGGCCGTACATCACCTTTGTTGTAGGTGTATGTGCAAGATTTCAATCGCTCCAAAAGAAAGCCATATGATCGAAAGGAAGCCAAGAAGTTGGCTTATGGTATCCAAAGGAAGGTGGATTCAAGCTAATTGGATATTCGGACTCGACTATCTTTGGATGCGTAGTTGACAGAAGAGCACCTCGGCACATGTCAAATGCTTGGAAACAAAGCTAATTTCTGGTTTAGCAAAAAGCAAAATTCAATAGCCACCTCTACAAACTGAATATCACATAGGCTGCGGGCAAACAAGCAGCCCATGTCCTATGGATGAGACAAAGAAATGAGAGACTATGAAGTTGAAGAAAAGGAAATTCCAATCATGTGTGATAACACAAGTGCAATTGCAATCACTCAAAATCCTGTTTTGCACTCAAGCACAAAGCATATCGATGTAAGATATCACTTCATAAGGGATCATGTTGAAAAGAAGGATATCACCTTGAATATATTTCAACCGATAAACAGCTATGACATATTCACAAAACCATTATGTGAGTCAAGATTTGAAGAACTCAAGCATGAGTTAGGGTTAATTGAGTTGAGTGACACTCGGAAGATTCAAAGAAAAGAAATGAAACACAAAAAAGAAAAAGGAAAAAGAGTCAACTTTCAAATCAATTAAGTGAATCACCAGACGGAAAGACAATTATACCGAATTTGTTTGACAAAATGAGTCACTAAGAGAACTGTGTGAAGAAGGGTTAAATCGGCTAAGGGATAAGTTGAGTCATTTATGAGCAAAGTGACAAAAACGCAATGCTTTTACTAAGCGGGAATGTTTTTAAGAATGACGTCAAAGATAATTATGACGCACAGCAAAAACCGCACACCAAGCTTATGATTGATATAAATACTTTGCCGCATTAAATACAAGACATCAAATGCTAAATCGACATGCAAAATCTAAGCCGTTGATTTCGATCATATTTCAAAACTACCCGCACATCCTATCATGAACCATGCTTAAACTTTTTTTTGTCCCTGCTTTCTCTCACATTACCAAAACTGCTTCATTTCTCTCTCGGGCTAAAAAGGCAAAACTCTCTCAAAACCCTATCAATCTTCAAATCAACTTCTAAGTTTCTTTCGGTGAAATATCAAAAATGGCATCGACCTATGATTTTGTCAAGCTAGGAAAGCAAATCCACACCGGGTCTCATTGGGATTTCGAGGGTATGGTCAAACAAGGGTCCGATGACGCCCATAAAGAAGATTGCTGAAAAGCTCGAAACGTCCGGGCTAAAACCATTTCGACGATGGAGTTCTCGATGACCTATGTGGAAGAGGTCGCACAGCTTCTACGTGAACGCCGAGATTCACGATGAGGGGGGATCAAATCCTCTGCTCACGGGAAGGAGTTCATCATCTCTCGCCAAGGATTTGGCGAACACCGCCATTACCGGCGGAAGGAGCACCGAAATCAATGAAGCCGATGTAGACTTGGCCGCTTGGAAGGAAGTATCCAAGACCGACTATCTTTGAAAGATAGTCTACACACCAACAAGAGGTCGCCGAAGGAGACTACCACAAACTGTTGGACATAGTTGCCAAATGCATAGACATCAAATTTGGCGGCTTTGACCAACTATCCAAAGCAAAATTGATCGTCATGGTCACGCGATTATTGAAGAAAAGCAAGTAAACCTCAATAGTTTGTCTACAAAGCAGACATCTACGCGAATATAGGAACAAATCCTTCAAGGAGAATAGTGCATTTGGACGATCCCCGGGATATGGTCCGTGATCGGCCGATGGAGGTCAAAGGAGTCATCAAGACATGGAAAGGCGTTCCATGTAAACAAGAGGATGTTCAGATCAAACCTCTCGGCGCACAAGAGAGCTTACGCCAAGAGAGCGATACAAGTGAGGGGAATCACCGACCAAGATACACGATTGTTTCTCTCCACCAAAGAAGAAAGCTGCCCTGCGCACTAAAGAGAACCGAATCACGCCCTGCAAAGAAAGAAAACCAAATCGCTCCCCGCCCGCACCGAGTCACTGTCCCCCGCAGCTGTGTCTCCCGCCCAGCACAACGCCGAGAAAAAGAATCTCAAATGTTTGATAAATGGTTTTATCATGATTTTGAAGATTTTGATTTTACACCAAAACAATGTTTTTAAAGGTTGTCCAAATACTCCTAAATGATTTAAAAGGGTTTTAATATTTTTCGGAGTATTTCCTCAAGTTTATTTTCGATATAAAATTGGACAACACATTTAATGTTTTTAAGACAATGAGTTTTTACATTGAAACTATGTTGTCCTAATACTCCCAATTGATCTAAAATGTTTCTACTATTTTTCGGAGTATTTATTGGAATTTATATCGGACAACACTTTTTGTGTAAATGTTTTATTTCTTCAAAACTATATTTCTAATGTTGTCCTAAATACTCCCAATCGGTTTAAAATGTTTTTACGAATTTTTCGGAGTATTTCTTGAGGTTTATTTTTGATAAAAATCGGACAACTTGTCAATGAGGAGGTCGACCGGTCGACCGGCGAGCGACCGGTACCTGGGAACAAGTTTCGTGAAACAGAAACTTGAGAACTCTCAAAATTGTTCAGTGCAACCGGTTGCACATAGGCTCGACCGGTCGAGGTGCACTTCGACCGGTCGCCCTGTGTTAATTTGGTGCTATATGTTTCAAACTCTATTTCTGTGCGACCGGTCGCCCTTAAGTTTGACAGCAAAAATGTAACCGTTGTGCAGCAGACATCTTTTCCTTAATTTGTGGGATTGATTTCTAACAGCTCTTTTCTTCAATTGTCTTGCAATTTTTTACAGAATTCATGTCCCCAAGAGGAGCCTATCATGTACAAGACATCTTCTATAAATAGAGGAAGAATTGAAGCAACACAATAAGAGAGAAAACTACAACACAACAAGATACACTCAAGAATACACTTGTTCTTACATTGTCTTATTTCTTGTTGTAATTTGCCTAGCTATTCACTTTCACATTCTTGAGGTCTAGGCTATTCTTGATTACACTTGCACTCAATTGTATTATTCATTATCGAGTTGTAATCTTGAATTTGTGGTCGTCATTCAAACACAAGATATCCTTGTGAGTGTTCTTGTGGTAAGAACACACTTGGGTGATCTAGGTGTTAGGTGTGAGAAGATTGTGGTAATCTTCTTGTTGAGGTGTTGAAGAATTTGGTATTCTTCAAGGTTGAAGATTGTGGTAATCTTCACAAGGTGCCGTTGGAGATTGTGGTAATCTTCAATTGAGATTGTGGTAATCTCAAAGGTGGTGTTGAAGAAGAGTGTGGTGCTCTTCAAGGTGTTGTTGTAAGTTGGTGTTGTATTATTTTGTGGTAAATTAATAAAATCTTTTTTTCTTTTTGAAATCCATCCCTGATATACTTTGGGTGGTAGAGGATTAGGCCCTAGGTGGTTGAACCTCTTTAAATCGACGTGTGTTGTTTACATTCCGCACCTTAATATTGTCTTGCTTGTTTTTGTTCGAAAAAGAGGGCGAAAATCGAAAAGATGGAGATAATCTATTCACCCCCTCTAGATTATCGTAGCCGCTGACTTACAAGTGGTATCGTGAGCCAAACTTTTGGCAAGCTCGTTTCACATCGCGAGTGAAGAGAAACGATCGACGGCTACGAACGAAGCTCATCTATCCGCACCTCCACCACCAAGCCACCACTATTTGATTCCAAGAATTTTAATTTTTGGAAAGAAAGAATGGAATGCTATCTACAAGGTTGCGGGTTCGACATTTGGAACACCGTCATTAATGGAGAATCCATTCCGACGAAAGATACACCACACACCTCAAAAGGCTTCAAAAGCTCAATGACGAAGAGAAGAAAATCATCTCCTTAAATGGTAAAGCTCTTAATATTTTACATTGTTCACTTACCACTTTGGAATTTGATCATGTTGTAGGTATTCGGTCGGCACATGAAGTATGGCAAAATTAGAAGCCATCTATGAAGTATATGCAAATGAAAGGAGCAACTCAAAAGCATCTACTTCACAAATGGATACAACATCAAATTCAACAACATGGTATAAGCCTTCTACAACCTCCCATGATGAACAAGTTGAACAATGCCTCATGGACATCGAAGAAGAAAACGAGGTAAGTTCTAAACCCTCTACTTCTTATGACAATGAATTGCAAAATGAATATAGTGACTTGCAAAATGATTATGATGAGCTACAAGATGAATTCCAAAACTTACTTGATAAATACAAAAATTTGAAAAAGGAATTCATCGTTTTAAAGAATGATAAGGATAGTTTATTTACTTCCTATGAATCACTATCATGTGCTCACACCACCACTCTTGACAAGGTTAGAAACCTTGAGAAAGAAAATAGTACTCTTGTTGAGGATATAAATTGCTTGAAAAATGATTTATCTAAATCCAACTTGAGTACCGATAAGATGACCAATATTGTTGATTGTTGTGATAATTCGAAACTAGAACTTGATCATAAGCCTAAGGGTGTCAATCACATGAAAAGGAATCAAGTCTCTAAGACGTTGGTCATTATGCTCCTAGAATTATTACATGCTTTTATTGCGGTAAAAAGGGTCATACGGTAAATACTTGTCGGGTTAGAAATAGCTCCAATTATTGTTGGAGACCTAAAAGTCTCAAGACTAATCCCAAAGGACCCAAACACATAAGGGTACCACAAAACAATGTCATATTAGGTACCGTGAAATAATGATCGAAGAAAATTTATACCGCCAAGAAGACATCAAATGACCGTTTCATTTGATCAAAGAAGGAGAAACTATTTTCGACAAAGTCAATTTCAAGAAGAGGGTATAATCAAAAATGGGAAGAACACAATCCTTGAAATGGCAAAGACATCATCAACAAGATGATTTTCAAAGAAGAAGATATCATCAACAATGGGAACGACACAACCCATGGAAATGGCGTAATTGGTAACCCGTATCTCCCTATTTAAATATGCATTTTATTTTGTTATTATGCATGCTTTTATTTGTGTCTTAATTGCAAATGAGTTTTCAAATATTTATTTTTTAATTAAGGTCTTCAATATATACTTGTGCTTTTAAAATATTTTTGAAAAAGAAGACCTTATATGATGTTTTTAAAACTCTTGTGCATTTTTGTAGACTAAAGTGTGTTATCATCTTTTATGGATTTTTATGGCATGAGCTTACTTGTGATATCTCTTAGCCTACACTTTTATCATTATGATTTGTGCTAGATATGTTTTAAGAATTGTGTAGGATTTACATATTTTCACAAATGGCCATTTACGTCATTATTTGTCAAGAAAGGCATAAATTATCGAGGTACGTTTACTTGTGTTATTCTTACTCTTATAGACTCGATATATGTATTGCCATGTGCCTATGTGCTTGTTTTTCATAGTATTTCATACAAGTGCCATTAAGAGGATTTTTAGATTTTTTTGAAAGGCACTATTCGATATTTGATTGCACATATTTGCCGTATCAACTCTTGTTCAAATACTTCTTTTAAATAAGGTCTCAACTATATGCTTTCGGATTTTCAAATTTCAAAAGAGACCTTTTGTAGCTTTCTTAAGCTTATTTGAACTTGCATGATTTATTAGACTCTTGATGATCTTCTAAATGCATAGTATGTGTTTATTGCTTCATGGTCTATATATATAGTGTCTATTTCTACTATGCTCTTATGCAAGATATTTTTGTGATTGATGATTGAGGCATGTTTTTACACTTGGACTATTTTTTCTTGCTTATATAAGCGATGCCGGTAATGAGTTTGTTAAGTTGTGTAGATGAGAAATGAAGTACTCCAAATATTAGTTACCTCAAAATATTTGGATGTAAATGTTCTATTATGAACACCTTAGATCAATTGGATGCCCTATGATGATAGTGATGAAGAAGATAAAAAGGGTATTCCTAACAAACTCGATGACCAAGGCAACATTGGTCGAACTAAGGCGAGGTTAGTAGCTTGAAGGTATTTTCAAGAAGAAGGTAATTGATTTTGATGTAACATTTGCACTCATAGCACATTTAGTAGCTATTTGCATTTCACTTGCCCATTCTTGTTTTAAGAAAATCTCAAACTTTACCAAATGGATGTTAAAACCAATTTTCTCAATGGTTTTACAACCTCCTCCGGGTTTAAAATTTTTCTAGGCCAAATGATTGTTTTTAAGGCCTTGTATGGTTTAAAACAAGTACCCCGTGTATGGTATGATAGATCGAGCCATTTTTGCTAAATGATTTTACAAGAGGTAAAGTTGATACTACTTCTTTTTTTTTTGAAAAAAGGGCAAGATCACACTTGTGCAAATTTATAATATTTATGGTGCTACTAATAAATATTTGTGCAAGATATTTTTCCAAGTTGATGCAAGGTGTACTTGAAATGAGCATGATGAGGGAGCTCAATTTATCGCTTGGACTTCAAATTATTCAATGCCAAGTAGATGGTTACATTTCAAAAGAACTCTTGAAGAAGTTAGGCATTGAAGAAGGAAGAATCATCTCAACCTCTATGGCTACCAATGAAGAGATTGACAAAGGTTGAGAAAGGCATGTCGATCGATAATTAAATTCGAGGTATGTTTTCTTGTACTATTCCTATAGACTCGACATTCCATATGCCTTATGTCTATATGCTCGACTTCAAAAACTATCCCAACGAATCTCATTAAAGTGCCATTAAAAGAAATTTTCAAATATTTGAAAGGCACTTCTTCGTATGACTTGTTGTATCCGAAGCTTTAAAACATTCTTATTTTTCGGGATAACAAGTTCGCATCTATTATACGGTTATTCATATTCAAAATTTGGTTCGTCATAATCGAACTAAACATATTGAGATTCGATATATTTTTAAGGGATTGTGATTTTTTAACAAAAACTTGAGATGTGTTTAATTCCGTCTCAAGGATAACTCGCGGACTTTTTGATCGTTAACCACCGAGTATTTTACCTCATTTCGAGCTTGATTATGACATAATGTATATTGAATGAAGTCTACGTTTGCATTTTGCACGTTTTTAAAACTTAGGGGCAAAAATCGGATTTTTGGTTGAAAATTCGGATTTTAAAAAACCGACAGATGTGGGCCGAAAGGGTTGAGGGCAACCGGTCGCCCTCAACCTCGACCGGTCGCCCTAAGCTATATTTTGGCTTTTAAACGTTATGTCTTCAAAGATTCTTTCACTTTAACATATTTTGGCCATTTTTCGTCCCTTTGCAAATTTCATACACAATTCACTTCAAATGAGTTTTGATGCATGAATTATATATTTTGGGGATTATCTAGCTCGACTATCATCATCATTGCTCGTCCCTTACCGATTGAATGGTAAGAACTTCACTATCTTTAGCTCAATTGGGTTGAACCCTTGAGTTTGTGGCTTATATGTATTTTTTTGATGTAATTCATATATGTTTGTGATGAGCTTATTGATTGTTGATGAATGATATTTGTTAAATTGTATTTGGTGATGAAAAACTTGGCTTGATTTCATTTACAAGGGCTATATATAATTTTTTCTATTTTTGATGCCCGCCAAGTGTTCGATAAAACGTTTCAATGAAAAATTCATCACTTACATGAGTCTCTCGATTTCAAAAGTCTCATATATTTAGAGATCATGTTTTTGCTTATCAAATAAGTTTTCATAAACCTCTACAAGTCGTATGATTCGACTTTTTCCTCCTATTTGGTTTATAAGCTTCAATGTTCAAATAGCTCGATACATCGGTTTAGTTGCGCACTTTGATATGAATATATGATGTATTTATCTTGCTAACATTCTTTTTGATGATTCCAAAGGGGGAGAAATAGGTTATAAGCTCTTTAGCTCAAAGAAGCTAAGAAAAGCTTAACAAAAAGAAGCTATAAGTTGCGCTATTGAAAGTCATGTTGTGGCGGCTATTGAAAGTCATGTTGTTGCTATTGAAAGTCATAAGTTGTGGATCATATTTTGTCCACTCTTGGTATATTGTGGTTGTATATGTTTCTTAGTCCATTAGTTGTAGTATGGACCTATATATGTTTCTAACGATGTCTCTTTGACAGGGGGAGCTTTTAAGTTTTGATACTTAAGCTCAATATTGAAAAGCTAAGCCTTTAGCTTTTGATTTAGTTGCTTCTTTATAACTCTTGTTGTGCATGTTGATAGGGGAGCATTTGCTATATGTGTTTGAATATCTCTACTCCCATCATTGTATTTTTATTGCATGGAATGTTGTCGCCACAACGGATAGTTCTCTTTAACCTAGAAAATTATTTTGTTTTCAAAATCGACCTCGTTAAAATTGTTTTGGTTTGTAATCATCAAAAAGGGGGAGATTGTTTGATAAATGGTTTTATCATGATTTTGATGATTTTGATTTTACACCAAAACAATGTTTTTAAAGGTTGTCCAAATACTCCTAAATGATTTAAAAGGGTTTTAATATTTTTCGGAGTATTTCCTCAAGTTTATTTTCGATATAAAATTGGACAACACATTTAATGTTTTTAAGACAATGAGTTTTTACATTGAAACTATGTTGTCCTAATACTCCCAATTGATCTAAAATGTTTCTACTATTTTTCGAGTATTTATTGAATTTATATCGGACAACACTTTTTGTGTAAATGTTTTATTTCTTCAAAACTATATTTCTAATGTTGTCCTAAATACTTAATCAGTTTAAAATGTTTTTACGAATTTTTGGAGTATTTCTTGAGGTTTATTTTTGATAAAAATCGGACAACTTGTCATTGAGGAGGTCGACCGGCCGACCGGCAGCGACCAGGTACACAGGAACAAGTTTCGTGAAATGAAACTTGAGAACTCTCAAAATTGTTCAACAGGTAACCGGTTGCACATAGGCTCGACCTGGCCGAGGTGCACTTGACCGCCTGTGTTAATTTGGTGCTATATGTTTCAAACTCTATTTTCGTGATGCCGTCGCTTTTAAGTTTAAAAAATGTAAATGTAAATCACAGTGAGACATCTTTTCCTTAATTTGTGGGATTGATTTCTAACACTCTATTCTTCAATTGTCTTGCAATTTTTTACGAATTCATGTCCCCAAGAGGAGCCTATCATGTACAAGACATCTTCTATAAATAGAGGAAGAATTGAAGCAACACAATAAGAGAGAAAACTACAACACAACAAGATACACTCAAGAATACACTTGTTCTTACATTGTCTTATTTCTTGTTGTAATTTGCCTAGCTATTCACTTTCACATTCTTGAGGTCTAGGCTATTCTTGATTACACTTGCACTCAATTGTATTATTCATTATCGAGTTGTAATCTTGAATTTGTGGTCGTCATTCAAACACAAGATATCCTTGTGAGTGTTCTTGTGGTAAGAACACACTTGGGTGATCTAGGTGTTAGGTGTGAGAAGATTGTGGTAATCTTCTTGTTGAGGTGTTGAAGAATTTGGTATTCTTCAAGGTTGAAGATTGTGGTAATCTTCACAAGGTGCCGTTGGAGATTGTGGTAATCTTCAATTGAGATTGTGGTAATCTCAAAGGTGGTGTTGAAGAAGAGTGTGGTGCTCTTCAAGGTGTTGTTGTAAGTTGGTGTTGTATTAATTTGTGGTAAATTAATAAAATCTTTTTTTCTTTTTGAAATCCATCCCGGATATACTGGGGTGGTAGAGGATTAGGCCCTAGGTGGGTTGAACCTCTTTAAATCGACGTGTGTTGTTTACATTCCGCACCTTAATATTGTCTTGGCTTGTTTTTGTTCGAAAAAGAGGGCGAAATCGAAAAGATGGAGATAATCTATTCACCCCCCCTCTAGATTATCGTAGCCGCTTGGACTTACATCAAATACCTTCTCCTATCGTCAAAAAGAGGAGAACGATAAGCCAAGACGGCCGACTCCTCAAAAGAAAACAACAAAGACCGCCCACGCCGCCCAAGACTCGAAGAAACTCTCTCCGAACCAAAATCCCTCCGGTACAAACTAAGAGAAGAAGAAGAATCTTCAAGAGTTCCAAACTTGAGAAATCGGCCGAGTCACCACTCACCAAACAGATATCGAGACTCGCCGGAGAAGTAGAGTCTCCAAATTATTGATGAAACAGCTAAGTCTGCTTAAGGCGATCAGCAGAGGCAAATTGAAGACCCAAATTAGTTCGAACAACCGAGACACAAGAAGAATCGAGAAAGCTAACTCGCCTTGTTGATAGGGTTGTATCCCCTCCCGCAATGCACGCACTGGGCAAGATGGAGCACCGAGCTTGCTACCTTCTATCCCCCGAGAATGAGGGACAACAAGAAGAAGCCGATAGAGATGATGATGTGATGATCCTATCCCCACCTTATCCGGACATCCAAAATCGTCTGCGAGAGGAGGAAGTGGAAGTTGAGTCGATCCAGGAACAGTTCCAACGGCCCGAGTTTATCGAGGAAGAAGAGGAATCGATGAATTTTCTTGGAGTGACCACTTTGTGGTCCAAGAATCGGATGAAGAAAATCGCACGTATATCTTGCGGATCTTCAAGGACAAGGAGAAGGAGAGACAAGCGGAGGAAGGCGAGGCACGTGAGAAGGCCATCATCCGCCTCTATCACCGCACCCGCGAACATACACATCCTCTCCTTGACGCCCCATCTCGACAGTGATGAGGATCTAGACCTGTTCTCGCCACGTAAAGAGTTGCAAATGCAGCAAGCAATGCACGAATCCGCAGTCCTTCATGAACAAAGAATGATGGAGGGACCAGGAGAGTCCTCCAAAACACACCGGAGATAGACCTAATGGGAGTGGTGCGGCATATTGCCACCGTTGTTGTTCTGCCACCACTTCCCTCACTCACTGGAAGAAGGAAATAAGGGAATTGGCGATGAAACGGGATAGTGGGGACCCCAACAGCCAACCCCTAATAAAGGTGTCTTACCACCGCCCCAACGGCTGAATACTCGGTGAAACAAATGAGTCCGAGACGAGTGACCCC
This sequence comes from Rehmannia glutinosa, assembly GCA_016081115.2. NCBI lineage: Eukaryota > Viridiplantae > Streptophyta > Magnoliopsida > Lamiales > Orobanchaceae > Rehmannia > Rehmannia glutinosa. The sequence goes on along the minus strand of CM071924.1, from coordinate 12,929,999 downwards.
ATTCCAAGTCACTCACCGGTGTGCCGCTTGAGGGGGAAACTCCCTCCACCGCAGCAAGGTCGGAGGATGCTGCAGATGACTCCACAATGAATCTAGAAGGCGAAGTGGAGAAGGAACAAACACAAAGTACACAACAAGTTGTCATCAACGAGGCTCGGATGTTGAGACTCGTCTCACCGAGGTGCCAACCGCTCTCGAAGGCTAATGACGCCGCGATGCGATGGTCGAGGCACGAGGAAGGAATGCCCTGAGTTAACACTGGCAATGAAAGTGCAATCCATGGGGTTGAGACTCCAATGGATGCCACCGCAGTGAATACCCTAATACAACCGACACTATCGAAAGGGATGTCCAAGGCCTCGCCGCATTGCTTGAGACTGCGCAGGAGGTAATGAAGGCCAACGGGAGGTTGAGACTTCCCGGGTAAAGAAGTTGAAGTACGAACATCCCTCCTACTATCATTGATCCATCGTAAAAAATGAGATAAGTGCAGCACTTCACGATTCCCAGGATAATCCCGATGTAAACTTTCGGGATCGGAAGAAGACGATGAAGCCGAGTCATCCCTCGGATCGATCCAACAATGACTCACCGGTGAGGATGTTCCAACCATGAGCAAGTCGACCCCAAGACCCCAAGACAATACACGCCCGAGAGGAAGAGGTAGAGGAAGAAGCGTGGTGGAGGAAGAGGTTTGAGACCTAGACCTCTCGCCAAAAACATTGAGTACATAGATCCATGCAAGAAAGGAGGGATCTATCAATGGGTTTTTGACGAAGTAGCCAATCTGCAAGTGGCTAAAAACAACGCAACGAGTATGTGAAAAGAATTGAAGAAGAAAATAAAAGACAAACTCAAATGCTATGGGAGGAGAGACAAGAGAGACTAAGAAGAGATGAAGCTGCCTTAAGGCATATGAAAAGAAGAAGAAGGCGGTACCAAGATGAGAAAAAGAGAAGAAGAGCAGTAAGACGATAGAATCAAGAAGAAGAAGAAAGAAGGAGGCAAAGGAGATGAAGTGTTGTTGTCCACCCCTTCATGTATCTTACTATGTAAATACATTTCATGTAAGTCTTCTATAATAAATCTGTAAATTCTCTATTTTTGCGTAGACATAAATGTTTGCTCTGATACACCTTGTAAACAGTTGTGTAAAAGAACAAGAATGTTATGATCAATAAAAGGATTGATTCTACGCATACATTCTCTCGTGAATGCACTATCTGTATGTATCTTTGCTATTTACATTTTGAATGTTTTAAGTTTTGGCATCATCAAAAAGGGGGAAATTGTTGGGAAATTTATTGTTTAGATTTTGATGAATGCCATGTAAAACTTAGAATAGGAAGTTGGCACCCCATTTTTGTTGTAAACTCGCATTGTAACAAATAGGGCTGGGTCAAGTCGAGTTAAGTCACTATGCCTAAACATGCAAGAAGACAACTGGAGACTAGAAGGAAGACTCACTGCAAGACAAATTGAGTATGGCAAAGAAGAGAAGACGAACTCGATCAAGGTGCAGTGAGATGCAATGGCTAAGTAAAGTATCACAAGTCAACTCAAGATAGCCAAGTCTCAAGTTGAAGTGACGGAAAGAGTCATCCAATGATTGGAAGTCGACTCTAAGTCACCTGGGGAAAGCAAGGAAATGCAAATCAAGTCGAGATAACTAAAAGAGATCCGTTGCACGTAAATCAAGAGAATTACTTAAACAAGTAATATGTCCATGCTACCTTTCTCAAGTGCTCACCCGAGAAGCGTGCAAGGGAATGAACCAATGGGAAGCACTACACCGTGTCGAACTCAAAAGTCAAGAACAATTCATACGAGGAAGTGGCAACTCCAAGGACTCGCAATAAGACAAGCCAACGACCACAAGTGACTTTCAAAAATAAGCCTACCTCTTCAACGGGCAGATTTTTGAAAGATCACTATAAAAGGCCGAGGAATGACTCGAGAGAAGGTTACCTTGATTACTCGAATCACGAATATTCAAGCTAACATCTCGAATCTGTAATCAAAATATTCTCAAAATCATTCAAGATTAATCCTCAAGCCTACACTACGAAGAAAACAATCCAACACTCACCTGTGAAGGAAAGATAGCTTCAATCAGTTGAAGAGAAAACCTTTGAAGAAAAGGGGTCTACATTCCACGGAGGATTGTAGGAAGGTTCAAGGTCGAACCGGTCTCGAGTTTTTGGAGGGCTTCGTGATCAAATCCAAAGAGCTTGAGCAAGTGAGATGTAGTAGCAAGGCAAACCTGTGAAGAAGCCGAGTCATACGAGAAGCCACCGCGTGACCAAGGCATCTCCGACCGAGTCCCAAAGGATCAAGTCACCGTGTGATCAAGACTTGTATCCGGGGTACCGTTACCACTCAGATATCGATCAATACTTAGTGGATTCCTCCAGAGTTGGAGAAGAGAGGAGTATAAGAATTACCCCATCTTCGAACCTCTATAAAAATTTATTGTGTCATTTACATTTCAAAGATTTTAATTTTTGCACTTTATCCATTTAATTCTGGCGATAAATTTGCTATCCACTTGATAATCTCTAAGTACTAAAACCAAGTATTAAATTCTAACTAAACCAAATTTAAGGGTGTTAAGTCTTCCAATAAAACAAACTACGCTTGAGCTAAGTCTTTAGTCTTAATAATGAGTTATTCTATCAACAAACTCGACCAAGTCTGAGTGACTAACTCTATTGATTAACTAAATTAGTCATTCACCAAGGACACAAATAATATCAACTCGAACTTTTAAAAGGACTAAATCGAAAAGTTGGTAAGGTTTATTCAACCCCCTTCTAAACCTTACACTCACACCCCTTGGGACCTACAACAAGGAAATCAACAAGTAGAATATCCATCGGCATTGACCACATAGTTTTTTTTTTTTCATTGTAGAGCACAAGAAAAGTAATTATTTCCGCGTTTCTTCGGGGGTTGAAGAGAATAGAAATTAGGGTCGTCTGTGTTCATTTTGATGTAGATGGATGAAAGTTATCCCGAGTTTGGTTTATTTATGTGCTTCTATATATTCCTCTCAGTCTCATACAAAGTGCCACAGATTCTTGGCCTTGTGGGCTTTTATTATGCTAGTGTTTGATGTTGGGAAAATTACATGGAATACGCTATTTTTGGTATACATACCACACAATACGCTCCTATCACTTTTGTACTTATTTTTTTTCCTCTTGTACCTATATATTTTTTTACGCTCCTGCATATTTTTTGATAATTTTTATTTTTTTCGTTTTTTTTGTTCCTACATTGCTTTATATGTTATATATGTTGTTTCGATGATGTTTAAATTTGTTTCTCTGTTGTTTCTTTGTTGTTTCGATATTTCAAAACAACTTTTATCTATTTTTATGTTGTTTTTATTCATATATTATTTTGTACATTATTTCTATTGTTTCGATGTTGTAATATTTTTAATGTTGTTCTAATAATGTTTTTTTGTTTTCATGTAGTGTTCAATGTGTAAATATAGTTTTTACTTATTTTAAGCTCTTTTTATTCATGTGATATTTTTAATATTTTTTACGTTATTTCTAGGTTGTTTCCATACTCTTTTAATGTTGTTCCGATGTTTCTTTGTTGTTTCCATGAAGTTTTTTATGTTTAAATATAATTTTTACCTATTTTTAACTCATTTTGCTCATATGATGTCTTCTATATTGTTTTACGGTTTTTTTCTATATTGTCTCCGGATGTTTCCATGTTTTTTATGTTTTCATGAATTGTATAAAAAATTGAATTGTGTTTTTTATTCATGTTATTTCTATAATATTTTTAATTTGTTTGGTTTTAATATATGTTGTTTTATGTGTATATTTCTTGATTTTTTATAAGATTTCGAGTATAAAATGGATTATTTAACGATGACAAAATTTATTTTTTCACTGAAAATTTATTAAAAGAAACATCTTTAAAACATGTTAGAAACAATGTTGAAACAAAGCGTAAAAAAGTTCGAAAATTTTTGCTGGAACATAAAGTTGCATAAAAAAGGGCAGAATCGTAAATTTGAGTAAAATAGTAACGGGAAACGTAAAAGTCTGACATTGTATCCGAAAAGTGTGCTATTTGTGTCAATTTCCCTTTGACGTTTATCGACCGTGAGGGTTTCTTGCGTATCCGGAGTTCTCTTGGACCTAAATATGTAATTGGCTTGATGTTGAAATGTCTTCTAAGCCTAATTAGAAAAATGCCAATTACAATGTTTTTTTTTTTCCCATGAGATACCAAAAATTCCAGCTCACAAATTGGGTTTTGTTTGGCAGCTAAATAATGTGAGTATTCCACGTTTTAAATTGTGTAGCCACTCAATAAACAACATGAAAATTCCCAAAAAACAAAATGATAAAAATATATATATATATATCCTACTTTAAAGCAATCAGATTCCCTAAGCCCATTCCATTGACAAATAGTGGAGAGCAAGGCCCAGCTCAACGTATTACTACAAAAATAATTGAGCACAAATAATTTGAATAGGACTCTCCCATTATTGTTCCAAAAAACAAAATTATTCAAACTAAGATATTATTTTGCACTTTGTTTTTTTATGGATGGGCGGTGGGGTGTTACATTTAGTATATTTTATTGCACTCTGATAATTAATTTAGTTTAGTTTTTTGGTGTAATATATATAATCATGATAAACAGTTGTTACTTATATATCTTTTTAGGATAAATCTGTGCCATTCACATTCTTAAACTACGTAATATTATTATAGTTATCTGTTACCATTTTATATGAATAGTCTGAAAGAATTATAGTACGGATAAATACCAAAAGTTTCGCAAAGTATAGAAGTGATTGTAGATGTGATCATATTTACAATCACATGCAACAAATTTAGAAGGCAAAAACTTGAGTGAGACGGTCTCACGGATTTAGATCCGTGAGACGGAGCCCTTACACAAAGTTTTAAAGGTTTTTTTTTTTTTGATTTTATTTTTCTTAAGGTTTATATTTGTTTTTATAGGGTTTATTTTGTTTCTTGGGTTTATTTTTAATTGATTTGGGTTTTTAGGATTTTTAGTTTTTTTAGGGTTTATTTTTTATTTTTGGGTTTATTTTTGTTTTTCGGGTTTATTCTTCATGGTTCATGTTTTTAGGGTTTATTTTTGTTTCTTCATGGTTCATTATTATTTTTAAATGTATTTTCATGTTAATGATCTCAAGATTTTAGAGCCCTTAGAGGTCCGTCTCACGGATTTAGATCCGTGAGACCGTCTCACAAGAGACTTGCTCAATTTAGAAAATAGAACAAGACACAAGATACTAAAACCAACTATTAGAAAATCAAAGAAAACTCCTATCTAGAGTGGATCTGATATTTGTAATACAACTCATCCAACAATAGACATGTGTGGACTACATTTATCACAAAATACTAAAAGCTAGATGAAAAAGCTAATAAACACAACTGCAGGACTGAATGTTATCTCTGATGTAGTCACATTCGAGATCGCATCCAGTACACTGAGATTCATTGTGAGAGATTCAATGTGCTTATTGTGCTTGAATGACTCTTAATTCTCTCAAGATTCATTGTGATGGACATCCTCTTCTCTTTATAAAGGCGTCCAATCCATCAAAGAGTCCTAACACACAAGGAAAGAAGATATATACAAATGTATGACAAGTATATCACTTATATTAGGAAACAAAATAAATATCAAAGAGTCCTAATATATCTATACCATATCAATATGATTTCTTTTTTAGCCTATATCCAACTCAATCTTACCATAAGTCTCGAAAGACAAAACTATTAAAACACAATCCTTTTTATTTTGGATACTATTTAGGTGAAAATATTCGCCCTAACAAAGTCATTAGTAATAATATGCTTAGCAATTATTTTTTTATTATTTTACTTTTGTTATCTCTTTTACTATTTTCTTTTCTCTTTTCGTTGCTTCCCTATCTACCTGACCCCAAACCAAGACCTTTGTCCGCGGTAGCACAACCAATCCCACCACCAACCGTTTATCCGGGTTGGCGGACTTTAGATAGTCGAAGCGGCGAGGGTATATGGAGTTGGGAGGTTAAATTGTAATTTTAACCCTAGAGAACTTGGGAATAATGGTACTACGATTTGAAAGGAAAAAAAACCGCAATTTTTGAAAAAGTGTCGATTTCAGTCTTTTAGTCGTCGAAATCAAAAAAATTATCTAGAAAATCCATGCGTCAACATTTCCAGCCAAACATCTTGATGTGAAAACAATTGTCGCCTACGTTGATATCCTCCAAATCAAAATCGGTCCTAGGTTTCGAGAGGCCTGGAGCGGATAAAAAAGGGGGCCCTTGTATTTACATAAAAAAAAAATTATAATAATAAAATCAATGTTGCAAATGCAATTTAATTGATTTAACATAAAAAAAATATATGCAATAGCAAAAATATCATACTCCAACTTTAATATTTTGATCTTATTAAAATAAATTACGAAAAAGATAGATCAAAATAAATTAGGATAGAGAAAAGATAAAAAAAAGTTGATCTTTTTCATTTTTAAATTCATCCTTTTTTTTTTGGTTTTGCAAAAAAAGTATTTTTTTTTTGTAAATATGAATGACATGGTAAGGGCTTAAAGGTGGGCGGCTCTTTAAATTCCTCAATTCTATTTTTTTCACTACAAGAAATTTGTCAATTAGCGACGGATATTAGCAACGGACTAAGTCTGTTGCTATTAGCGACTGATCAACGATAGATTATCAACTCGAATAAACCACGAAAATAAATAAATAGTTCAAATAAAAATTAGCGACAAATATTAGCGGCGGAAAAAAGTCGTCTAATAACGACGGAATAGCAATGGAATTAAACCAAAAAAAATATTTTATTAATTATATAAAATCCGTCGCTAATAAGGTGACTAAAATCTGAAAATCTGGGAATTGTTTTGCGACGGACAGATTCCGTCGCTAAATAAATAAAATATTAAAAAACTAGCGACGAGTATAAAAGTCGTCGTTATATTGTTAAATTCTTAACATTTTAGCGACGGAAAGTTTTTCCCAATTTTTAAAATTTCAGTTCCATTTTTAGCGATCGATATAAAATCCGTTCTTGAATAATTAAAATTTGAATATTTTAGCGACGAGTTACAATCCTTCGCTAAAATTTCAATTATTAATGACCGAGCGAATAGGTTTTCTCCCCAATTTTCTTTCTCCAGTGCAAAATTTTCCCCTGCTCTTTGCCGCCGCTTATTCCCACCACCACCGGACCAACCTTTCCGACCGTCGCCGAGACTCACCCCACCTCCGCTCTTCCCGCCGCCTTGTGCCGCTCCCAAGTAGTATTTCTATTGTCATTGTTTTGTGGAGATTTGGTTGTCGGAATTTCGGGCGAGGGAAACCTGGGGCATTAACTGGCGGGCCAAAGCAGTGTCGTGTAGGGATTTGAGTTGTAATAATGAATTTTGTTTTTTCTAATTTTGGTTAATTTATTAGGTGGTTTATGTTGGATTTTGGTTGGACAAACATTGGAGAAATCTTACCCTTCCACCTCCAGAAATAAGGGTTCCGCCGTCGCCGTACCCTCCACCTCCGCCGCTGCCGGAAAGCATATTGATCTCCGGGACAACCGCTTTTCATCCACCCTCAACGCCAGCAAGAACAAGCTTTCCGATGGTACCTTGTTGCTTTTATTTTTGAGTTTTGAATTTAATTTAGGGATAATTACAAAAAGTACCCATGAGGCTTGACCTAATTACAAAAAAACCCATCTAACTTTAAAACTTACAAAAAGTACCCCTGAGGTTTGATTTAGTGTTAAAATTAAGGGGTAATCAGAATGATTTTACAAATATTAAGGGGATTTTGAAATATATTTCAAACCTCGGGTTACTTGTTTGTAAGTTTTAAAGTTAGTCGGGTTTTTTTGTAATTAGGTCAAACTCAAGGGTACTTTTTGTAATTATCCCTTTAATTTATTATCTCCTTTTTTTTGGGTTTCGATTTCAATTGATTGTAGTGCGTTATTGCTTATAATGATTGAGTCGCCGATAAAGAATGAAAAAAAATCTCTATAAAAGAAACATGCGCGTCTTTGTCTCTTTCGTACCAAAGAAGATTCCTTTCTTCAATCATGCTACCTCCACAAATCATGCCCGCAATTAATTTTTTTCCGCCACCGTCCGAGTATCTTCCTCTCCGATGGATGCAATTAATGAGTACCTCTTCCCGAGATCTCGCCCGATTTCTCCCACCTTTTTGCAAGTCCCGACCAGTCTCCGTCATCGTCCCCGACTGTCCGTTTTCCGTCGTCTGCACCTTCGTCAAACACCCATGGTGATTCTCCGCCCCATACTCGTGTTTATCAGTTGCACCAAGTTCAACCTTCCTCAAACTTGAGTTTGTCCCTTGCACATGCTATCGTTGCTATTCCTTCAAACACCCCGCCAACCCACGATGACGTTCCGACACTTTTCAAAGATAAATCTCCGGAACATACAAGTCTTATCATTAAACAGCTCCACTTTTAAAGGTTCCCACACACGACGTTCCTCTCTCCGCTCATTCCTACTAAGAAAGGTAATATATTTTCTCTACATATTATGATGAAATTTACGAGTCTCGTCGGCAATTATGTGAAAATGCATTGATTGGTCGAACTCTTTATACTAAGGGCAACAAACCATTGAATATTACGCAAATTCAGGGAAAAATTGAAATCTTTATGGAGTATAAATTCTCCTTTCCGTCTTATTTCGCTTGGTAAGGGTATTACAATATTCATTTCGCTAATCTTCCTGATAGGGACATTGTTTGGAGAAAACGTTTTTTCTTTTGTCCCCGGAACATTTCGATTGCGGCCTTGGGCGCGATTTCGATCCCGATAACACTACCACATCAATAGCACATGTTTGGGTGCAAATTTTTTGGACTAAGTTGGGAGTATTGGCATCCCGAGGTGTTTGTTGGGGATTGCCAAAGCCATTGGCTCTCCCATTAAAATTGACGATAACACTCTTTCCTGGTTCAATGGGTCATTTTGCTCGGGTTCTTGTGGATGTCGATTTGAGTTCGACTTTACCTAAGAAGATGATGATCGAACGTACAGGCACTCGGATTTGTTTTCTTTCATTATGAACGTCTTCCGGTTTTTGCCGTTATTGTCAAATAATTGGTCATTTAATAGCAAATTGAAAAAATAACAAGCGGACAACAGCTAGTTAGGGTCGTAGCCTTTCTCGGAATCCAAAACCTAATCGTCGGGGGAATATGGTGAATACTACAAATGATTTGGATCTTTGGAAAAATTTGAACATGTAGATTCCGTAGTTTGACCCTCTTAAGAGGAATGATGCTCAAAATCTCCTTTCGTGAGGTAATTCCCCTTCTATTTCTCACCCTCATACTTCTAATGCTTTTTCTATTCTTGATGGGATGGTTGGGGATAGTATTGAAATGGACGATGTGCATGTGTTGCCACTGGAGACGGTTGCACATATTGACATCCCAATTTTGGCGATTGAGGCGGGGTCTGACTCGAGGGATATGCAGTCGTTGGTTGATGCTTGTAATGCCCCCCATGCTGATTCTTTAATGGGTAATAGACATGTTAGGTCATACGATAATGAAGGAAATGGGTCTGAATCAGACGCTGGGAATACAATTGGGAATATTGATCTTACCGTTTTACAAGGATGTCAATCTTTAATCCCATTTTCCTCATCGCACAACTTGGATAATTCTTCTGTGGATATCTTAGCGGACAAAAAACTCCAGGAAATTCGACAAAAGCTTTCTGTTGTTCGAAAGGGGGGTCCTTCTAGGCCAGCCATTAGGGTTCCTGTTGGGGAATCAGAAAATCGGAATGTTATGAATATGGTAGCTTCTAGATCATGGGTGATGAAGTTGAGGAGGAATCCGGGATAATCAACGCTCGCATGGGGAGCCGATCGCTAATCAATGAATATTCTTCACTTGAACGCTCGAGGGATTTCGAATGATCTCTCGAAGGCTATGCTACACCAAAGATTGCTCTCTTATCAAGGCAGATTGGCTTTATGCAGTGGAACCTAAAACATATAACTCATCTATTCATTCTTCTTTCTAGTCGGCCATGGGATTATCTATTCCGTGGTTAATCGTGCCTGGCATGATTTCTAATATTTAGATTTTTGTTTCTCGCTCGTTTAATTTCGGCCTTTGTGTTACATATGTCGGATCAATTGGTTTTGTTGAAGCGAGTTTATCGGTAGGTAATTTTCGTATCGGTTTTGTGCATGGGCATGCTTCTTATGTGCGGCGTCGTGATCTTTGGCAAGATTTGTTAGCACATCGAACCTCTAATTATCTGGTCGTGGGGGATTTCAATGCAGTGTTAGGTGCTCATGAACGTCGTAGTTTGCATGCTCCTAATGTGAATTCCTGTCAGGAATTTTTGAGCTTTATTGAGGATTGCCAGTTGATTGACATTCCTTCTTCTGGTCACAAATTTACTTGGAATGGTCGTATGCACACGGGTAATCATGTGGAATCTCGCATTGATCGGGGTCTTATGACAGAGGGATTCTTGGGTTTATGGGATGTGGTACGTTGCCACGTGTTGCCTCGCATGTCGTCGACCATTATCCTATTTCTATCACTTGTGAGGACACTTCTTTGTCATGCAGTCCTGACCTTCCTGGTTTGAACATGTGGACTTGTGATGACAGGTTTTGCGGTGATTCGCAATTCTTGGGCTTTGCCGATCTTCTCCAGTTCTCCTTGGGGTAGGATTCTGGGCAAGCTTAAACGCCTTAAAGCTCGCCTTAAGGAGTGGAATGCTGATGTTTTTGGCAATGTCTTTCAGCAAAAAGAGTCCATTCTCTCATCCATTGCCTCGATTCAGGATATCATTGCAATTGATGGTTATCATGAAGAGCTTTTTTGTCAAGAGGTGGAGTCTAACGCGATGTTAGTTGAGCTATTGAGCAAGGAATACGAGATGTTACAACAAAGAAGCCGTATTAATTGGCTTAAGGATGGGGACCGCAATACTACATTTTTTCAACGTGCGGCTAAGATTCGTAGATGTCGGAACTCCATTTCTTTCCTTATTATTGATGGAGAGCTTTGTAGAGATTTTGCTATTATTGTGAACCATGTCATTCAAGATTACTACGAGAACCTTTTCACAGTGTCTTTTGCTCCTACATCAAACTCGTTAGCCCAGATTTCCTCTCGATTGACGCTTGAGGTCACCATGGCTCATAATCGAACCTTACTAGTCGCCCGACATATGATGAAGTTAAAAATGCGGTCTTTGATATGGACCCTATGAGCGCTCCCCCCCGATGGCTTTCCGGGAAATTCTACCGCTTTTCTTGGGAAGTGGTTTTTGACGATGTGGTGCATGCTTTGTTCAACATTTTTTGATACAGCGTGATTCCTCCGGCTTAATTCTAGTTTTGTGGTTCTCATCCCCAAGATTCCGAGAGCGAGTTAAAGTTGATCATTTTCGCCAATTGTTCTTAGCAATTTTTCGTTTAAAATTATCACTAAAATTCTTTCCTCCAGAGTGGCCCCGATCAAGGCATCTATCATCTCTCTGTTCGATTTGGTTTTATTGCGGTCGTCGTATTCATGATTGTGTCTCCATTTCATCGGAGTGCATTAATTGTTTAGATCGTTGGGCGTATGGTGGTAATATGGCCATCAAGGTGGACATTCGCAAGGCTTTTGACACCTTTTCTTGGGATTTCTTGTTGCACGTCTTGAAAGCTTTTGGTTTTTCGGATAGGTTTCGTGGTTGGATTACTAGCATTCTTGATCTGCTAGACTCTCGGTTCTATTAAATGGTTCGTCGGTTGGATATTTTGGTTGTTCTCAAGGGGTCCGTCAAGGGGATCCTCTGTCTCCACTTCTTTTCTGCATTGCTGAGGAGGTCCTGAGTAATCTTATTAGCCAGCAAGTTCAATCACATGCTCTCATGGGTATTCGGGCGGGCCGCGACATTTCCTTCCCATCTCATTTGTTATATGCGGGGCGATGTGATTATCTTACGCCAGGGCTTCCAAAGCTAATCTTTGGCATTCTCTCGCATTATTTCGAATATGAGCAACTTTCGGTCAATATGCTAATCGGGACAAGTCTACCATTTATTTTGTTAAATTTGTGCATCATAAGTGGGCTATTCTCCGTGCTTATTAGGATGCGGGAGGAAGTCCGCTTTTACTTATTTGGGGGTCCCGCTCTTCGGGAGCTCCTAGACGGATGCATTTGGAACCTATTGTGGATTGTATTATTTGCAAATTCAAGAATCGGAAAGGGCATTCTCTTTCTATGGCGGGTCGTGTCTGCTTGGTTAATTTGTGATTTTCGGTTTGGTTGTCCACTCAATGATGGTCTATAAGTGGCGATCACTCTCATTCTTCGTTTGGACCATTTGGACCGAAATTCATAATTTTATTTGACCGGGACATCACAAAGAAGGGTTTGTTCTTGTTTCTTGGGTTCGTATTTGTGCTCCTACTCATCAAGGTGGTTTGGGCTTGCGATCGATTTCATCTATGAATGCATCCTTTCTCATGCGCATGGCTTGGGATATTTTGGCTTCGGGATCGTTAGCGGCTTGTTTCCTCCAGAGCATATTTTTGGATCGGACTCTTGAGCTAAAGGCCTCTCCGATTACTTCTTCACTTTGGACGGGTTTCCGTCTATACATCTCATCTCTCAAGAGAGACTCACGTTGGATTATTGGGGACGACACCTCTATATCTTTTTGGTGGGATAATTGGCTTGGTTATAGTATTGCGAGATAAGGTGGGTGTTCCTATCGGTTTTTCGTTAGATATTATCTCGCAGACGGTTTCTTCGATTATTTAGTTGATGGTGTTTGGCACTTCACTTCTTTGTTCATTCGAATTGTGAGGATATTGTTATGGACATTTTGGGTATGGTACATTTGTGGGTGGGGATGATTCTCGTATCTGGTCTAGATCGGTTCATGGCTTTGTTTCTTCTCGTATAGCTTATTGGCATATTCACACGAGCTTTCCAGTGGTTCGTTGGGGTAAGTGGCTCTGGCATCCTGGTATACCGACACGACGATCTATGTTAGTTTGGCGCTTGATTCATAACAAGCTTCCTTTGTCGTGTCATTTGCGGAGGCGCGGATATATGGACTGCGGTTTGTCGGCTTTGTTTTCGGCATTCGAGGATCTCGACCATCGCTTTTTAGACGTCCCATTGTTCGTTCGATTGGGAGTATTTCACGAGCCTATTCAAGATGCGGTTGGATTTTTCCTCCGCATATGGCGAGTCATTCTTCGTAGTCCGGAGGTTAAAGGAAGCTCTCAAATTCTCTTTTTGTGGAAGTTAACGTTGATTACTTTTCTTTGGGTGATATGGTCTTGTCGTAACAGGGCTATTTTTGAGGATTCCAAGTTCTCGGATGTTGTTATTCGTGCTCAGGTTCTTTCTTTTATTAAGGAAGCACGTCATGCTCCTATGGGTTTCATGCATAATGATTGCCATGATCTTTTCATTTTAAGGATGTTGGGTATTTCGGGATGTCATCGACGGATTAAATCCCCCATATTAGTCCGTTGAAATCTTCCTCCACCAGGTTGGATTAAAATTAACACAGATGGGAGCGCTATGGGGTCTCCGGGGGATTCTGTGTGTGGAGGCATTTTCCGTAATTGTCATGGTTTTGTTCTTGGTTGTTTCACTTTGCACCTTGGCACGACTTCGCTTCCGGCGGAGTTACGGGGGCCATCACGGCTTGTGAAATTGCTCGGATAAAGAATGTCAATTCATTTGGTTTGAAGCGATTCTTCATATGTCATTTCGATCTTCTCTACCTTCTCATTGGATGTTCCTTGGGTCCTTAGAGGGCGACTTTTACTCTTATTTCGTCGCCTCCATCTTATACATTTTCGGGCTTCCCACGTTTTTCGTGAGGCTAGTCGCGCTGCTGATGTCCTTGCTAAGCAGGCTTATGTTGTGGGTAACATCTGGTGGGATGTCGCTCCTAATTTCCTTCGTGATGTTATTGCTACTGATCGTACTTTGCTTTACCATGTCAGATATTAGTTTGTTGTTTCATTCAGCCATGCAACCGGCTTGTGGTTGTTTGTCTTGGTTTTATTTGAATTTCTTTTTTCCGGGGTACTCTTTCTCCTTCTAAGGGTTTTTCCCACAAGGGTGGGTTTTACCTTAGAAGGTTTTAACGAGGCCCTATCCCAAGCTAGGCCGATCGGTTTGTGATCGGACTCTCTTTTCTTTGGTATTTTACTTTGGCCTTGACCTTTTACTAAAAAAAAAAAAAAAAAAATGATTGAGTCGCCGATGAGTCAAGTTTTCTTTTTTTTTTTTACTCCAAAGTTGTATATATTTAGTTTTACCTATTTCGAGACTTGCTAGATCTCATGAGGTGCTAAATACACCATTTTTGCATTTCTCTTTAGTATGGATGGCGAGTGAATCTCTCTCAAGTTCTATAGCATTTGATTTAAACAGAATTGTGGGAATATGGATTTTGGGGTGGTTTTGAATTATTTTTGTATTCTCTTTGTTCCTTCTTTTCGCTTCTTGATTCTAGTGGATATCGGGACTCCGCAAAGCAGCAGATTTAGAAAACAATTTCTTAAACCCAGGCCCAATTTGTTCCCAAGTAGATTCAGAACATGCAACAAAAGGATGGTGATTGTGAGACTTAAGCACTAGTTAGCTAGTATTGAAGGTGGCATTAACTATTTTGTTTTTTTTTGGGGTCTTTTATCTTTTCTGGTTACTACTTGTTGAATAGGCTATGTATTGAAGGTGATTACTTTAAATGTTGAAAGCTAGCTTATTCTACATTAGATATTCTACTTTAAATTGTCATCTTTTACATGTAACTCTGAATGGTATGAAAAGCTAGTGACTCTGAATGGTCCTTATGATTGTCATCTTTTCTGGTTTCTATTAAAGTTTGTTTTGTTTGATTCATTAATGAATTATTGTATGGCTTCAAAGTCTTTGGATTGGTATCCCTTGTTTTGTCTTAACACAAAGGGTTTTCACATTTTGTATGAAATATGTATTTATGGGTGGATGTTCCTTAAATATGGTTCCACTCTCCATAGGATAGCTCAACTTCCTACTCTTTTTCGGATGACTAGAGGCCGAGCTAGTAGAGGTGGTAGGTGGCATGGACGAGGTGATAGCTTCTATTTCTAGATTTGCCTCGTGAATGTCGATTCCCTTCGAAAATGATGATGATGGAGTATGCAAAGCGATTCAAGAAAGTGCGGATGGATACAATGGAAGATTAATTCCTATACGACTTGAGTGATATTACCAAGATTTTCAAGCATAGTATCTATACACATTTGTATTTTATATTATAGATTATATATGGATCTATTGCGGATTTCTATAACTATAAATGTTTGGCATGGATTTTTTGTAAAACATATATTATATTGGCTATTATTGATAGTTTATATAGTTTATGTAAATGATTTTTATAAATTGAACGTGAATTATTTTTACATGTTTTTAATTATAAAAAATAAAGTAAAAAATAAAAAAATTATAAAAATAGCGATGGATACAATCCGTCGCTATTTAATCAAATTAGCGACGAAATTTCTTGTTGCTAATGTTAAAAACAAAAGTTATTTGACGCAATTTAGCAACGGATTTGTCCGCTAAGTCGCCGCTAATTAAATCGTCCATTTTGTCGCTCCCATTCATGATTGGCGGCGGATTTTTATCATTTTAGCGACATATTTTTCCGTCGCTAAATAGTGTAATCCGTCGCTAAGGAATTAACGACGAGCTAAATAAAGACGGAAAAAATCCATCGCTAACCCGTTGCTAAAATATTTAGCGATGGATTTTATGGGTTTAGCTACGGAAATTTTCGTCGCTATTTTGTGATTTTCTTGTAGTGTTTGGTTTTTACAAAAACAAAAAAATAAATTAGTTAGATACAAAAAACATTAGTTACGCAAAAAAACTTAGTTAGATAGAAAGTTCCCGAAAAGAAATAGTTAGACTGAAAGGCCAAAAAAATAACTTGATCTTTGCCTTTGTGTTGAATTGAACTCAAGACTTTGAAGTACAAAAAAGTTATATAACAGCTGCTCAGCCAAATGATTCTTTTGTCAATTATTTCAACCTTTGTTTTATGTGTCCGATATATACATATAATATATAAAAAACTCGGGGCCCTTTGGAGGGGCTCCTGTCTTGCGGCGGCACCACTTGCGCCGCCCTACTCCAAATGAGTAAGCATGTTAATTTGGACAAAAACTCACTTGGAGGATGACCACATAAGTGGAATTGGTTTCCACTAGGGGTGATCATAAATTTAAAAAAACCACTCGAATCACACCAAGCCGCACCCGTTC
Organism: Rehmannia glutinosa; assembly: GCA_016081115.2. Lineage (NCBI taxonomy): Eukaryota > Viridiplantae > Streptophyta > Magnoliopsida > Lamiales > Orobanchaceae > Rehmannia > Rehmannia glutinosa. The sequence continues at coordinate 12,913,634 of CM071924.1, read as the reverse complement.
ATAATAATTTATAAAAAAACCGTGATTTAAAATATTAGATAGAAACCGCACCGCGTTGTTGGTGCGATTATGGATTTAGATTTTAAAAAACCGCCAAAAATGCACCGTCCCTCTATAATTTAGGGAAAAATAAAATATTGTTATTTAGTCTTTAGTTAAATAGTTAGACGATAAATATATTTAGAACTAATTTTATGAATGATATAACTAGATTCACACTTTGTATACTAAACATAACACATTTTACATTCTTTCAATGTTGTTACAATGCACTATATTTTGCATCAAAATAGAACAACATTACATTGCATTACATATTGAATGTAGCTGAAATAAAAGATATTGCAATCAGGGGCGGACGCAAGTACACTTGGAGGGGGGCCATGGCCCTCCCCCCAACATTTACACATTTACTTTTTTTTTAATGTAATGTTGGGCAATTTGTTTTGTAAATAAAAAAATAACTAAGTTTGGACATTAAGTCCTTTGGGCCCCCATTTTGCTAATAAAAATTACAAATGAGTCAGCTTTTTAGTTTTTAAATGATTTCAACTATTGTAAAAAACTTACGTGTTTCCCTTATAAATGATTTTCATGACATTCAAGAGAAACATTCTAATTTTAACATTTTATTATTGTAATTATGTATCTTGATATGCTTATAAATGATGAGTATTGACATTGTATTTGATGCAACAATATAATATATTCTAAATTTTATATGTGTAAATAGGCTTTTTTAGCCATTCATGTTTTCAAAATATGAAAGGTAACATATTTTTCAAAAACATGTTTTTAGCCATTTTGACCAAAAAATGACAATCATACCCTTCTTGTATTCTTTGGTGATTATTTAGCTAATTTGAAAGGAAAAAAATTGATGCGAAGATCGAAAATGCTTCTCGAAATGATTCTCGATGTCGAGAAATGAAAAATTTGCGGAATAAACAAGCTCGAATCGAAAAATGACTAGAAACATATTTTTAAAAATACGGCTTTGTTTTGTTATAGATAAATGATTTTTGTTATAGACAAATGACCAAAAATACATCGGACTCTTTTATTATTATAAAAAATAAATATTTGATCTTCCAATTCTTGGCCCCCTCACTATCGAATCCTCGGTTCCGTCACGATTGCAATGTGCATTTTATTTGCAAAAATACATCTTATTTAAAAAAATACTTTTCACTTATAATATTTTTCTTTGGCTTTTTCTTTAAAATATCATAACAAATTGTATTAGTTAACCAATTATATAATATTTTTGTTAATTAAAACAACAAAACCGTCCCCACACCGCTTAAAACCGCACCTTCTGTTTTACTTCATAAAATCATGGTTTAAAAATATTATTTAACCGAACCAAATATAACAATTTGGTTTGAAATTGACCAAAAAATCGGAAAACCGCAACGTGATCACCCTAGTTTCCACATCTATTAAATTGTCGAAAATGTGAAAAAATATTTTTTGAAAAACTTTCCGATTTCGGCGTCGAATGACAAAATAGAGGCTTTGGAAATTAATAGACTTTCTCGCAAATCATTATTTGCGGGGCTTTTATTGCCGACCCTTTATATTTATAGGATTAAAATTGTAATTTAGCCGGAGTTGGGATAAAGAAGAAAGAAAAAGGCATGAAAATAAAAGTAATACATGATATGGAAGCGGTTATCTACATCTACATCTATCTATCTACATCTACATCTACATCTACATATATCTATCTATCTACATCTACATCGACATACATACATACATATACATATACATAAATATACCTATACATACATACATACATACATAGATATATATACATATACATATACATACACATACACAACACAACTACCTTAAAAGTGTGAATATTTACGTCAAACTATGATCGCACTAAAACACCCTTGTATTAGATTAATTTGAATGGTAAATTGTAATATGCAAAAGGATAATCAAGAGTCGAAACCATGTAGATCTCGGTTTCTTTTTTTCATAAAACCCAAAACCCACAAAATCTTCACGTACAAGGAGACACAACAGATTGGTTCGATGGGCCTGTTGGAATCATCCATTTGATTGGTCTGCTTGGATTCGCCATTAGTCTTCACTGTCTGTGATCACTCGACATCCATTGGAGTTTTCGGGTAAATTTTTCTCTTTCTTTCCGACACTTTCGATTGTATGGTTACTTTTTACTTTTGGATTCAATTATTGTTTTTGTAATTCTAAAGTGGGCTGTGTGAAAATACTTGAGTAATCTGGTGTGTCTTTCGCTTCTTTATACGTAATGGGCGATGATTCATCTTTGCTATTAGGTTTTATTTTTCTCTAATCCTTAAAAATAGAGAAGAAAAAAGAGTGGTTCTTTTCCAGGGTTTTATCCTACTATTGTCAGTTTCTTAATTTATTGTTCTTCTAGGTTTCCTTTCTTTATTTTGGACATGATATGCCCTGTTGTTTGACATATATGAAGAAAGAGGTAAATGGAATAAGTGTACAATGGTGAAATCAAACATGAGAATCTATCTATAAAAGGACCTTGGCTATAGTATGATCGAGCTTGAGTCGAATTCATAAGTTTGGAGGAAAAATACACTTCCCCTGTAACCAGAAGAGTTCATCATATTCAAAAATGAAAAAAAAAGGTTTGGTCATGAAATTTTCTCAATCGTTTCACTAGACTTAATTAGTTTTTTCTAGACGATGTCTTGACCCTTCTCTGCCTAAAGTTATCTCAAGTATTAGTGAAAAAATCTACTTTTCTGTGAAGCTACGATTTGTGGTCAAACATAATATTAAAATTCAAATATTATTCATGTGTCAATCAATTGTTAAATTATTAATTTAACTATATTAAACATATATGTCTTTTGTAACATAAGTATTTCGAGTTATGTCAATTTTTAGATTTTATTTTTATATGCCTTTATAAATTATTATTTTATTTTGAATTGTAATTTTATGAGTTCTTAAGATAGGCTATCCAATTTTGCATAAATATTCCTTTATTTAGTTACATATATATGCCTGTTTACCTCATCCTGGTGAATCGAGAATAATTTACATCAGTCTAGGAGGATTGATAACCAGGTGACTTCTTAATTTGGTCGAGTTTTATGGAATGGAGTTCTTACTTAATATTAAATACTAAGATGATATTCCTCAATCTACGATTCTTAATTGAGGCATAATATTCAAGAAGACTTGGTGTTTGGTGCTTAAATTGTTTAAACATGTTTCCGTGTTAGCCAACGGTTTTTTTGTTGTTGTGAGGTGTTAGTTTAATATTGAAGTCAGTAATAGAAGTAATGATAGAATAGAAGTTGTAAGTGGTGTCAATCAGATATTGTGAATCAAATTCTCTTTTTTTCTATTTTTCACCACTTCCCTGTATCTCTCTATTCATTACGTATGGTGTTATGTGCCATGTTGTATTTATTGATTTATTGGCTTGCAATCTTTCACGTTTAAGTAATATCATTTGGTTGAATAGCTCCAAGGCAAAAACATGGAGACAAGGGGATCCTGGATCAACACGGTTTAAGGTGAGATACAATCAACTTCTTTTGTTGAATGCTTCATGATATTTGAGATAGCTTTTACTTTGAAGCCACTCACAAGAAAATGATTAAACCAAGTGATTTTGGATCTTAATTGCATTCTTATACTCTGCTATATCTTCTTTCCTTTAATCTTGTGTTTTTTAAAATATACCTTTTTGTATCGAGTTTAAAATTGTCTTAGAGACGATATTTCATTCCAAGTTCACATTTTTTTCTCTTCCAGAAAATGCTATGTGCAAAATTCCAACAATAGAATCACTTTGCAAGAATCAAGCACAAATACTTTAAGGATATTGGGTTTATCCCCAATTGTTGGCCCTAATCTTGGCTTAAATGTATATTGATATGTGGCATAATGTGATTTTATTCCGTCAAAGATAAAAATGTATGATATGATGGTGATGTTATCTCCTTTTTTATAGTTCGCTTTGGTTTCATCCTATTTATATCATGAGGGTTCTTAGTTAAAGATTTGAGGATTCATAATAAGGATGTTCGGATATCTTAATTCTTTTACTTTCATTGTTTTTTTCTATAACGTTTCGTATAAGCATTTGGATTTCTTTCCTTATTTTGACTCTTCATTCTTTGTTTTTGAGTAGGAAATTGACAATTCTCATTAATTTCTTTACTCTCGCTTTTTTGAATTCTTTTACATTATTTTTTTTTTTTTTTTATGGGGAACGATTTTTAGGCGTACTAGGTGAATTAACATGGCTAAAAACATTTGGACCTATAATACTCATTTTCCGAATTCCCTTATTGTGTGGTAGTGTCAAGTTTTTGTTGTTCCTTTTTTTTTTAAAGTTTTGCTGTCAGATCATTCTTATGTAAGACATTTTTTCTTTTATTCTCTCTTATATACCAATATGGTGTTCCATTAGCTAATGTTATTTTTAATTTTATTATCATTCAAAGCTTAAGTTTTTTGTCTTGATAGACGTATTCCACGATCATCATGAGGGCAATTAGATCATTGTAGTATGGAATGATACCTTTGAAATTATATAGATTTTAGTACAAATACATATACAAAAGTCTATGCATGTTGATCAATGCGATAAAGTACACTACTTGGATTAAATTAAGTTTTCATTTCTACGTGTATATTTTTTATTACAAGATCTAAGTATAAACATGGGTCATTTATGAGTGGTTCTAAGATGCTCACGGGTTTTTTCGATTTCCATCTAAGTAGGCTTTGATTTGTACTTTTTTAAATGAATTGAATGATGCATAGCTTTCTCCAAGTAGCCATTGATATGAGTTTTTTTCTTTTTGGGACAAGCTACTTGGAGTAAGGTTTTGTAGTAAGTTTCCCTGTTATAAAATTTGCCATGCCAAAATATCCATGTGTTAACTGTGATTAGAATTGTCGACTTATTGATCGGCTTTCTTATATCAGGTCAGCTCTCAGTCATACCCTGCTTTGGCTTTTCTGAATTTGGATTCAATTACACTTGATCGGTACTCAATATTCATCAATTTGCATTACCCAAGTGCTATTTGATACTACTGAAGCGTTATTCCAAATTACCAATGGTTAGTTCCTCAAATGACACAATTTAGTTCGAAATTTATACAAAATGGAGTTTTAAGAAATAAAATTAGAGCGTATGAGTAGTTAATCATGTTTTGCTGATGCTTTACTTTGTTGAAGTATCCCAACTATGTAAAAGTGTTAGTTTATACCATTGTCCGCTGCTCTTTTTTTGGTGCAACTGTGATATTTGTTCTTTCTTGGTTGGGTTTGGCTTGGACGCTGCCTTTTTACTCATGCAACTCATTCTTTGTCGGGTTTGGCTTGGAGAATTTTAATTTTCTACGCAAATTAATAGAGTTGTTTCACATTCATGATTGACATAAGTGTGATCTATTTGAAGGGCATAATTTTTATCAAGGCGAGTGAAGAAGAACACCAATTTCATGAGACATTTAATAATGTCGCGCTTATTACCTACTATAGATAATATGAATGCAAGAATTGCATGTAAACTCCATTGAATTTATCTTGTTCTTATTTTTTGGCATATTTTCAAGTATCAGACACATCGATCCCAACAACAATGAGTTACTAGAGTACATAAATGAATTCCATCAAAGTATCTCGGATTTCTGTACTTAATTGATTCTTGTGATATTTCATAGTATTTTATAAATTTGAGTTTGCTTTAAAAGTGAATATCTTTTGACGTTATAACTCAGTTTAATATAGTTTTTGTGCTCAACGTCGAAGGCATTGGAAATAACCCATTAGAATCGGCACATTTGAAAAGGAAAAGTTAATCAAAATAACCATTACACTATAAGATGCTACATTTTAAATCTCCGGATGGAATTGTAGTATCTTTCTTAATAGTTCATAGCAACATATATTGTTTTCTTCTACAATTCTTGGTTGGATTGTGGTAGATGAAATCTTTTATTCAATTTGTATGTGTGCACAATCGTGTTAATAAATGAAAATATTTATGGTTAGATGCCTCCCTAGAGTAATAGTCATTGGAACCTACGCCCGCACTTATGTTTACTAATAGTCATGTCCTATTCAAGCGATTAAATTCGTAGTTTATACCATGGCTATTTAAGGAATAACTTATCCCCAAGAACCATGAGATTGTCTCTTAAGAACTGACATCTTATATAATATTTTATGACATCTTAATAGCATTTGCATATTGAAAGAAATCGATCCGCGTAAGTCCGAATTTGTGTCAATAATGTTGCAAATGTAGAAGTCTTAATATTGAGATACATAACTTGTGGCCAATGTTCACAAAATAATGTTGCAGATGAGAAGGCCTAATATTGAGATAAAGAACTTGTGGCCAATGTTCACAACAATTAACTGAAAGATATGTCAGTCCCGTTGACCTTATTCCCAAAATGGAGATGAAATAGTAGGATATATGCATGCCTTACAAACCAATTCTTGGACTTAAGAAGATACCAATGCCTCTGTACTAAAATAAGTCATTGTACTAGGTTGTTTAATGTCGAGTCTTTTTGCTTCAGATTTGGGCTTTTAATTATTCTTGATTCTTGATGAGTTTTTATGTGTATTATTATAATTACATGCATATTAAGTTAGTTTCTACATTTTTTATGTTTCATTTTGTATTATTATGTTCCTGTCCAAATGTTGAGTTTGTAAAAGAAAATGAATCTCCGTAGTAAAATAAGTAACAGAGTAAATACGATGGCAATTTTAGGAATTGAAAATAGCATTAGTAGATGACTATTGATTTGCACTTTTCAACTGGATATATACATTTCAATGCCTGTATTTATAGAGAAAAGATGCAAACAAACTCACTTGTATGACATTATTTCCTCGTGTAATCGTCTCTAAGCTTGTCCCATATTCGCCAGTATGAGGAACAAAGCTGGAGAGCCATCGCACATGAAAAATTATCCAAATATGATTCAAGTGATTAGGCTTGTGCCCTGCTACTCTAGCTTCAGCCGAACTCATTCCATCATCTATTTGTATGGCAATGGTTGATTTTTCTGGTGAGAAGAAATGGATCAGTTTTGTTGAAAATATTTTAATTCTTAATGAGTTTATATTTTGAAAGATAAATGGAATTTTTGAAATTAGACTGCGGTTCAGGGGTAGTATTTGTAATTATCCGTTGTTTTTAATCAAAGATACAATAGTTTAACTTTGTAATATAGCAACTGGGCAATCATTCTGGGATCTAAGAAGTATTTTGAACCTTGATTGTTAAGCATCTGAGTCCCTCCTGAGTAGAAAACGATTATTGGGAACTGATATGAAGATATAAGTCCAGAGTCCTTGGATTGCATAGTCACATTATAGGATCCCATAAAGCAACTTTTATTTCTTCGTACAAGATGAGCTCCATGTTGGGGCAGATCCCATAACAAATTGGACACTGCTAGATATGTTAAAAGGGCCGCGGCCCGTTGGCCCGTACCGTTTAAACCGGAAAAAAGTGGATTAGGGCCGAATTATTTTGGCCCATTTCAATCCGAGCCTTTTTGGCCTGGACCGTTTAAACCGAAGCCCGTTAGGGCTAGCCCGAAGGTTAACCGGGCTAATAAAAAAATATAATTCTAATGTTATATATCTACTTTTATTACCTATTACTAGTAAATTTATTTTTCAAATTCACATCTCCCTCATCTTTAAGTTTAATTTTATTAAACATGCTATAAATTCTTGGAAAACTTCTTTTCTATTTATTTTATTTATATTTAATTTAGTTTTATGTTTTTATTATGAATAATAAAATGTAACATAGTTTTATTAGATTATTTAGGATATAAGTTATATTTCTAAATGGTGCTAAATCTAATTTTATAAATTTTGTTAATGCAATGTAATTATAAACTATGCATGACTTTTTTTTATAATTAATAGATTAACTTTAAATGTTAAACTTAAATATTATATATGCTCAAGTTTAAAATTTTAGATTTAAATATCTAAATTTGAAAATTTTAACTTATAGTCATATGAGTAATTACAGAAAAAAGTATTAATTCTGGATAGCTTTAGTTATTATTATTTTATTTTCAAAATTTAGATCATAAAATACTTAATTTTATGAGTTTGTTAATGCAATGTAATTAGAAACTTTGCATGAATATTATTTATGATGAATAGTTTAACTTAAAATGTTAAACTTAAATATCATATATATTCGAGTTTAAAATTTTAAATTTAAATATATAATTTTTAATTTTTTGACCAATAGCCCGTTAGTGGCCCGTTTAGCCCGAAGCCCGCTATGGTTAGGTTCCAATATTGCCAGCCCGTTTAACACCGGCCCATTTGGCCCAAAGACCGTTTAGCCCGGCCCGCTAGGGTCTGGTCCCTATAGGCTAGGACTAGCCCGCTTAACATCTCTAGACACTGCCTATGAAACGTTATTTAGTTCGCCTTATGTTGGAGCAGATGCATCATGGTAATGAGATTGATAAGGCATTTGGTGAGCAAGCTTGGGCCCACATGACTATTGTTCAATGAAAAATTTGGTGCATAGAATGAGCAACATATTATAGAAAATCATTATTTGAACTTGATGAAACACTATATTGAGATCAACGATATCCTCAATCAAGAAGAATTCTTGAGGGTACTATACGAGGCTTTCATATTCGATTGTTGACAATGATACGTGGGAATATTATGCTTAGGTAAATAGTTGTGTATTGCATAAGAGAGTGTTTGCAAATACCTAAAGAAATTGATAGTCACCTTTGGAATGAAAAAATCAACTCTGCGTTGGATTCTATATAATTTAATAAGAATCTAAATCCAATGGAATAGGTGCTTTAAATTTCTGATTTTGTTTTTGATTTCATTTTGAATTATGTAAAAGCGGTTTTACATTTATTGAGTAGACACTTTCTATTAACTTAATTAATTTTGAGCTTATCTGCAAAAACTACCAAATTCTTATTCTAAACTGTTTTTCACTTTTATTAAGTTTAAAGGCAGAAGTTTTTGAAAACACTCTCTAAACACATCATAATTATATTAGTCGCATGTGATTCATATTATAAGAATAGATCTCAATTTTGAATTTCCATATTATGTAAAATGCTGTTTAGTTGACCCCTTTTGCCGTCTTGTTAAAATATTCTGTGGAGAGCACCCAGAGGCAATTTCATATAAAGATGAAGATGTTGAACATTACGGTGAAATAGGGTTTTTGTAATTTTTCCTCATATTTTTTTGTTATGTTCAATGGTAAAAACACAACAAATAGTGATGCTTTGGCTACAAAACTTGTGGATAAGTAGTTGTTGTTAATGATGAAGGAAAACACCACATAATATTTATGAATTCATATATATTACTAACCAATTAATCTTGTTTCTCATAGTTCGAGTAAAACAACATTTTCCACTAAAAGTACCAGTTTTGTCGTGCCTTAACTCTTAAGGCTTGAAAATTGCGAGTTCATTCCATTTTCACATGTTTTGTCAATTATACTCTCTGTTTATTGTTGTATAGATTAAAAGTTATAGAAATATATTTTATCTAGTAAAAGGCTACAATATCTAATTTTTCCAAACTTTAGATTACTGTTGATTAGCACAAAAACAATCTCAGTTCTAAACATATGATGAAATAGGTTTTGAAGGTGATGATATCTGATATTAAAGAAAACAAAGCAAATGTGGGTTGATATGCTTTAATGGAGGAAGGACTTTGGTGTTGCCTCCATTATGGAACATTTTATTATGCTTTAATGGAGGAAGGACTTTGGTGCTGCCTCCATTATGTGATATAATATACTGCAAACATATTATTTTAAATAGCTAAATCATTCAATGTTTCGGAAATCCAATCTCGTGTGGCTGTGCAAAATAATTTTATTTTGTTTCTCATGTATTATTTCTAGGACTTTGATTTTAAGGGAAAAAATGAGGCCTTTAAATACTATCCGCATGGGCATGGTGTAGACAAAAAGAGCAGACATCTTTACATTGAAAGACTTGGTCATGTTGATCCAAATAAGTTCATATGCAAGTCGCTATATAGGATCACTATCTTAAATATCATGTCCAAGAGTTGTTGGGTAAATTATGTAAGGTTTCTGTTTAGGAAAATGGCTAAGTGTATAGTGTATAGACTAAAGTTTCAGTCTCCGCAAGACGCAAAACGCCCGTATACCGAGTGCTTATGGTTCCCGCTCGCCTCTAAGATACAACGACTTTTTCAATCCGGTTAGCGACTAGCAAAATCGGAACAACAATGAACAACAAGAGTTTGAACTTTCAAGCTTTTGAAGAAAGGAAATCAGACAATATGCAAATGCAATGCTCGATTTTAGATTGCTGATAATTTCGTATGTCGTTTCCAGTCATCAGGGGTCGATTATTATAGGCCTCAGGTGCCTCGTATGGAAAGATCGCGTCTTTTGGCTCGAAAAGACATATTTTGCAGACGACAGACGCACCTTTTTGTTAAGTGCACGACCAGGCGCATGGGTCGTGCGCTGCCCCTCTTATTTGATGCGAAAAAAGTTCGGCGGGCGCCACGACCCGACGCCGCCCGTCGCCTGCCGTCTTATTTGGTGGAAAAAGGTTCGAGTAGGGCGCCACGACCGACGCCGCACGGGCGTCGGCGCTGCCGTGCGTGTAGGCACAAAAGTTCGGCAGGGCGTACGACCCTGACGCACGGGCCGTGCGTCCCGCCCGAACGTTCCTGATTGGAAAATCATTTAATTAATTACAAAAATTAATTAAATATTTATTTTAAAAGGTTTTTGGTCCAAAAAGAATAAGGGCCTTGAAGGCGAAGCCCGTGCCCGCAACTCGGGCGGGGCGGCTCGCGTGTGCTTTGAACCAAACCCACAAGCATGTAGGTCCTCACCTCTTTAAAAACTTGGGTGCCCCCAGGGCCCAAACCCATAAGTCCAACGTGGAATATATTAAGTGTGCAAACTTATCCTCATTTTCCTATGTGGGATGGAACATCTCTTCTTCCCCACATTTTCCATTTTCATACCATTTATTTATATTAAGTGGTTAACTTCTAGCATTAATTTCTCATTCACCCGGAATCGATTTTGAGAAATTCCAAATGCTATTCTCATCTACTCTCTTAGTAGAATTTTTTCAAATAATTTAATTCTATTTTTCACTAATGGAAACCACTTAATTATTTGGTCAAAATCGGGTCAACATCCCATTTATGAAAGACCAAATTCCAACAAGAGTTTGAGAGGACTTTCATTGACAAGCTTCCAGCCTACTCGCAGCAAAAGACATATCGACCATAGCACAACCATTTTGGATGTCCAAGGAGTAGTATGCATTCTATGTAATTAAATCGTGGTTTGTAACTACTCTATCCAAACTTAAGATTAATCCTGGATGCATTCTAACATCAGAAATTTTCTGATTTTATTTTTAAGCAAATAAGAAGAATATGCATACACTTGATGTGAAATTAGATTTTAATAGAGGATGTTATCCTTGAGTGGCGCATGAGGGATTCTATCACAAAATATATGTGAGTCCAAGATGATTCGTAATGGTTAATCTTTTATCTATACTTAATTACTCTATAAAAAGTATGAATATCTCTATAAAGGTAAATTAGACTAAAACACCCTTTTTAATTTTAATGACAAAAAAGTAATTCACAATTTTGGATAACTTTTAGAGGTATACCAATGGCTAATGGGGATAACTAAAGATATTTGAACAACAGAACAACTTTGTAGTGAATAAATATTCTATATAACTAAAATACTTGAAGACCATAAATTAATAACGACAAGAAAGTATAATTTTTTAAATTAAAATTTTTAAAAAATATATTTGGTTCACGTGCAACGCACGTGCACCTTACTAGTATACATAAATATGGTATAGTTTAACTGAATGATTCAAGAAGCAAAATATATATTACCCATCTTTTTATCAACATATATTGAAAGTTATTTTGGATAGTCAAATTATTTTTCGACCCACTTTTATAAAAAGATGATTTTGGCGCACGAGGCACGTTGAACGTAGCACAACACCCGATTGTGCCATCAATTACATGGACCTGGAAGGATCGTGTCTCTAAATGCAATAAATATAGAGCACGACAGTATCCAAGATACAGTACGTTATGACACGATCATGCCAAACATAAAGTGGACATTATTATATCTCCATATATGGTTTTATGGATATGATCGTGCCTACATATATGTTTGCGCACGATCAAGTTCACTTATATGTTGTCAGATCTGTGTTTCAAACAGTTCTTCCCAAAATCAAAAGGTCACGTTATTTTGGTCACGATCGTGCCATACGAACATCTCCAAATCTATTTATCAAAACGCTCATCACAAATTCAAAAGACATGTTTCGAGACATAACAAATTCTCATACCAAACGCATCTTCAAAAAACAAAGAAAGAAAAGTTTGAGAGAAAGAAGAACAAGAAGAATATTGAAAGAAGAAGGAAAAAGAGAGAAGGAATTTTTTTGCCTTTTTGGTCAAAAAATGTGTAAGAAATATGCTTTTATTAAAACTGGGTGGAAAAGTATTTTGCTATTAAAAAATGTGTAGAAATGACCATCTACACAAATATGTAATATATATAGAACACAAGATTAAAGTCATGTAACTAAAACCGCTTCACAATTCAAATATATCAAACCCAAATTCAACATGTGTAGTTCAAGTTTCAAATACATAACATACATGATACAACAATGTGCCATGATGAGCCCCCAAAACACAACAAACAAATTACATAACTTGTCCTTAAAATTCAGCCAAACAACAACAAATGTTTTTAATTCAAAGACACAATAAGTTCAATAAATCCAATTTCTTCCTTAATCGATGCAGTTCCGTTTCATCAACACCGTAAGACGTAACACGTTCCGATTGAACACAATCTCAACAGTGAGGAGAAGATGCATTGCTCACATTAGGGTCCTTTACGACCGCTGATCGTTTACCACCGGATCATCAAAGACGACGGGTAAACCACTTGCTACAACTTTAACTTCAACATCCGTAGCTTGTTCACTATTTTTGGCCTGCGGTGGAGCGGTGACTATGCCTTTGTTAGGCTGTGGAGTTTCAAGGCGTTGTGGCCTCACGAGTCATTGCTTCATCAACTTCGTTTGAATGTAGCAATGATAAGGCAGGAAAAAAGGTATTAATGCAATTAATCTTAGGGTCCATTTGGATGGAGGGATTTGAAATTCCAATGGATTTCAAATGAATGGATTTCAAAGTCATTGGATTTGAAATCCACCTCTTGTTTGGATGATGTGAATTTGTGTAAGGATTTCAAATCCATCATAAGTTTTGATAAAAAATTAGAAGCTCTATTTATTTTCTTGATTGATATTTAATAAATAAAAATAAAAGATATAATTTTATTATTTTTTAAATAATTATAATTTTATACACTAATAAAAATATGAAATATATAACTTTTATTATGTCTAAATATGTGTGATGATAATGCGTGTGCATATATAAGGAGAGTATGTGTGAGTGTGAGTGTGAGTGTGAGTGTGTGTGTGTGTGTGTGTAAATGTGTGTAATGTGTGCGGTGTGTGTAAAAGTATGCAATGTGTGTAGATGTGTGTGCGATGTGTGTAGTATGTGTAAATGTGTGTAAATGTGTGTAATGTGTGCGTGTGTGTAAATGTGTGTAGTGTGTGTAAAAGTGTGCGATGTGTGTAGATATGCGGGCGTGTGTGTAGTGTGTGTAAATTTGTGTGATGTGTGTAGTGTGTTGTAAATGTGTGCGTGTGTGTAAATGTGTGAAAATGCAAGTGAGCGTAAAGGGAAAAAGAATGGATTTCAAATGACTAAGTTTTGGGAGGGATTTGAAATCCTTTGAAAATGAACTAAAACTTAAAGTGAGATTTGAAATCCATTGATTTGGATTTATATGCCAAACAAGGGTGTGGATTTAGCTAAGGATTTCAAATCCCTCCTCCCAAATCCTCTCCCAAATCCTCCCATCCAAATGCACCCTTAGTGAATTTCAAACAGGAAGATTGGAAAGAGAATGAAGTTTCAAAGGCCAATTCATGGCACAAATTAAATTTATCGATCAATAGTATTCCTCCATCCCAATTACATAGTTCGGTTTCTTTATTCACACAAATTAAAAAAAGTATTGGATAATCAAATTATATCTACAAATTCGTATATTAGTGAATTTCTATTTTTCTTTATGCACTTGCATATTCACATACACTACACACTCAGTGCACGCATTACACACAGTTTGCACACATACACACACTACATACGCACACTTCGCATAGAGTACTCTCTCTCACACTATACTCACACACACATATTCACACATAATAAAAAAAAATTTAGTTCATATTTTTATTAGTATATAATATTATAATATTTATAAAAAACGATATTATCTTTTATTTTTATTTATTAAATATCAATTAATAAAATAATTTGAGCTTTTAATTTTTTTTATCGAAATATTATGATGAATTTGAAATTCCTATACAAATCCACATCATCAAAACAAACGAAGCATTTTAAATCAAGGTATTTGAAATCTATTCATTTTTAAATACATTGGATTTGGAATCCCTCCATCCAAATGTTGCTCTAATTTTTTTTGTTTTTTGGTAATTAGCCTGAAACTTAGGGGGATCTTTGCAATTATACCGTAAAAGTTATTGATCAATGGTATAATGAAGTGTCAGTGTATTTTTGCCCTAAACTGCCTCTGGTACCATTTTTCACGAATTATGCCCCACTAGGCAATATAAAACCTAAACATCTCCGGATAAAAAGCTAAATGGAAACAGATTGCCATAAATTTAGATATAGAGATATATATCTGGAGGAAGTTCTGAGCTTACCGTAGTTGGCCCTCCAGCAATTAGTGAGCCTGCAACAGCACCACACCGTAAAACCGCCCTTCAGGATTAGCCAATTGAACACTAAGAAGACAAATTTTCCACCCTTTTCTCATCATAAGTATGCGATCCATTCAGATAAACAATTGAAAACTCGCCCTGCGGGAGGAGAATATATAATGAGAATTATAGGAATTACATAAAATCCCTTTTAATGCCTACTCAAATATAAATATAGCATAGCAGCATACATGTATATATGGTACATATAGATGAGCAACAACTTATTTTGTTGTGAAGTGGTGAGGCAAAATTGTTCCTGTAACTATAGAATTGTATAACAAAAAGGTACTATACAAATCATATTTCATAAAAAAGACTCATAACTATAGAAGCTCTCGATTTTGGTCCTACAAAATGCACGGTTTGCAAAATAGTCTTAATAACTATATGAAAACGTAATTTTACTAATATCACTAATATTCAATCACATGAGCGGCACATTTAGTTCCAGTTTCCAGTGAAATTAATTAGGACCAAATTTGAGATTTTCATACAATTACTTGACTATTTTGCAAACCGTGCATATTTTGCACGACTAAAATTCGGATGTTTACATGACCTGAACAAACATTAACAATGAGTTATATTTTGCTGCAAAATTGTAATCCTCATAATAGGAATAGAATGAGCCGTAGCAGCAGGCAAATAATTGGCCATGGAAGGGAACAAAGTTTCAGGCAGAAGCATATTAATGAAATGAAGTTTTTTGAAAGTGCACCAAATTAAGCCAAGCAAACATATTATATTTATTTATTTTCATGCATAACACCAAATAAGGAAAATAAATAGAATTTAGAAATTGAGATCATGCCTCATATCTTATAACACCTCCACGCGAAGCTGGGATGTATAATTCTGCACTGGAGATTGTACCCGATGCTGACAGAATACAAATGGATTCTAGAATCTTTTGAGAAAAACACCAGATCCTTTGAACAATGTTCTGCATGAAGAACGAATGATAAATAACTTAGTCACTCTAATTATATCAAAGAAAAATAAATTACAGAAGCACAAATTACGAAAACACAAATACTAAATTAATTAAGTATAAACATCTCTAGCAGTTTGCACTATTTTAGTGCACATTGAGCACTATGTTTGAACAATGTTTTGCATGAACAATGAAGGATATGAATAACTTATTCTTATTATATCGAACAAAAACAAATTAGAGAAGCAAAAACACAAACACTAAACTAAATTAATTAAGCGCATATCCAGCAGTACCACTTTAATTAGTGAACATTATGCAATATTTTTGTGCGAAATTTACACTCTAGCAGTTTGCACACGTCCCGCACTAAAAAGGAATATTCAATTTGATTTATTTAATATTGATTTTGATTATTTTATAATTTATAAAAATATTACATATATATGTAATTTTATGTTTCATTATTTTATAATGTAATTTTATTTATGTTTTATAATTTTGTGTAGTGTTTTAATCTGATCGTACTTATTAATTTATATATTCTTATTCAAATTACACATCATGTTATTTAAAAATATTATCACATTGAGTTGAATTAATTTTGATATCGTCTAAAAGTCATTAATATTAATATTATTTTCTATTAGATAAAATGTTAATTACAATATTATTTTTTACGAAACCTATTAACTAAAATATTTAAAATTCATAAAAACACATATATATAACAAATTAAAGAAACAAAATAAAAACAATTAGTGCAAAAACAGTGCAACTTTAGAGCATCTCCAAAAGAATGCTCTATCTTCAATTTGAAGCAAAAACTTGTTCCATCACTGTGCCAAAGTCTGAGCTATTTTAAAGATGTGAATAATTCTGCGCCAGAAATGGTGCAACACCATAGTTGCGCTAAATTTTATTCTTTCTATTTTTTGTTTTCAATTTCTTATTTTAGTGTATCAAAATATACACTAAAATAGAATATTCTACAATATCATTTTTTGTTGTAGAATCTAGTACAAGCTGCTAAAGATGATCTCAGAAATGTCGCTGCAACTGTACAAAATCCAAGCTAGCGCCACAAGTGCACTGTTGGGAAGAAATTCAAGCACCCAGCGTCACTTACGTGGGTTGCTGGATATATTGTCTAAGAAAAGGTTAACTAACTCTCCTTCTTGAATTGCAATTGTGTGAGTAATAAAGTCACTTCCAATTGTGTCCTCAACATTTAAAACTATATATTATTATTTTTCAAATAACACATCATATTATTTTAAAAAATTATCACATAAAAATTAATTAATTTTAATATTATTTTCAAATTAATTTATTTTTTTGCGATTTAGTCCCATAAGTTTTATTTTTGTGCAATTTTCCCCAAATGGGTAAGTCATATTTCATCCTTTGAGAACCAAAATTATACAAACTTAAAACTTATAAGACAAAAATAAAAAAACAAATCAAAATTTGTAGGACCGAAATTGCTACTGAGCACACTTAGAGGACTATATATATGCCAATATTTAATACATACGGGACCAAAATTGCTACATACAATACTTACAGGACTAAATATATCACCTCTTTATATTTATAGGACCAAAACGCAATTAAGCCTAATGGTTTTAGTGTATTATAATATGCGCTAAAATGGTATATTATGGAATATTCCATTTGTTAGATAAATGTTTTTATCATAATTTTGATGATTTTATTTAACTGAGCATTTCACCAAAACAATGTATTTAAATGTTATCCAAATACTCCTAATCGATTTAAAATATTTTTCTAATTTTTCAGAGTATTTCTTGAAGTTTATTTTTGACAAAAATTGGACAACACTTCAGTCTCGTGTTCAACCGATCGCCATAGAGGGCAACCCGTGCCTCAAAGTTTGATTTTTAAAACAGAAATGAGAAGTGTTGGACCGATCAACATGGGTGTCGACCGATCGAACAAGAGGTCGACCGGTCCAACCCCCCTTAGGCCGGTCCAACAGGGCTATTTTCTGTGTAATATTTCAAATTCTGTATTTGTGGTCAATCGGTCGACCTAACGTTTTTTCAGCAAACTATCCATTGCGCAACACACGACTTTTCATGATTTTATGAGATTGATTTCTAACAAATTATAATCTTCATTCGATTTGCAATTTTTTACAGATTTCAATCTCCAAGGAGGAGCCTATGTCTGAAAATCAAATCCAAGACCTCTCCTATAAATAGATGAAGGATTGAAGCAACAAGAGATAACAACACAAGCTATTCAAACACAAGCAAACTTCTTATTATTCACTTTCATATTATTTTTGTATTTAGCCTAAGTCTTTCACTTGCACATCTTGAGTACTAGGCTTCATTCTTGATTACACTTGCACTTCAAAGCTGTATACTTCAATCGAGTAGTAATCTTGAATTTTTTCAATTATCCAAAACAAGACATCCTTGTTTTGTGTTCTTGTGGTAAGAGCACACTTGGGTGATTTTAAATGTTGAAGAGTATGGTACTCTTCATCATTGGTGTAAGAAGATTGTGGTAATCTTCATAGGTGGTGTTGTAAGAAAAGTGAGGTACATTTCAAGGTGAAGGTGTAATAGTTTGGTATCTATTAATAAAATTCTTAGTTTTTCCAAAATCCACTTCGGATATATTGGGGTGGTAGAGGATTAGGCTCTAGGTGGGTTGAACCTCTATAAATCATCGAGTGTTGGTTATTATCCCGCACTTACATTCTTTCTATTATTTCTACATTCAAAAAAAGAGGGGGCAAATCGAAAAATCGGCATAATCTATTCACCCCCCTCTAGATTATCGTAGCCACTTGGACTAACAAGTGGTATCAAAGCCAAACTCTTTGGCAAGCTCGTTCTTCATTGCGAGTAAAGAGGAAAGATCCATGGCTACGAACGAAAGCTACCTCACCACCGGTGCCTCCACCAACAAGCCACCACTATTCGACGCCAACAATAATGCTTTTTGAAAAGACCAAATGGAGTACCTTTTACAAGGGTGCGGGTTCGATATATGGAATACGATTATTGAAGGGATAGCTCAACCAACTAAGAAATTGGAGGATGGTACCTCGGTTCTCAAGAGCCTCAAGGAATTTGACGAAAACGACAAGAAGTCATTTTCTCTAAACGGTAAGGCTTTAAATATTTTACATTGCTCTCTTACCGCCTCCGAGTATAATCGCATTAGAGGCATAAAGTCCACACATAAAGTTTGAGAAAAATTGAAAACCATTTATTAGGGTACAAAAAAAGTTAAACAAGCAAGAAAAACCATGGTTGTCAAAGACTTTGAAAACTTCATTATGCTTGATGGAGAAAATATTTCAAAAATGGTGGAAAGACTTGACAACATAGTCAATCCTCTTGTGACACTTGGGAAAGTCATATCCGAAGAAGACAAGGTCACCAAGGTTCTAAATGCTCTCCCCAGTTCATGGTAAGGTGACGGCAATCACGGAAGCTCAAAATCTCGAAACTCTCAAGTTTGATGAGCTCATTGGAAACCTCCTCATCTACGAAGTATATCTTAAAGAGAGGAAAAATTCCAAACTATCCACCTCTCAATTGGGTATGCAAATTATTCCTAAAGGCTTATCATCTTCTTCAAATAATTCATATTATGCTAGTGATAAAGATGATGAGGAGACGGCCACTCTTGTTCGAAAATTTTTGCCAAGTTTGTAAATAAAAATAAGCCAAGAAAGTCAAGAGACAACTCGTGCTTCAAATGCGGGAAACCCGGGCACTACATAGCCGATTGCCCAAAATTAGCGGAGAAAGAGCAAAAGAAGAACAAGTCTTTTCCCAAGATGAAAGAGCTAAATGCTGAAGCAAAAACATGGGATGAACTACTTGCCACATCCGATGAGAAAGTAGAAGCCGGACATGGTCTCATGGCCATAGACGATAAAAACAATGAGGTACGCTCTAATTCTTCATCTTCTTCTTTAGTTGACGAATTGCAATGTGATTATCATGAACTTCAACATGAATTTAGAGACATGATTTGCAACTACAAACTTTTGAAAAAGGATTATAAAGAGCTCAAATTTGAAAAGAAAAAATCATTTACTTCTTATGAATCACTTGACCGTGCTCATGCTATTACTCTTACTAAAATGCATGCTATTGATTCCGAAAAATAAATGCTCACAAAAGAGATTACAAATTTGAAAAATGATGTGCATCGTTTTAATTTAAGCACGGATAAGGTTACAAAAATTCTTGATGCACAAAGAAGTGAGCATTCAAAACTAGGACTTGGTTATAAACTTTTTCAAAATGTCTCTAAGAAAAATGACCAAGGTCCGACTTTTATACGTGCTAGTAGTCCTAATGTTATTACTTGATTTTATTGTGGCAAAAATGGACACTATGCCCATGATTGTAAATTGAAAAATAGCTTTAGTCATTTTTAGAGTCCGAAAGGTCTTAAGACTAACCCCATGGACCCCAATTATAGGTACCTAAAAATGATTCATTTGTAGGTGCTAGGGGCTATAACCATTTCGAAAGATTCAAAATAGCTCGTGGACAACGGGTATTCACGCCACATGACCGGAAAGAGAGAACTTTTTACCAACATCAAGCTCCAAGAAGAAGGCATGGTTATGTTCGGGAATGGCAAGGGAAGAATTCTTGGAAATGGAGAAATTGGTAACTCTTCTTACTCTCTTAGTAATGTTCTTTTAGTTGGAGGGCTTATGTTTAATTTGATAAGTGTTAGCCAACTTTGTGATTCAAATTATAATTTTATTTTTTCAATAAAGAAAAATGCCTTATTCTTAAAAATGATAAAATTATTTGTGAAGCAAATAGAAAAGACAATCTTTACAAAATTTGTACAAGTGATTTTGTTAGTCAAAATATTTCTTGTCTTGTCGCCAATAATGATTTAACTAGTTTGTGGCATAGGCGACTTGGACATGTTGGATACAAAAATTTGCAAAATATTTACAAAAACCAACAGGTAAAAGGACTACCCAAATTGAGTTTTGAAAATCTTGGCTTATGTGACACTTGTCAAAAGAACAAATTAGTTAAAAGTAGTTTTAAGCCGAAAAATAAAATTTCCACAACCAAGCCTCTACAACTACTTCATCTTGATTTGTACGGGGATATTGGTACGGCTAGTCTAAGTGGAAAACATTACTTTTGTTATAGTCGATGATTATTCTAGATATACTTGGGCTACTTTTCTTGCTAATAAAAGCAATGCCGTTAATGAGTTTGCTAAGTTGTGTAGACTTATTGAAAATGAAAAGGAAGATACTATTAAGTCTATTCGAAGGGATCGAGGCGGTGAATTTAACGGTGAATTTAGAGTCTTGTGTGAAACCAAGGGATATGTTCACAATTTTTCGGCTCCAAGAACACCACAACAAAATAAAGTAGCCGAAAGGAAGAATCGGACTCTTCAAGAAATGAGTCGCTCAATGCTGAATGAATTTTCACTTCCAAAATATTTTTGGACCGAAGTCGTAAGTACCATATGTTACGTTATTAATCGAGTATAACTTCGTCCTAAGTTGAATAAAACAACGTATGAGCTTTGGAAATGAAGAACTCCAAATATTAGTTACTTCAAAATATTTGGGTGTAAGTGTTTCATTTTGAATACCAAGGATCAATTGGATAAACTTGATCATAAGGCCGATGAAAGAATATTTATGGGGTACTCTACCAAGAGCAAAGCAAATCGCGTTTACAATAAGACTAGCATGGTGGTTAAAGAATTTATTCACATCAAATTCAATGAAGCTTTGGGTGTTGAAAGGATACCCAATGATGAAAGTGATGAAAAAGACGATATTGAACCAATTACTCAAAATGATGCTCAAAGTGATCAACCTTCAACATCAAATGATCAACCCTCAACTTCAAATTTTACACAAGAAGACAAAAGTGATGATTCGGATCTCCCCGTTGCTCTAAAATTCAAAGGAGATCATTCAAAAGATCTCATAATTGGGGACCCTCTAGACAAAGTCATGACTAGAAGGAAATTTGGCGAAAAAGCTCTTATTTCTCAAAAAGAGCCAAAAAATGCAAAGGAAGCAATTGAAGATGAGGATTGGTTTTTGGAAATGCAAGAGGAGTTGAATGAATTCGAAAGAAATGATGTTTGGGAATTGGTACCTTGTCCTTCATCACAAACAATTATGGGTACAAAATGGGTGTTCCAAAACAAACTCGATGACCAGGCAATATTATTTGAAACAAGGCAAGGTTAGTAGCTCAAGGGTATTGTCAAGAAAAATGTATTGACTATGATGCAACTTTTGCACCCGTTGCACGTTTAGAAGCTATACATATTTTACCTGCCTATTCTTGTTTCAAAATTTCAAGCTTTACCAAATGGATATTAAATCCGCATTTCTAAATGGTTTTATTCAAGAAGAAGTCTATGTAAAACAACCTCCGGGGGTTTGAAAAATTTTTCTAGGACAAATGATATTTACAAACTTAAAAGGCCTTATATGGTTTAAAACAAGCACCCCGAGCATGGTATGATAGCCTTAGCTCTTTTCTTTTGCAAAATTCATTTACAAGAGGTAATGTTGATACTACTCATTTTGTTTTCGAAAAAGAGCAAGATTTCTTATTAGTTCAAATTTATGTCGATGATATTATTTTTGGTGCTACTAATGAATCCCTTTGCAAGAAATTTTCCAAGTTGATGCAAGGTGAATTTGAAATGAGTTTGATGGGGGAACTCACATTATTCCTTGGACTACAAATTAAGCAATGCCAAGAATGCATTTACATATCACAATCAAAGTATACAAGAACTTCTAAAGAAGTTCGGGATTGAAGAAGACGAACCGTCACTACTTGTTTTACATGTTTTTGTGTGTGTTTTGTGTGATGTTTTATACAAATTTTTGGCGTGTTTTATTTGTATTTGCATGTTTTAGTGTTGTGTTATTTTATTGCTTTTTTAGGTTTTGGTGGAAAAAACAAGTTTTGGAGCAAAAAACGTTAAAACGTCATTTCGCGCAACTGCGGCAGTCATCGTATTTTGGACATAACGTTCGCATATCCAATTGACATGATTCATACACCATTGCAAAGCTAAGACAAAGTTCTACAATGTCTATGCTTCTACTAAATGAAAATTAAGACGCTTAGATGGGTTAAAATCATATACAACTAAAAACAATATGTCGAAATCTCGGAAATGACACGTCTTGGAATTTTGGCCATAACTCTCTCCAGGAAAATGATATTGAGGTGATTAAAGTGGATATGAAAAGATAAGAGATAGAGATACAATTCATAAAAGACACCAAGATGAAATTCCGAAGTTTAGAGATCGCACGGTCACGCGCAAATGGTGCCCGCTCGCGGCTAGAGGCAAAGAACTAACAAGAAGAGGCCGCGCGGTCGCGCGCCGTGACTTGCAGAACACAAAATTTTCGATTTTCGTTGTGTTTTTTGGTTGTTCCACCTTGTTTAGGACTCTAGGCTTATAAATAGGACTTGGGGAGCCCTTATTTTCAACACACTCTCAGTCTTAGTACTTTTAGACTTTAGTTTTTGGTATTTTTCTCTTTTATTCAACATTGGGATTGCTGTAAGTCCAAGCGGCTACGATAATCTAGAGGGGGGTGAATAGATTATCTCCCTTTTCTAGATTATACCCTCTTTTTCGAATCAAACAAACCAAGACAAGAATAAAGGTGTGGGAAGTAAATAATACGCGTCGATTTATAGAGGTTCAACCCACCTAGGGCCTAATCATCTACCACCCCAAAGATATCCGGGATAAATTTCAAAAAGAAAAAAAGATTTTATTAATTACCAACAATAATACAAGATCACCTTACAACGCTTTGTTTGGAGATTACCACAATCTCCTCAAGAAGATTACCACAATCTCCAACGGCATATTGTTAAGATTACTATAATATTCAACCTTGAAGAACACCAAATTCTTCAACACCTCAAAGAGCACCACACTCTCCAATAAGAAGATTACCACAATCTTCTCGCACCTAACACCTAGATCACCCAAGTGTGTTCTTACCACAAGAACACTCACAAGGATATCTTATGTTGAATGATGACCACAAAAATTCAAGATTACAACTCTATAATGAACAATACAATTTTGAGTGCAAGTGTAATCAAGAATTAAGCATAGACCTCAAGATGTGAAAGTGTAAGACCTTAGGCTATTACAACAAGAATATTGAAAATGAAGAACAAAAGTGTTTGCTTGAATGTATCTTGTTGTGTTGTAGTTTTCTCTCTTATTGTGTTGCTTCAAATCTTCCTCTATTTATAGGAGATGATTGATCATGGATAGGCTCTTCTTGGGGACTGATTTCTACAAAATAAAATGCAATTAAAATCAAGATTATAGCTGTTAGAAATCAACCCCATAATTTAAGGAAAAGCTGTCTGCAAACTCAACGGATAGTTTGCTGTCAAAAACTTATAGCGACCGGTCGCGCAGAGATAAGAGTTTGAAGTATTTTACACAAAAAATACACAGGGGGACTGGTCGACGGGGGTCCGACCGTCGCCCCTGTGTGGACCCGTTGGGCTCCTCAAAAATACGAAACAGAGAGTTCTGAATCAAAAACCTTGTTCCCAGGCACCGGTCGCCCTTAGTCGACCGGCCGCCCATCTGCCGCCCCTCCTGTTTTCGTTCTGTCCCTTTTTTTCTTTCAAAACACAACTCAAGTACGGGTTGCCCTATATGGGCGACCAGTCCAACACGAGGCGTATGTTGTCCAATTTTTGTCGAAAATAAACTTCAAAAATACTTGAAAAATTAGTAAAAATATTTTAAAACAATCGGGAGTATTTGGACAACATTTTCAAACATTGTTTTGGTGTAAAAACTCATTTAACCAAAATCATCAAAATCATGATAAAAACATTTATCTAACAAACTCCTTTTTGATGATTACAAACCAAAATAATTTTTAAGAGGACAATTTTGAAAACAAAACAATTTTCGGTTTAAAAAATATTCCATTGAGAGCGACAACATTCCATGCATAATAATTACAAGGATGGGAGTAAATATTTTCAAAAATATTTTGCAAAAGCTCCCCCTATCAACATGCACAACAAGAGTAGTATAGAAGCAATCAACCAAAAGCTAAAAGCTCAGCTTTTACATATTGAGCTTAAGTATCAAGAGCTTATAAGCTCCCCCTGTCAACAAAAACATCATTAAACATGTAATAGTCCACAATACAGCAAATGGACTAAGTATGATCCACAACTTTTGGCTTTAAAGAGTCATAGCTTATAGCTCAACTTTTACATATTGAGCTTAAGTATCAAGAGCTTATAAGCTCCCCTGTCAACAAAAACATCATTAGACATGTAAATGAGTCCACAATACAACAAATGGACCAAGTATGATCCACAACTTTTGGCTTTAAAGAGCCATAGCTTATAGCTTCTTTCGTGAGCTTATTTTAGCTTCTTTGAGCTAAAGAGCTTATATCATGTTTCTCCCCCTTTGGAATCATCAAAAAGAATGTTAGCACGATAAAAACATCATATATCCATATCAAAGTGCGCAATTTAACCAATTTATCGAGCTATTGATCATTAAGCTTAAAATTCCAAAAGCTAAGGGAAGAGTTGATCATATGACTTGTAAAAGCTCGTAAAAGCTCATTTGATTTGCAAAACATGATCTCTATAAATATATAAGACTTTTGAAATCGAGAGAATCATGTAGGTAATGAATTTTCTTTGAAACATTTTATCGAATACTTGCGGGCGTCAAATAATAAAGAATATGTATATAGCCCTTGTAAAAATAACCAAGCCAAATTTTTCATCACCAAATACAATTATACACATATCGTCAACAACAATCATCATGCCCAACACAAAAATATAAGAATTCCAACAAAATATTAAAGATGAAGCACATTCTCAGGGTTCAACCCAATTGAGATAAAGAAGAAGAATTCTTACCAAGTAATCGGAGATGTTGGGTATCATGGATGATATACACATACTATAAACCCAAACAAATATAATATACAAGAAAAAAATCATTTTGGGTGAGTTGTGTGTGAGTTGAGCGAAGGGTGTAAAAGGATGAAATAGAACAAATACGTCGAATGAAGAACATAAACATTATAACACCGAAATTTGGCACGAGCGACCGGCCGACTAAGTGTTCGACGACCCGACCTTCTTGGTCGACGGAGCTGTGCATTTGATCGATTTGCTTCGATTTGATTTCAAAATGCGATTTTTCACCCCTAAGTTTTTAAAAACACAAAATGCAATAATAGACCTCATTCAATATACATTATGTTTTAATAAGCTCGAATGAGGTAAGAGACTCGGCGGTTGATGATTGAAAAAACAAATGTCCATGAGTTATCCTTGAGACGGAATTAAACACATCTCAATTTATTTTTTATTTAAGAAATGCAATCCCTTTTAGAAAAAGATATAGAATCTCAATATGTGTAGTTCGATTATAACGAACCATATTTTGAGAAATTATTATCACCGGACTTGTTATCCCAAAATAATATGAACGCTTTAAAACTTTGCATAAACATGTTATAAGAAGTGCCTTTCAAATATTTGAAAATTTCTTTTAACGGCACTTTAATGAGATTCGTTGGGATAGTTTTGAAGTCGAGCATATAGACATAAGGCATAAAAAAATGTCGAGTCTAAAGGAGTAATAAACGTAGATAAACATACCTCAAATTTGTTTGCCAACCAATATGCCTTTTTCAAACTTGATCAATCATGATGTAGGTTTCCATAGGAGTAAAACGGTTCTTCTTCAATACCGAACTTTTTCAAAAGTTCTTTTGTATGCTTTGAAGTATAACCACCTTCTTGGCATTGTTTAACTTGAAGTTCAAGAAAGAAATTAAGCTCCCCCATCATGCTCATCTCAAATTCACCTTGCATCAACTTAGAAAATATCGTCCTTCTTGACAATACCTTTGAGCTACTAACTTCGCCTTGGTCATTAAGCTTGTTCCAAAATTAACAAGATATCTTGCACAAGAGCATAGTAATATCGAATAATGTAGACATTATAACAAGATATCTTGTACAAGAGTCTTATATGTTTAAAGAGATCATGTTTTATCAATCAAATGAGCTTTTACAAATCATCTTCTCAAATTCTCCCTTATTATTTGGAATTATAAGCTTTATGCTCAAAAGCTCGGTAATTTGATTGAAATGCATGCTCGGATATATTTTTATAATATTTTTATCGTGCTAAATTCTTTTTGATGATTTCAAAGGGGGAAAATATGAAATAAGCTCATAAGCTCAAATAAGCTAGAAAAAGCTCGCGAAAAAAAGCTATAAGTTGTGGATGAAAAATCCAAAAGCTCGAGGATGTAACTTAGTCCAATGGATGAATAGTGGACTTCTTATTATCACTAATGATTTCTTTTTTTACGGGGAAGCTTCTAAGCTCTTGACATTTAAGTTCAAAGTGTTAAAAGTCTGAGCTTTTAACTTTTAGTTATTTGCTTCTATACCTACTCTTGTTGTGCATGTTGATAGGGAGCTTTTACAAAATGCTTTGAAAAATCTTTGCTCCCATCCTTATGATTCTTACGCATGAAAAGTGTTGCTCAAAATGGATATTAAATTTTTGACCGAAAAAACTTGTTTTATTTTCTAAATCGACCTCTTCAAATTGTTTTGGTTTATAATCATCAAAAAGGGGAGTTTGTTAGATAAACGTTTTTATCATAATTTTGATGATTTTATTTAACGAGTTTTCCACCAAAACAATGTCTTTAAATGTTGTCCAATACTCCTAATCGATTTATTACATTTTTACTAATTTTTAGGAGTATTTCTTGAAGTTTATTTTTGACAAAAATTGGACAACACTTCTGTCTCGTGTTCAACCTAGGTCGCCCTATAGGCAACCCGTGCCTCAAAGTTTGATTTTTGAAATAAAAACGAGATGGATGAAAAACCCCATGAGGTCGATGGTCGACCGGTACCTGGGGATTCATAGTTCGCAAAATCTTCTCTGTACCAATCAAAGTATTGAACCATCAACATGGGGATCAACCGATCGAACAAGAAGTCGACCGATCCAACCGCCCTTGGACCGGTTCAACGTGCCATTTTCTCGTGTAATATTTCAAATTATGTATTTATGGTCAACCGGTCGACCTAAGATTTTATCGAAAACTATCCGTTGCGCAAATGAGACAACTTTCATGATTTTATGAGATTAATTTATAACAAATATAATCTTCATTTGATTTGCAATTTTTGTTGATTTCAATCTCCAAGGAGGAGCCTATGTCCGAAAATCAAATCCAGGGCCTTTCCTATAAATAGTGTGAAGCCCCGATTTTTCCGAAGCTATTAATTGATCCTTATTGTCGTTTATACTTTTGATCGACTATTTTACCGCGTCATTTTGACGGGTAATTATTAATAATGTATACATTTTGTATTTTATTTCATTTTATTTAATTACTTGTGATCATGATCATCATTAATTCTATTCTCATTTATGATCACTTGATTGATCATTATTACTATTTTGTATTTATTAGTCACCTTAGAATTTTAAGAGACTATTTATTTTAGAGACTTTTACCTTATAGAATTAAGATTTTGATTTAGATTAAGTGATCATGAGACTTACAAGTGATCAAGGAAATCACTAATTATTTTGGAGATTGATATATTT
Source organism: Rehmannia glutinosa (assembly GCA_016081115.2). Taxonomy (NCBI): domain Eukaryota; kingdom Viridiplantae; phylum Streptophyta; class Magnoliopsida; order Lamiales; family Orobanchaceae; genus Rehmannia; species Rehmannia glutinosa. The sequence goes on along the minus strand of CM071924.1, from coordinate 12,885,023 downwards.
CATCTATTATCATCAAATTTGGGACAAAAAAATATATGGAATTACCATAATACCCTTGAAGTGGACGGCCAACATGGTATTTTTGGAGTAAAAATATCATCCAACTCTTGTACACCTACACCATATATTAGTCATCTTGTGTATAATTATATCATTAATTCAAACATTATACACATCATCTTATACACCAATTCTTTATTACTATTTTTCCCAACTTATTCTCACTTTACCAACATTCTTCTCAATATTCCCCAACACCATTCAAGCCCATACTTTGACTTGCACTTTGTCTCCCATGCATGAGGCAAATTACAAGACACAATTTGAACAAAATTTTCTCTCTCTCTCTCTCTCACTATGTTGGACGGCCATATGGCCTAATTACACAAAAATTTCATCTCAAATTTCACCAACACATTTGATCTTCCAAATCAATTCTCCTCCTTCTCTCTAAAAACTCCCAACTTCTCTCTATTCTTCCTTTCACTTTCTTCTTCTATACTTAGAAAAATTTTCAACATTTTCCTCCTATTCTTCACTAAAAATCGAACCATCATCATACAAGGTAAGAAATTTTAGCTTCAATCCATTTTGTATATCACATTGTTCATCTCTCCACCTTCTTAAATTAAGTTTGAAATTGGTTTGGAGGTACATATAGAAGAACTTGAAGATTAGAGCTTGACAACATTTTTGAAGAAGGACTTCAAATTTGAAGAGGAAATAGTAGAGGAAATTAGACTACAAGGTAAGAATTGAGTACTAGACCCCTTCTTCCCTATTCTTTCTAATTTTTCCAAATTTTAACACCCCTTTTTCATTTTTGAGAAATAGGGGCTGACCTTAGGAGATTTTGGAGTTGAGCCAAAATTTCCAATTTTTGAGCTTCAACTAGTCTCCAAACATCTACTACACAAGGTAAAGTGTAGTCGTTCTCCTTTCCTTATTTCCTTCTTTTTCTCCTTAATTTTTCTCTCATTTTTCTAACTTCTAATTTTGATATTTTTTTGAATTAGGGGCTGCCCTAAGAAGCCTCATCCAAAATTGTGAAATTATCCTTTTATTTCACAATTTCCAATTTTAAGGTGGGTGGAAAAATATTTTCCAACTTTTAGGTGTTTTGATTAAATGCATGTAGAAAATTTGATCATGAGCCTTGAGATATGTATAATCTATGTATTGCATGTCAATTTTATGTATCAAGTTATGAAAATTCTCAAGAGTTGCTCAAAATTACTATTTATTGAATTTTAGGTGCATGCATGTATACTTTCATGTTTTAATTGATGAATTCTTGTATGTATTGGATATGCATATGTATGATCTTTAAAATCTATGTTTTGGATGACCTATAACCTGGAAAAGTCGAGCATAATTGATTAAATTTCAATTTTGGACTTAAAAATGCAAAAATGGAAAGTTGGTGGACTAAATTGCAAGAAAATAAAAGTTAAAGGACCCCTCTGCAAATTTCGAAATTTGGGACTGTACTCAGGTTCAAAAATGACTTTTGGACATTTTAATAAAGTTTTAAGAGTTTTAAGATAAATAAAATCAACCTTTAAAAGCCCAAGGACTAGATTGTAAAATTTTGAAAGTTTAAGGGCTACTTTGCAATTTTTAAAACTGCACCAGACCTAAACTTTAAAATTTAAAATTTTTACTCTTAAGGTACTGTGAATTACATATTTTAAAAGTATTCCAAAAATCCAAGTGGTTAGGGCTTGGAAAACAATTTTACTAAAATTGAGGGACTAATGTGTAAAATACTAAACTTGAGGACCCAAATGAAATTTCCAGGACTTATGCAGCCCATGCACCTGGAAATACTAACTTAACTATAACTTAATTATATTTTGGACCCAAGGTTCAAATTACATAACAATTGGACCCCTAAAAGCCTTAAAGGCAATTATTTCAAAATGGGACATAAATGATATTTTCAAACGTTAAAGGACCTACACATATTTCTTTTAAAAACTGCTTTTGTCCCAATATCCTACTAACCTTAGTGACATTTTCCAACTGGAATCACATTAAAATCCCTTCCGGTTTGTGAGTTCCGAATTTTTTAAAACTTAAGGTCCGAATTGGCAATTTTTACAAATTTGGGGCCAATGTGAGATTTTTATAAAAACTCGACCTCAAAACTTTAAAAACCTGAATCTCTGGACAATTTGGAGAATTTAGGAACTGACCTCATAATTGTTCAAGGTCGGGATATTTAATTATTCAATTTTTAACCCCAAAAGTGTTAGTTTTTACAAAACGGGGCTAAATTACAATTTTTCTTTTATAAAGGACCTAACTCAAATTATTTTCTCTTTTACTAAAATAACCCTGGAGACTCTGACTTGGAGATTTAATTTAAGTATTTTACTTTCCCAAAAACCCCTGACTTATCGGATCAATTTGACCGATTAATACCCGATCGCGGAGCGACTTCCTCGCCTTGCGAATTGAATCTATAACGGGACTTATGTCCCACCTAACCTTTCAAGATATCGAAGGTTGCTTATTCTTCCGATAATCATCTTCATCCAAAAACTCCACTAACGCCAAAATTGCTACTCGCGAATTTTCAAAATTTTCCTAAACTCGCTTCCCTAAATCAATAATACTCGACATCTCGGTTGGTTGATCACGTAATTGTAATTACTTTCCTGCTGAGTCAACTTGGTGTGTCGAGCTCACGATCGGAATGGATACGTCGAGGATGGAACCGGCAGCTCACCGCTATTCCACTCTTCCGCCCCATCGTCCTAATCCCGCAACGAGGGACGAGTTTGTCCAAGGGAAGCGGGTCGTAGTATCGAGGTATAATCATGATTATGACAGATCCGAGCCTTACAAGCTCCACTTTGTGGATTTTGTCTTTGCCTACGGAGCGATAAGGTGTCGGTCTTGGACCATACTTTCTGGGAGTTACAAGGAAGAACGAAAGAATCGCTGTCGATCCACACGATTCCGAGTTATCGGACCCGTTTTGGTTGGCGTTACATTTTTGTACGCAACCGCTACTGTTTTGCATTGGTTGGCGCTACAAATCCGTGACGCAACCATTATTTGCCTTGCATAGGATTGGCGTTACACTTCCGCACGCAATCCTACCCGTCTTGATCAATCACATAGTGTCTGTGTGACCATGAACTATTTTCTTGAATCGTATAAATATACTATTGTATTATTTTATCACGACGCTTGACGTGTGTGAATTCATGCATCATACTCACACGTTTTCATATAATCATTTTCTCACATTAACTATATTGCGCCACACTCGCATTACGATCACCCCATTCACCGAGATTTTTGTCTCATCCCCACCGTTTTCAAACCTTAGATGAGGATTTCGTTGGAGATCTTTGCCGGACCGGCTCGGATTGAGACCTTGTACTACGCTTGTTGGATTTACTACTTCTTGTTGTTGATTGGACTATTTTCTTATGTTGTTGTCGGACTTTTGTATTTCGTTCCATTCCAGTTTGTAACTGAAGGGCGTAGGACCCTTTGACTTTAAGTTGCTATATTTTGTTGATTTTCGGGTTGTAACTTGGATGATGGATTGTAGACTTTAAGTTGTATTCGTACTTGTTATTTTAATTCCGCTGCTATTTAGACTCTGTCTCATTGGGTTCTCGTTGATATCTGTCTGGACTGTTTGGTTATTGTATTTAAGTTGTGGATCGTTCGTCGCGTCCCGTTTGGGGCGTGACAGTTAGAGTGGTATCAGAGCTCGGCTAGTAAGATGGAAACTTACACCGAGTTGACCCAGGATAGGACCACCGATGCGTGTTTTGGGTAATCTACCGCGACTTGACCAATTAAGTGTGAAATTGATTTCAAATTGGCATAGAACTGCCTTATTGATGTTTGAACTAAGTTAGAACGCATACTTTGAGATTTCATAGTCATACTTGTTTTGACTTAGTTGACTCTTGATGATTTCCTTATTCATTCTTCCTTATTCTCTTCTTATCTTTCCTCTACCTTTGACTGATCCGCCTTAGTTTTGTTTAATCGGGATGGAGTCGACGCCGCCTACATGGTGGGATGTATTCCATGCCCGTCTTTGCCGAGCGGGAATATTACCGGCACGATGATTCATTGGCACCAGGAAAGTTAACGTGCGACCACGCAGAGCTAGCCCAGAGCGCCAACGCATAGGGACTGACTCGGCGCTTGGCGATGAGCCAATATGAGAAGAACGAATCGACCACTTGTCATCAAGGACCGCGATAACACCATAAGAGCGCGGGAGGACCAAATACAGAGTATCCAGGAGCGCCTGGATAACATGCGGGAGAAGATGAAGAGGACAAGCGACGATCGCCAGAAATGGGAGATTGACGCCCGCCTATCCCGTAGCACCGTCGATCGCTTGGAGGAGACCCTAATCAAGCAGATGATAGTCATAGAGGACCTTACACAGGCCCTAGCTCGGAGAGACGCCGCACTAGAGGTTGCTTTAGCGGCTAATTCTCGGCCATTGCCACCGCCCGAGGCGGAGCCTATACCTGACGCCGAGGAGGATCCCGAGGAGGATCCAGTCGACCTAGGAGAGCCGGAGGCTGCTCCACTCGATGAGGCTCAGTGATTTGAGCAGTGGTTGGACTTCGTGGATTGGCCCGAGGTTGAGGCGCCACCTCGGCCCGACCCGTCCGATTATAGACATAGCTGCGGCGGCGATGATGGCGATCTCACCGATTAGCTAGCGATTGTCGGTTTGTACTTTTGTTGTTGTGTAGCCGTGTATTCCAGTGTTGTACCTTACATTTATTGTACTAGATTCGGATGTATTTTGATTCCATGTATCTGACTTAGTATTCTGCTGTTGTACTTTGGGTGTATTCAAATTTTATATTAATGGATATGCCTTTTGCTATTTATTCAGTGTCTTGTGTTGATGTTACTTCCCCGAGATATCACTTGCTTTACGCGAATCATTATTGTATTCATTTACTCGCGAATCGCAACTAACGCTTCAAGATACATAATGGCAGAACATCGAGGACGTGGGAGACCTCGTCGCGTTCCACGAGGAGACGATGATGTACCCAGGGATCGGGTACCCTCTCCGAATTACCACCACCTCCTCCACCTGTTTGTAGGAGACAATCGACCGCACAAGCCTTACAAAGAAATCTGGTTTTATGAGGCAACAGAGCCTCAACCCCGTGCTCCCGAACCCGCCAGAGAGGCGAACGATCGCACGTTGGAGCGATTCTGCGGTTCGACCCACCAACCTTCTTGGGAGAACCGGACGATGTGAAAGTGGAAGAATGGATAGAGAAGCTAGAAAATATCTTCAATGCTCTTTAATACTCCGACGACAGAGAGTCACACTCGTATTTAAGAATCGGAATCATTTCTTAGACGGTGGAGGCGCTTGAAAGGAGATGGGAACAGGGGCCAGGGTAGTCGAACATGGGGAAATTTCTTGGCCGAGTTCAATGAACATATATTCCCAGTCGTGAAGGAAGCGCGGGATGAATTCCATAGATTGAGGCGAGGAACTGATGTGGCTCGATCTGAGTCCAATTTCACCGATTGTCCAAGTATGCTCTGGGGACAATCGATCAAGAGGATAAGCTTTACAAATTCACTCGAGGATTGAAACTAGAACTTGAAAAACTTGATTGTTGATCGTTGAATCGAAACCTACTCACCGCGGTAAAGGCGACTCTCCGCATTAGTCGGGATCAACCGTATTGGACATATTCGCAGAGTAGGCCATCGAATCTTAAGAGGACAACAGGACAACCATCTAAACCGCCGCTAAGTTTGAAGGGACCGATTAATAAAGCAGACAAGGAAAGAGACCGGTCTGAAGGAAAGCGGGTCAAGTGTGTGCACATTGCCGTAAACCGAGACATACCGCCAACGATTTTGGCGTAAACAAGGAAGGTGTTTGCTTTGTGGTAGTAATCAACACCACCGCAAGATTGCCCAAAGTACGATGACCGAACTAAACAGACGCAGCCTTGTGCGGCCGGAAATGGCCAGGGTAATCGGGCAAGGATGCCCGCTCGAGCATTTGCACTAGCCTGGACAGGAGGCTCGGAGGCAATGAGACGTGTGTGGAAGGTGCGCTTCTAGTATCTAACCACTATGCTAAAATATTGTTCGACCCTGGATCAACGCATTCATTTGTTGCACCGCGTTTTGTACGCAAACTACATCCGAATACGACGTGATATTGGGGATGAACTGGTTATCTGCACACCATGCACAAATGGACTGCCATAACAAGTCCATTAAGCTATGTGAACCCGGAAAACCCGAAGTGGAGATTTCGGGAAGAGCACGAGTTAAGATTGCCCCAATCATTTCAAAGAATGAAAGCGAGAAGGGCGATCACTAGAGGGGCTCAAGGGTACTTGCCATTTGTAATTAACAAACCCAAGGTTGAGACACAAATCAACCAAGTATCTGTAGTATCAGAATACACGGATGTATTTCCACAAGAACTCACCACTGTCCCTCCGGATAGGGAAGTCGAGTTCACCATCGAGGTGTTGCCGGGACTCGCCCGATTGCGAACACCGTATAGAATGGCTCCTCTTGAGTTACAAGAGTTGAAAACGCAATTCTGGCCGATGGATGTGGGATTTATCCGACCGAGTGCGTCTCCGGGGGAGCACCGGTGTTGTTCGTCAAAAAGAAGGATGGTACATTAAGACTATGTATAGATTATCGTGGTCTTAATAGTGTGACCATCAAGAACAAATATCCCCTCCCGAGGATAGACGAACTATTTGATCAACTTCAAGGAGCAACGGTGTACTCAAGTTTAATTTACAACAAGGATATTACCAATCAAGATCCGCGAGGAGACATTTCCAAAATCGCATTTCAAACTCGATATGGACACTACGAGTTTGTAGTAATGCCTTCGGTCCGATTAAGCGAATGCACCAAAGAACATTTATGGACCTGATGCATCGAGTCTTTCAACCTTATTTGGATCAATTCGTAGTGATATTCATTGACGACATACTCGTGTACTCTAAGTCTAGAGAAGAGCACGAACGTCATCTAAAAATCGTTTTAGAGACACTACGAGAGCATAAGGTATGCCAAATTCAAAGCAAGTGCGAATTTTGGCTTAGTGAAGTCGCGTTCTTGGGACATATAGTATCCGACACTGGGATTGCAGTAGATCCTTCAAGGTAAAGACAAAGGTGGTTGAATGGAAACAACCCGAGTCAGAATTAAATCGGAGTTTCCTAGGACTAGCCGGATATTATCGAAGATTTATCCAGGATTTCTCCAAGATAGCCGAACCACTCACTCGACTAACCTGAGGAAAGCAAGTCAAGTTTTGTAACGCCCTTTATGAACGCTACAAGGCTCGTTAACTTTAAACTTCTTTAAAAAAGTTTTTAGAAAAATTACACAATATAAAATTGAAATTTTTCTTTTTTCTCGCAATGTATTAAAATCGACCATTATATCATAAAAACACAAATCATCACGAAAATTGAAAATGTCACAAACCAAGAGTTTGAATTCAAAATAGCGAAAGTATACAATTTGAAAAGAGGTTTTCAATCAATCTTAAAATAAAACATAGCGGAAGCATAAAATTGAAAATAAGTTTCATAATTTGACATCATAAAATATAATGTCTTTCTTGGCGTAATTCCGTTTCCAATCCCACATCGTTGCACATACGCTTCTCATATACTTCAACTTAAGTCATCCTCATTACATTCCTATCTCTGCAACATGATGTAACTTTTATAAGCATTAAGCTTAGTAAGCACATTTGAATTCTCACAAAAACATTTTTCAAAGTATGAGCATTTATCATGAAAACATAAATATGAGCATGATCATTGTAAATAACTTTTGCATCTCTTTCAATGCATAAATAAAAACATGCACATTCATTTTATCTTTATGGGCCCAAGCGTTACACCATTAACATCATTAGCGCGCCACGAAAGGAAAAGGGTAGCTAATCCTAAACCAAACGTAACAAGTCCACCTTGCGGGACAAGTCCACCTAGCGGGACAAACACCATCATTGGGTGTGTAACACTTACATTACGTGATACATACATATACATTTACGAAAGCTCATCAACAATTTGTAAAGAATGCCATAAATGCCTTTCATAGAGAATGCTTAAATATAAGATGTTAAAATCAGTATAACTTTATAAAAAGAACATTTCATAAACTTATATATATCATGTTGAAGGTGAGAATGTACTTACATGACTTATTTACTTACTAAATCTTTTACTTAAGGGTGATGAACGTCTTGATCACGGTGTGCTCGCCTTCTTGGAATGTTCTTGTCAAATATTTTCATTAGAAACACATACAATTAATATAGACATTAAAATTTTATTTATGAATATATATAAGATTTCATAAATGGCCTAAATAATGTTCATAAAACTTCATTATTACATGATTAAGCCTAATGCTCTAAATCTGGAAATTCTGACCTATACATACATAAAATTATTAATATGATAATATAAATATTAAATTCATGTAAAAATTAGTAATATGATACTTAACATCCTAATAGAGTATCACAAATTTTTCCTTTATAAAATAGATGTGAAAAACATGATTTTCAAATTTTCTACTTGAATACAATTGTACAGGCATCTTATATTCTAGTCTGGGCATACTGTAAAGAACGATTTTTAACTCACAACCTAGATACCGTATAAATCTAAAACTTTTCAGAATTATACCTAACACATATATACATGTCCCAAAATTTTCCTAAAGTAAATTATCATCCATTTATAGTTCAAAATAATTATTCAAAACGGATCCTAAAAACTGTCAGGATTTCATACACTGTGAACATATTAGATTATAAATTCCATATCCTCCAAACCGGGATAGATAAAATTCCAATAAAATTACTGGATACTAATAATTCATATAGGAATTACATATCCAAAATTTAGCTATAAATAAAATCATATCCATGCTACACATGCTTCGCAAGTTTGAGATCATACAAGTTTTCAGATTCATGAATGAATGTCCAATGGTAAAAGAAAATTCGTTAATAGATATCAATAACTACAAGGATCTGGAAATTTAACCTAGCATATGTGACATTTAGCTAAGTATTTTAAAATATAAATGTTCTCAAGAAGCAATAATTTGCATATCATAACATTTCACCAATTAAATCCGAATTTGGAAATACATACCTTATTTCTTACAAGATCTTGTATAAGCAAAGTGGTTCACTCAATAGATCCTTTGATGCAACTTTGTTGAAACTACTTGTATGATTACTTCTTGTGTAGATATATGTTATGCACCATTGAATTCAAGGTAAATAGTATGAAGAAGTAAAAACACATTTTGGTGAAGAGTTGGATTTGATTCTTTGAAAGGTCTCATGTAGAGATTTTTGAGGAAACTATTTAGAATGAAGGAACTTATTGGCTCTCTAAATTTTTCAGATCCACACACCTCTTATTCATATATGTAACTTTGTATTCTCAGCAAAATAACTAGATACAAGTCTCATCTATTAAAGTATTAAAAAAAAAAGAAGTCCCTACATCTTCACATGATAGTTGTTAGCCATGTTCCAATTTATAAAATAAAGACCTTACTTTTCTTGCTTTCTTCATTGTGATTTAATCATGTAGAATATACCTTAACTTTTTTGGTTCAAATAGGGAACAACCATGATACTTTACTTGCTTTATACAAATCATAACAACTACACCAACATGATATAGTAAGCTGTCACAGAATTTTCTGGTTTGGCAAGCTTTAGCATTTGGACCATAACTCTCACTTTACATATTAAAATAAGGTAATTCTTCTTCCTATAGACACCTAAGACATGTATCTACATTATCATGTTAAAAAATACCAGATAGGAAACTTATTTAATGGGTAAAATACGTTGGCAAAGTGGCAAATTCTGTTGTGCAGTTTTTCAGCTTTTCAGTTTTGGCATGCCTTAGTGTTTGGGCCATATCTCATAATTTACATATTCAAATAAGGTGATTCTTGTTCCTATAGACACCTAAGACATGTATCTAAATTAACATGTTCAAAAATCCCAAATAAGAAACTTATTTTATGGGAAACATACGTTTGCAGAGTTGCACATGTTGCTGTCAAGTTTTACAGATTTTCAATTTTGGCATGTTTGAGTGTTTTGAGTATATCTCATACATTACATATTCAAATAAGGTAATTCTTGTTCCTATAGATACTTAAGACATGTACTTAAAATATCATTTTCATAAATTCCAAATAATCACCTAAGTAATAAGGAAAACGTTCACAAAATTGCATCTAAAACACCATATCATCAAGTCCATATACTACATATGAGTTTGAAGTGCATGAAAGTAATTCATTTAATCACTCTTGATTAGCATAATAATTGTCAATATAATATGTAATTTCTCATATATACACACATCACATCATAGTATTATATATATATATATATATAACTCATGTTCCATATATACCGTCATAATTCTTTTGACATGAACTTCCGAGCACACCGGTCCCATGTTCTTCAATGTTATAACACTAGATGAATCATTAGTGTTAAATATACCAACATTCATTATGATTAAAACAATTATATAATCATTAAAGAAAAATGTGGGCATTACAAGTTTGAGTGGAATGACAAATGCGGGCGAGTTTCAAGATCTCAAGAAACGACTTACTACGGCTCTAGTCTTAGCCCTTCCAAAGGGAACAGAGAACTTTGTCGTCTACAAATGATGCATCAAAAGAAGGACTAGGAGCGATGCTCATGCGGGAAGGAGAAGTTATCGCTTATGCATCACGAAAGCTCAAGCCGTATGAAGCCAATTATCCAACGCATGACTTGGAATTGGCGCAACATAGTTTTCGCGTTGAAGAAATTGAGACACTATCTCTACGAGCAACATTCACGGTTTTCACGGACCATAAGAGCTTGAAGTACCTATTCTCCCGAAAGACCTCAATCGAGGCAACGAGATGGATGGAGTTGATTGAGGACTATCACTTTGATATTCAATACCATCCCGGAAAGCTAACGTCGTAGCGGGCGCTAAGCGAAAGGCGAGCTTAGCCAGTTATGATTCGAGAGTGGGAATCATTAAAAGAGTGAGCAATTGGAATCTAACGAGAACTAATACTCAGATTTCATGTGCTAACATTTCGATTACACCAATCTGTTGAATGAGATCAAAGAAGCACAAGAGAAAGATACACATCTTCAAAAACGAAGGAGAAGATACTTAAAGGAGAAAGATCGAAAATTCTCGGTTGACCAAGATGGAATTATCGGGTTTGAATCGAGTGTGTGTACTTAAATGACGAAGCGGATTAGGAATAAAATCTAGTAGAGGCACACCGTTCAAAATACACTATACATCCTAGAGGAAACAAGATGTATAAGGATTTGAAACGGAGTTATTAGTGGGTAAACATGAAGAACCAGGTAGCGAGAGATTCGTTGCGAGATGTTTGACTTGTCAACGAGTAAAAGCAGAACACTAACGACCATCCGGTTTACTACAACCGTTGAGAATTCCCGAGTGGAAATGGGAACACATAATGATGGACTTCGTGACGGATCTACCAAGGACCGGGGAGGACATGATGCTATTTGGGTAGTTGTAGACCGACTCACGAAATCTGCAAACTTTTTACCCATCAAGAAAACGATAGCTTGCGAAACTTGCACCTTATACTTATATCCGAGAAATCATTCGACCGCATGGAGTACCGGTCGATATAGTATCCGATAGAGACCCGAGGTTTGTCTCCAGTTTTGGAAGTGCTTGCACGAGGAATTGGGTACCTCACTAAGTTTCAAAGACAAAGAACACATCTACAAACCGATGGGCGGTCTGAGCGAACAATTCAAACCCTTGAAGATATGTTGCGAGCCCTGCACCTTAGATTTTCAAGGAAATTGGGATTCGCACTTACCATTAGCCGAGTTCGCCTACAATAACGATTATCGAGGCCACAATTGGGATGGCACCCTACGAGGCATTATATGGGCGAAAATGTAGATCCCACTACACTGGGAGATTGATGACCAATGGACTCGAAGAGAAACGAAATTCGCCCTCGATTCCAAAGGTCGACTTAGTTCGGAGGCCATGGAGAAGGTCAAGCTGATCAAGGAGCGATTCGCACGACTTAGAGCCGCCAAAAGAGTTACGCGGACAAGAGAAGAAAGGATTTGGAATTTGAAGTCGGTGATGAAGTATTTCTCAGACTCTCACCACGGAAAGGATTGATCAATCCGAAGAAAGGAGGCAAGTTGAGTCCGAGATATGTTGGACCTTACAAGATTTTACAGAGGATCGGGAAGTTAGCCTACTGAGACTTGAGTTACCGCACCATATGCGGGAATGCACGATGTATTCCATGTGTCGGATCAAGAAGTATCAACCAGATCCCGAGCATATCATCACTCGAGATACTCCTCCTCTAATGGAAAATCTATCCTACACCGAGAGGCCAATTCGGATCATTGATCAGGGAATCACGACAGATTGCGTAAGAGAGAAATTCGGATGGTTAAAGTGGTGTGACAGAACTACAACCGAGACGAAGACGCAACGTGGGAGATGGAAGAAGACATAATGAATCAATATCCGAACTATTCAAGAGAATTTGGGGACCAAATTCTTTTAAGGATGGGAGGATGTGAAACCCGATTTTTCCGAAGCTATTAATTGATACTTATTGTCGTTTATATTTTTGATCGATTATTTTACCGCGTTATTTTGACGGGTAATTATTAATAATGTATACATTTTGTATTTTATTTCATTTTATTTAATTACTCGTGATCATGATCATCATTAATTCTATTCTCATTTATGATCACTTGATTGATCATTATTACTATTTTTGTATTTATTAGTCACCTTAGAATTTTAAGAGACTATTTATTTTAGAGACTTTTACCTTATAGAATTAAGATTTTGATTTAGATTAAGTGATCATGAGACTTACAAGTGATCAAGGAAATCACTAATTATTTTGGAGATTGATATATTTCATCTATTATCATCAAATTTGGGACAAAAAAATATATGGAATTACCATAATACCCTTGAAGTGGACGGCCAACATGGTATTTTTGGAGTAAAAATATCATCCAACTCTTGTACACCTACACCATATATTAGTCATCTTGTGTATAATTATATCATTAATTCAAACATTATACACATCATCTTATACACCAATTCTTTATTACTATTTTTCCCAACTTATTCCGACTTTACCAACATTCTTCTCAATATTCCCCAACACCATTCAAGCCCATACTTTGACGTGCACTTTGTCTCCCATGCATGAGGCAAATTACAAGACACAATTTGAACAAACTTTTCTCTCCCTCTCTCACTATGTTGACGGCCATATGGTCTAATTACACAAAAATTTCATCTCAAATTTCACCAACACTCAAATCAATTCTTCTCATTCTCTCTAAAAACTCCCAACTTCTCTCTATTCTTCCTTTCACTTTCTTCTTCTATACTTAGAAAAATTTTCAACATTTTCCTCCTATTCTTCACTAAAAAAATCGAACCATCATCATACAAGGTAAGAAATTTTAGCTTCAATCCATTTTGTATATCACATTGTTCATCTCTCCACCTTCTTAACTTAAGTTTGAAATTGGTTTGGAGGTACATTTAGAAGAACTTGAAGATTAGAGCTTGACAACATTTTTGAAGAAGGACCTCAAGCTTGAAGAAGAAATAGTAGAGGAAATTAGACTACAAGGTAAGAATTGAGTACTAGACCCTTTTTCCCTATTCTTTCTAATTTTTCCAAATTTTAACACCCCTTTTTCATTTTTGAGAAATAGGGGCTGACCTTAGGAGATTTTGGAGTTGAGCTAAAATTTCCAATTTTTGAGCTTCAACTAGTCTCCAAACATCTACTACACAAGGTAAAGTGTAGTCCTTCTCCTTTCCTTATTTCCTTCTTTTTCTCCTTAATTTTTCTCCTAAGAAGCCTCATCCAAAATTGTGAAATTATCCTTTTATTTCACAATTTCCAATTTTAAGGTGGTGGAAAAATATTTTCCAACTTTTAGGTGTTTTGATTAAATGCATGTAGAAAATTTGATCATGAGCCTTGAGATATGTATAATCTATGTATTGCATGTCAATTTTATGTATCAAGTTATGAAAATTCTCAAGAGTTGCTCAAAATTACTATTTATTGAATTTTAGGTGCATGCATGTACACTTTCATGTTTTAATTGATGAATTCTTGTATGTATTGGACATGCATGTGTATGATCTTTAAAATCTATGTTTTGGATGACTTATAACCTGGAAAAGTCGAGCATAATTGATTAAATTTCAATTTTGGACTTAAAAATGCAAAAATGGAAAGTTGGTGGACTAAATTGCAAGAAAATAAAAGTTAAAGGACCCCTCTGCAAATTTCGAAATTTGGGACTGTACTCAGGTTCAAAAATGACTTTTGGACATTTTAATAAAGTTTTAAGAGTTTTAAGATAAATAAAATCAACCTTTAAAAGCCCAAGGACTAGATTGTAAAATTTTGAAAGTTTAAGGGCTACTTTGCAATTTTTAAAACTGCACCAGACCTAAACTTTAAAATTTGAAATTTTTACTCTTAAGGTACTGGGAATTACATATTTTAAAAGTATTCCAAAAAATCCAAGTGGTTAGGGCTTGGAAAACAATTTTACTAAAATTGAGGGACTAATGTGTAAAATACTAAACTTGAGGACCCAAATGAAATTTCCAGGACTTATGCAGCCCATGCACCTGGAAATACTAACTTAACTATAACTTAATTATATTTTGGACCCAAGGTTCAAATTACATAACAATTGGACCCCTAAAAGCCTTAAAGGCAATTATTTCAAAATGGGACATAAATGATATTTTCAAAAGTTAAAGGACCTACACATATTTCTTTTAAAAACTGTTTTTGTCCCAATATCCTACTAACCTTAGTGATATTTCCCAACTAGAATCACATTAAAATCCCTTCCGGTTTGTGAGTTCCGAATTTTTAAAACTTAAGGTACGAATTGGCAATTTTACAAATTTGGGGCCAATGTGAGATTTTTATAAAAACTCGATCTCAAAACTTTAAAAACCTGAATATCTGGACAATTTGGAGAATTTAGGAACTGACCTCCTAATGTTTCAAAGTCGGGATATTTAATTATTCAATTTTTAACCCCAAAAGTGTTAGTTTTTACAAAACGGGGCTAAATTACAATTTTTCTTTTATAAAGGACCAAACTAAAATTATTTTCTCTTTTACTAAAATAGCCCTGGACTCTCTGACTTGGAGATTTAATTTAAGTATTTTACTTTCCCAAAAACCCTTGACTTATCGGATCAATTTGACCGATTAATACCCGATCGCGAGCGACCCTCCGCCTTGCGGGTCAATCTATAACGGACTTATGTCCCACCTAATCTTTCAAGATATCGAAGGTTGCTTATCCTTCCGATAATCATCTTCATCCAAAAACTCCACCAATGCCAAAATTGCTACTCGCGAATTTTCAAAAATTTTCCTAAATCGCTTTCCCTAAATCAATAATACTGATCATTGCGGTTGATCGTAATTGTAATTACTTTCTGCTGAGTCAACTTGGTGTGTCAAGCTCACGCACGGAATGGATACGTCGGGGATGGAACCGGCAGCTCGGCTGCTATTCCACTCTTTCCGCCCCATCGTCCCTAATCCCGCAATCGAGGGACGGAGTTTGTCCAAGGGAAGCGGGTCGTAGTAATCGAGGTATAATCATGATTATGACAGATCCGAGCCTTGCAAGCTCCACTTTGTGGATTTTGTCTTTGCCTACGGAGCGATAAGGTGCGGTCTTGGACCATATTGACTAGGGAGTTACAAGGAAGAACGAAGGAATCGCTTGTCGATCCACACGATTCGGAGTTATCGGACCCGTTTTGGTTGGCGTTACATTTCCGCACGCAACCGCTTACCTTTTGCATTGGTTGGCGCTACAAATCCGTCACGCAACCATTATTTGCCTTGCATAGGATTGGTGTTACACTTCCGCACGTCGCAATCTACCTGTCTTGATCAATCACACAGTGCATGTGTGACCATGAATCTGCTTTTCTTGAATCGTATAAATATACTATTGTATTATTTTATCACGACACTTGCGAATCGTGTGTGAATTCATACATCATACTCACGCGTTTTCATATAAATCAAGTTTTCTCACATTAACTATATTGCGCCACACTCGCATTACCCATCACCCCATCCACCGAGATTTTTGTCTCATCCCCACCGTTTTCAAACCTTAGATGAGGATTTCGTTGGAGATCTTTGAACCTGCTCGGATTGAGACCTTGTACTACGCTTGTTGGATTTACTACTTCTTGTTGTTGATTGGACTATTTTCTTATGTTGTTGTCGGACTTTTGTATTTCGTTCCATTCCGCTTTGTAACTAAAGGGCGTAGGACCCTTTGACATTAAGTTGCTATATTTTGTTGATTTTCGGGTTGTAACTTGGATGATGGATTGTAGACTTTAAGTTGTATTTGTACTTGTTATTTTAATTCATTGCTATTTAGACTCTGTCTCATTAGGTTCTCGTTGATATCCTGTCCTGGACTATTTGGTTATTGTATTTAAGTTGTGGATCGTTCGTCGCGTCCGTTTGGGCGTGACAAATAGATGAAGGATTGAAGCAACAAGACATAACAACACAAGTTATTCAAACACAAGCAAACTTTTTGTTATTCACTTTCATATTATTATTGTGTTTAGCCTAAGTCTTTCACTTGCACATCTTGAGTACTAGGTTTCATTCTTGATTACACTTGCACTTTAAAGTTGTATAATTCAATCGAGTTGTAATCTTGAATTTTTTCAATCATCCAAAACAAGAATCATTGTTTTGTATTCTTGTAAAGAGCATGCTTGTGTGATTTTAAGTGTTGAAGAGTGTGGTACTCTTCATTGGTATAAAAAGATTGTGGTACTCTTCATTGGTGTAAAAAGATTGTGGTAATCTTAATAGGTGGCGTTGTATGAAGAGTGAGATGCTCTTCAAGGTGAAGGTATAATATTTTGGTATCTATTAATAAAATTCTTTTGCTTTTTCGAAATCTAATTCGGATATACCGGGGTGGTAGAGGATTAGGCCCTAGGTGGGTTGAACCTCTATAAATCATGGAGTGTTGTTTATTTTCCCGCACTTACATTCTTGCTATTATTTCTACATTCGAAAAAGAGGGCGCAAATCGGAAAATCGGTATAATCTATTCACCCTCCCCTTCTAGATTATCGTAGCCACTTTGACTAATACCATTTTGGTGTAGAATTTAGTGCAAATTGCTGGAGATGGTATTAGAAATTCAGTGCGCACTATGCAAAATACAAACTAGCGCCACGAGTGGTGCACCGCTGAGAGAGAAATTTCAGCGCCCACCCACTTGCGTGTAGAGTCCGGCGAGTTGGTCCATCTGGTGGGCGGCCACCACCGCATATAGAGTTGGGTTGGACTTCAATTTTAAAGGACCAAAGCGATCGAACCTACTTTGCCCACCCAAATGGGCCCAAAGGCGATAGGCCCGACCAAAACATGTATTGGTCTCGGGCTAGGCCATAAGAATTGCGTCCAACGATATTTTGGATCGGCTTTATCCAGCCGATTTTATGTCTTAGCCCGTTGGGCTCGGCCGGGCCATTCTCGCCCAATCCATTGTCGATTCTACTTATAGTTTAACAAAATTTTAATTACCTCTCCTTCATTAATCGCAATTGTGTATGGGGTGAAGTCGCTTTCGGCTGTATCCCCAACAGTCCCACCTTCAGAAAAAGAAAATAAATAAATAAATGAAATATTTAATGATAATAATAATGTATATAGAATCCCTCTTACTGATTTTTTGGTTTTTTCCATCTAAATTTAATTAGTGAATTTGATGTTAAAGCTAAGAAAATGATGAGTATAGTCCATAAAAATTATTAATTGAAAACATATTTTGAGAATATTTGGCCTTTTGAGAGGACTTACACCTCTCTATAAAAACCTGAAAATTCTCAAATTCAATTTCTGGAGCACAAATATCAAAGAAAAGCTTGATACACTCATCCCTTCCCCAAAAGATAAAAATAAAATAAAACACATGATTTTCACTCAATAATTTAACAAATCGAAATGTTTAAATGCTCTAAATCCCAAAAAAATAAAATATCCAAGTTATAATGTACACCAATCATACATTCAAACTTATATATGATATGTATTCATTCTATATGATCATTACAAAAAAATTAACAATAACTCCAAAAAAAAAATCCATTGGAGTATATAAAAACAAGATCTTGATTTTGTACAGAAAATCCATCATCAATTATTTAAGAAAAAAAAATTCCGTTGTGTAAAGTCCCAAATATTTCAAGATTTACTTTACTTATTTAAAAAACTATTCTATATGATCTCTACAAAACAATTAACAAAAAATCCAAAAAGATATGCATCGGAGCAGTGGGGGACGCAGGATTTTAACTTTGGGGGACGAAAAATTGTTTAAAGTTTTTATCAAAATTTTAGATGGGTAATTAATTCATATATTGTGAGACCCCAGATTTTTCAATCATAGACGACGCGATCGCGGGTATTATTATTATTTTTTTTCTTTTTTTCCGATACAGTATTAAATATTTCGATAATTTATTTTTATATTTACTATTTATTTTGCGATTCGTATTATGATCGGTTATCTATTTCATCTAAATGATCTTTGAAAACTATCTACTACTAAATTAATATTTTAAAATTACAATACCTTTTGTCTTGAAAGATAAATTAGTAAACATTATATTTTCGAAACAATAGTACTTGAGATTTACCTTATACAAAAATACAACTTTTATATTGAAATAGCAAGTGTTTCATACTTGATTTTGTCAACTTACTTATTACTTGATTTAACTAATTTATACTTGAAATTATTTTTATTTTATGGTGTTTGTTAATGACACTTATTTTCACTTCTTTAACCACAATTAATACAACACCTTGAGGATCACCACAATCCTCTTACAACACCTTCAAGGAGATTACCACAATCTTCCTTCACCACCTTTGAAGAGTACCACACTCTTCAAACACCTATCACCTAAATCATCCAAGTGTATTCTTACCACAAGAATACTCACAAGGATGTCTTGTGTTGAATGATGGACAAAATTCAAGATTACAACTCTATGAAACTAATACAAAGATTGAGTGCAAGTGTACTCGATAATCAAAAAGCCTAGACCTCAAAGATGTGCAAGTGAAAGTACTTGAGCTATTACAACAAGAATGTAAAAATGAAAGCTTGAACAATTTGCATTTCTTGTTGTGTATTTTGCTTGTATGTGTTGTGTCTTGTGTCTTCAATTCATCCTCTATTTATAGGGAAGCTTCACCAACATAGGCTCCCAACATAGGCTCCTCTATCTTCACTTTTGTCTACAAAAAGAAGATCACAAGATGTAGAAATATTGTACAAAATTGAAAAGCAAATCTTGTTTGTCATAGATTGCAACGGTTGGAATTTTGCTGTCAAAAAATAACATAGGGCGACCGGTTGCCCTGTTGAAGATTTCGACCGTTTTTAAAAAATAGTGCGATCCAGGTAGGGGTTGCATGGGGTGCGGCCGAGTCGAGTAGGTGCGACCGGTCGCCCTAGGGTGCGGCCAGTCGACCTCACCCTTGACCGGTCCCCTCCCTCTTTTTCAAGACCAGTAAGTTCTGTTTCGTGTTTTCTTTCCTTGGTGCAATTCGACCATTTGGGCGACCAGTCATTCGACCTCCTTTTGAAATGTTGTCCGATTTTTTTCAAAAATAAACTTCAAGAAATACTCCAAAAAATTAGTAAAAACATTTTAAATCATTTGGGAGTATTTAGACAACATTTATAAACATAGTTTTGGTGTAAAAACCAATTTAAATAAAACCATCAAAAGTGTTGTCCAATTTTTTATCAAATTAAAAACTCTAAGAAATACTCCAAAAATTAGTAAAAACATTTTAAATCATTTAGGAGTATTTGGACAATATATAAAAACATTGTTTTGGTATAAAATCTTATTAAAACAAAATCATCAAAATCTTGATAAAAACATTTATCTAACAAACTCCCCTTTTTGATGATTACAAACCAAAATAATTTTAGAAGGTTGATTTTAAAACAAAACAAATTTTCCTATCTTAAAACAACAATCAATTGCAAACAAGATACATCATAAGTACAAGCACACAAGGATAGGAGCAAAGATTTTTCAAAATCATTTTTGCACAAGCTCCCTATCAACATGCATATAAAGAACAAGTATACAAGCAACAACTAAAAGCTAAAAGCTTAGCTTTCACAACTTAAGCTTGAATTTCATGAGCATATAAGCTCCCCTGTCACAAAACATCATTAGTCAAGCATAGAAGTCCACAATACATCAAATGGACTAAGCATTGTTCACGACTTATGGCTTTCAAGAGCCCTAGCTTATAGCTTTTCTTGCAAGCTTATTTTCGCTTCTTTGAGCGTATGAGCATTTTTCCTGTTTCTCCCCTTTGGAATCATCAAAAAGAATGTTAGCATGATAAAAACATCATATATTCATATCAAAGTGCGCAAATTTATCGATTTATCGAGCTTATTGAAAATTGAAGCTTAAATTCCAAATAAAAGGGAAAAGTTGATCAATTGACTTTCAAAAGCTCATTTGATTGACAAAACATGATCTCTATAAACTTATATGACTTTTCAAATCGAGAGAAACACGTAGGTGATGAATTTTCATTGAAACCTTTTGTCGAACAATTGGCGTGCGTCGAGTAAAACTAGAAGTATATAACGCCTTTGAAATTCATTTAAGCCAAAAATTTCATCACCAATTCAGTTCAAACAACATTCAATACATCATAAATATTAAGCTCATCACATTCATATGAAACTAGCATCAATAATTTTGCAAATAAGTCAAAATCTCAGGTTCAACCCAATTGAGCAAATGGAGTAGAATTCTTACCATTTATTCGGTAAAGATGAGCAATGATGATGATAATCGAGCTTAATGAAGTCCAAAAGATGAAACATATACAAGAAAATACATTTGAAGTGAAATTTTAGTGTATTTGGCGAAGGGGACGAAAAATAGACAAAATAAACCACAATGGTTTAAATCAAGACGAGAACCGAATTTAACCAAAATTTGGTGACGGGCGGCCGGTCATTGTTGAGGAGACCGGTCGGCGTTGAGGGAGACCGGTCGACGTTGAGGGCGGCGGTTGCCTCAACCTCTTCAATATTTGTTTTTGATAAAATTTCCAAAATCCGAATTTTCAACCAAAAATCCGATTTTTCGCCCTAAGTTTTAAAAACGTGCAAAATGCAATCATAGACCTCATTCAAGATGCATTATGCCTAACCGAGCTCGTATTGATGCAAAAGTCTCGGAAGTTAGCGGTTTAGTAAAAATGTCCGCTAATTGATCTTGAGATGGTACAAAAGATATCTCAATTTTTCGTTTTGAGACACAATCCCTTAGAAAATGATGTCGAATCTCAATATGTTTAGTACGGTTATGATGAACCGGGTTTTGAGCAATATTTATAGCGGATATGTTACCACAAAAGATAGGAACATTTTCAAAGGAACATTTATAATCCGCTAAAGTTTGTTTCATCCAAAGAAGTTGAGTACAACAAAATGCTGCGGAAATATATTCGCTTCGGCCGTTGAAAGTGAAACACAATTTTGCTTCTTTGAAAACCAAGATACTAGGCAATCGCTAAAAATTGACATGATCCGGAAGTACTTTTCCGATCATCAATATTTCCCGCATAGTCTGAATCACTATAACCTTTAAGCGAAAAATTTTCATTCTTTGGATAAAATAAACCATATTGAATAGTGCCTTTCAAATATCGAAAAATCCTTTTAACGGCACTTAAATGAGATTCTTTGGGATTGCTTTGAAAACGAGCGCATAGGCATACGGCATGAAGAATGTCCGGTCTACTTGCGTTAAATAAAGTAAACTACCAATCATACCTCTATATTTGGATTCATCAACCGACTTGCCTTTTTCATCTTTGTCAATCTTGATGTTTGTTGCCATTGGGGTAGAGACGGTTCTTCCTTCTTCAATGCCAAATTTCTTCAAAAGTTCCTTTGTATATTTTGATTGAGAAATATAAATTCCTTCTTGGCATTGCTTAATTTGAAGTCCAAGGAAGAAGTTGAGCTCCCCCATCATGCTCATTTCAAATTCACCTTGCATTAACTTAGAAAATTTCTTGCACAAGGATTCATTAGTAGCACCAAACATAATGTCATCAACATAAATTTGCACTAATAAGCAATCTTGCCCTTTTTCAAAAACAAAGAGAGTAGTGTCAACTTTACCTCTTGTAAAACCATTTTGCAAAAGAAAAGAGCTAAGTCTATCATAACATGCACGGGTGCTTGTTTCAAACCATACAAGGCCTTTTTAAGTCTATAAACATCATTAGGCCTAGAAAAATTTTCAAACCCGGAGGTTGTTTTACATAGACTTCTTCTTGAATAATACCATTTAAAAAAGCGGATTTTACATCCATTTGGTAAAGCTTGAAGTTTTTAAAACAAGAATAGGCAAGTAAAATACGAATAGCTTCTAAACGTGTTACGGTGCAAATGTTTCATCATAATCAATACTTTCTTCTTGACAATAACCTTGAGCTACTAACCTTGCTTTGTTTCGAACAATATTGCCTTGGTCATCGAGCTTGTTCCGAAATACCCATTTTGTACCAATAATGGTTTGAGATGGAGGACAAGGTACTAATTCCCATACATCATACATTTCAAATTGATTCAACTCCTCTTGCATTTCTAAAAACCAATCCTCATCTTCAATGGCTTCCTTAGCATTTTTAGGCTCTTTTTGAGATATAAGAGCTTTCTCGGCAAATTTTCCTCGAGTCATTACTTTATCAAGGATCACCAATAATAAGATCTTTTGGGTGATCTCCTTAAATTTCAATGCTACGGGAAGATTCAAGTATCATCTTTATCTTCTTGGGAACACTTGAGCTTGAAGGTTGATCATTTTGAGTTTCATCTTGAACAATGGTTTCAACAAGATCCTCTTCATCACTTTCATCATTGGGTATCCTTTCAACACCCGGCTTCATTGAATTTGACATGGATAGATTCTTCAACAACCCCACTAGTCTTATTATAAACCCGATATGCTTTGCTCTTTATTGAATACCCCATAAATATTCCTTCATCGGCCTTAGGATCAAGTTTGTCTAATTGATCCTTAGTATTCAAAATAAAACATTTACATCCAAATATTTTGAAATAACTAATATTTGGAGTTCTTCCTTTCCAAAGCTCATATGGAGTTTTATTCATTTTAGGACGAATATAAACTCGATTAATGACATAGCAAGCGGTACTTACGGCTTCGGCCCAAAAATATTTTGGAAGTGAAAATTCATTGAGCATGGACCGACTTATTTCTTGAAGTGTCCGATTCTTCCTTTCGGCTACTCCATTTTGTTGAGGTGTCCTTGGAGCCGAAAAATTATGACTATATCCCTTGGTTTCACAAAAGACTCTAAATTCGCCGTCAAATTCTCCACCTCGATCACTTCGAATGGACTTAATAGTATCTTCCTTTTCATTTTCAATGAGTCTACACAACTTAACAAACTCATTAACGACATCGCTTTTATTTGTAAGAAATAGAGCCCAAGTATATCTAGAAAAATCATCAACTATAACAAAAGTGTAATGTTTTCCACTTAGACTTGCCGTACAATATCCCCATACAAATCAAGATGAAGCATTTGTAGGGGTTTGGTAGTGGAAATTTCATTTTTGGGCTTAAAACTACTCTTAACTAATTTGTTCTTTTGACAAGTGTCACATAAGCCAAGATTTTCAAAATTCAATTTGGGTAGTCCTTTTACATGTTGGTTTTTGTAAATAGTTTGCAAATTTTTGTATCCAACATGTCCAAGTCGCCTATGCCATAAGCTAGTTAAATCATTATTGGCGACAAGACAAGAAACATTTTGACTAACCAAATCACTTGTACAAATTTTGTAAAGATTGCCTTTTCTAATTGCTTCACAAATAATTTTATCATTTTTGGAAATAAGGCATTTTTCTTTATTAAAAACAACATTATAATATGAGTCACAAAGTTGGCTAACACTTATCAAATTGAACTTAAGCCCTTATACTAAAAGAACATTACTAAGAGAGAAAGAAGAGTTACCAATTTCTCCATTTCCAAGAATTCTTCCTTTGCCATTGCCGAACATGACCATACCCTCTTCTTGGAGCTTGATGTTGGTAAAAAGTTCTCTCTTTCCGGTCATATGGCGTGAACATCCGCTGTCCACGAGCCATTTTGAATCTTCCATTGTTGTTATAACCCCTATAACCTACAAAGGAATTATTTTTAGGTACCCTATAATTTTGGGGTCCATGGGGTTAGCACTTGAGACCTTTAGGTCTCCAATAATAGCTAAAATTATTCTTCAATTTACAATTGCTAGCATAGTGTCCATTCTTACCACAATAAAAACAAGTAATAATACGAGGACTACTAGCACGTATGATAAGTGTGAATTTTACATGTGTTTCGATGTGTATTTCGAGCTATAATGATAAGTAAACATGCATATACTCGCGTTAAATGTTACATATTCACTCCTTGTGGAAAAGATATTACACTTTGCTTATTTTGTAGGAATTTCATGATATTTGAAGCTAATTGAATAAGAATATGAGGAAAGCAAAGTAGAAACGCGGAGAATTGAGTGGATATACGAAACATGAAGCCTAAAAGAGAGAAAGTTGAGCGTTCACGGAAGAAACAGGGGCACACGGGTTAGGCGTGCCTCAACCACCACGTGCACCCCTGTATAAGGTTGATTGAAGCTGCGACATGATGCGCACGAGTAGCCCATGCATGGGCGCACCACCCGTGCGCCCTACGCAGAGAGTCGATATCTCACCGGAGTGACGCACGGGTAGGCCATGCTCGACGCACCACCCGTGCGCCCTACGAGAGTTGGGGTATTCCAAGAGGGTGGCGCACGGGTAACCCGTGCGTGGGCGCACCACCCGTGTGTCTGCATACTGAATCCCATAATCTGCAACATTAAGCCCTAAACATGATGGGAGTATAAAAAGGCTTTTGGGGCGCACACGGGAATTCTCGCATTTTTGGGATCTACAACACTAGACAAGAGTCAACTCTTGGAAGGAGACATCAAGGAGATAATCGGGTTGCATCGGAGCTTGAAGAACGGAGATAAATCGAGAGATTGTCGACGTTCCTAAGTTTTCTTGCTTCTCTTTTAGTTTCACTCTTTTAGTTTCATTTGTAATGACTTTGAACACTTTGTGTGTAAGTTGTTTAATCATGTGTAGCTAAACTCTTGTGATTTCCGGGTTTTGGAAGTAGATTAATGAACTCTTGTTGAATGTTTTAATCTTAGTTGAAGTTATTGTCTTGAAGCCTATTTGAGTACTTTGTTCTTATTCTTGTTTTATCACTTGGCCAATGATTTAACTTGTTTGATATATTGATTCATAATTCGAGAGATGAGTTTCAATACTAGATCTTGAGTACTTGACATGAATATTTGCATGAATCGAGAGGTTTGCGAATATTGTGAGGACATTTGATCTTTGATGCTTTTGGGAGTTGTGTATCTATTGTTGAGTAGAGATGCTAGCATGGATATTTCAATCTCGTTTTATATACATCTCGAGAGGGGGATAAAATAACTTTGTGATCGTCTTATAGGAATATTGATAATAACCTTGGCTTTGATTTAATCGGACAACAAGAGGATTATTAATCGAAACCTTAACTTGGAAATCCATTTCATCATCTTGATACTTCTTTCATTTGTGTTATCTTATTTTCGTGTTTTAGTGATTTAAATTGTCTTAATCTCAAAACAACAACCATCAAATATTGATCGTCTAAATAAAAGTAAAACTATCTTGGTTCAATACTTAGCCTATTGATTTATTAGTCTCCGTGGATACGACCTTGCTACCCTATTCGATAACGAACACCGTACACTTGCGGTGAAGCTAAAAATATAGGCGAACAACGTACAAAGGTTGGACCTTGGTCTTTTTTTCTTAAAAGCATTTTGAAAAGGTTTATAACCAAGTCTTAATTTAGAATGCTCACCTCTTTGTGCATCTAAAATTTTTGTGACTTTATCCGTACTTAAATTGAATCGATGCACATCCTTTTTCAAATTTTCAATATCATTTGTGAGCGTTTGTTTTTCGGTTTCAAGAGTACGGACCATAGTAAGAGTAATAACATGAGCTTTATCAAGAGAGTCATAAGAAGTAAATAATTTATCCTTTTCTAGTTTAAGCTCTTTATGCTCCTTTTAAAATTCTTGTATTTAACAATCAAATTTTGAAACTCATTTTGCAATTCATCAAAATCACATTGTAATTCATCAACTAGGGAAGAAGATGAAGCATTAGAGCGTACTCGGTATTTTCATCGTCTATAGCCATAAGACCATGTTCGAATTCTCCTTCCTCGCCGGTTGTTTCAAGTAATTCATCCCAAGTTTTGACGTCCGCATTTAACGCCTTCTTTTTCGGGAAATGCTTTTTCTTCCTTTGTTCCTCTTCCGCTAATTTTGGGCAATCGGCTATGTAGTGCCCGGATTTTCCGCATTTGAAGCAAGAATTGTCTCTTGGCTTTCTTGCTTTATTTTTGTTTACAAATTTTGCAAATTCTAACAAGAGACGCCGTTTCTTCATCATCCTCATCACTAGCATAATAAACATTATTAGAAGAAGATGCTAAGCCTTTAATAATATTTTGCGTACCCGATTTAGAGGTGGATGGTTGAGAATTTTTCCTCTCCTTGAGATATACTTCATAAATGAGGAGATTCCCAATGAGCTCATCAAACTTGAGTGTCTCAAGATTTTGAGCTTTACGTGATTGCCATCACCTTTTCGGACCATGAGCCGAAGGGCATTTAATACCTTGGTCACCTTGTCTTCTTCGGAGATGACCTTTCCAAGAGACACAAGAGGATTGACAATGTTGTCAAGCCTTTCCACCATTTTTGATATGCTTTCACCATCATGCATATTGAAATTTTCAAAGTCTTTCACAAGCATTGTTTTTCTTGCTTGCTTTACTTTCTTTGTGCCCTCATAAATGGTTTCTAATTTTTCCCAAACTTCATGTGCCGACCGGATGCCTCTTATGCGAATATATTCGGTGACGGGTAAGAGAGCAATGTAAAATATTTAAGGCACTTACCATTTAGAGAAAAAGCCTTCTTGTCATTTTCATCGTACTCCTTGAATGGCTTGGGAGTAGTGGTACCATCCTCCAATTTTGTTGTTGGTTGAGCAACTCCTTCAATGACCACATTCCAAATATCAAATCCGCATCCTTGTAGAAAGCACTCCATGCGGTCTTTCCAAAATGCGTAGTTGTTGGCGTCGAATAGTGGTGGCTTGTTGGTGGAGCGCGGTGGTGAGATAAGCTTCATTCGTAGCCATGAATCTTTTCTCTTTACTCGAACGAGCTTAGCCAAAGAGTTTGGCTCGATACCACTTGTTAGTCCAAGTGGCTACGATAATCTAGAGGGGTGAATAGATTATGCCGATTTTTCGCAAATCACCCTCTTTTTCGAATGAACAAGTAAATGACAAGAATGTAAATGCGAAATTAAACAACACACGTTGATTTAAAGAGGTTCAACCCACCTAGGGCCTAATCCTCTACCACCCCAAGATATCTCCTGGGATGGATTTCAAAAAGAAAAAAGATTTTATTAATTACCACAATTAATACAACACCTTGAGGATCACCACAATCCTCTTACAACACCTTCAGGAGATTACCACAATCTTCCTTCACCACCTTTGAAGAGTACCACACTCTTCAAACACCTATCACCTAAATCACCCAAGTGTATTCTTACCACGAGAATACTCACAAGAGATGTCTTGTGTTGAATGATGGACAAAATTCAAGATTACAACTCTATGAAACCAATACAAAGATTGAGTGCAAGTGTAATCAAGAATCAAAAAGCCTAGACCTCAAAGATGTGCAAGTGAAAGTACTTAAAGCTATTACAACAAGAATGTAAAAAATGAAAGCTTGAACAATTTGCGATTTCTTGTTGTGTATTTTGCTTGTATGTGTTGTGTCTTGTGTCTTCAATTCATCCTCTATTTATAGGAAGCTTCACCAACATAGGCTCTCTATCTTCACTTTTGTCTACAAAAAAGAAGATCACAAGATGTAGAAATATTGTACAAAATTGAAAAGCAAATCTTTTTGTCACACAGACAGTTACAAATCGTTGGAATTTTCTTTGTCAAAAAATAACATAGAGCGACCTTGCCTGTTGAAGATTTCGACCGTTTTTAAAAATAGTGCGATCCATGTAGGGGTTGCGGAGGGCGGACGTCCGAGGTGTGGTGCGACCGTCCGCCCTAGTGCGACCGTCGACCTCACCTCGACCGGTCCCCCTCCCTCTTTTTTCAAGACACTGTAAGTTACTTTCATGTTTTCTTTCCTTCGTGCAATGTCGACCTCCCTTTTGAAATGTTGTCCGATTTTTTCAAAAATAAACTTCAAGAAATACTCCAAAAAATTAGTAAAAACATTTTAAATCATTTGGGAGTATTTAGACAACATTTATAAACATAGTTTTGGTGTAAAAACCAATTTAAATAAAACCATCAAAAGTGTTGTCCAATTTTTTATCAAATTAAAAACTCTAAGAAATACTCCAAAATTAGTAAAAACATTTTAAATCATTTAGGAGTATTTGGACAACATATAAAAATATTATTTTGGTATAAAATCTTATTAAAACAAAATCATCAAAATCTTGATAAAAACATTTATCTAACATAACATAGATGACTCATTACATAAGTGTATTATGGAATTGATAAGTGATTGTGGAATTAATAAGTGATTTTTTTTTTTGGATTTGATATTTAGCACCATTGTTACTAAATTGGACAAAACAAAATTAAAAAAATTGGAGGAATGGGAGATGATGTGGACGGTCATGGAGGGAGAAAAATGGGACAAATGCAAGACATCTTTTTTCTATTCTATTCAAATATATATTATTTCCTCAAATTTCCACTACCATTTAAATTAATTCATCCCATCATTCTACTTCCTAGTTTTTTAATTCATTCAAACAAATCTTCCATATGAGACAAAATCTACCCATCACTTTGACCCCATCTTGTCCCCCATGCATATGACAACTTACAAGACAAGCACAACAAAACACAAAAAAAAAAAAAAAAAAAAGAATATGTGTATGTATGAAATGGGGCTGCCGATTTTTGCTTTGAGGAGGGGTGGTGATTCTCTTTTCATTTCAACACTCAAGCATCCAAAATACTCTTTCCCACTTAGACTCAAAATTTCTTCCAAGAAGCCCTCAAAAACTCTTCTATTTTCTGAAAATTACAAATCTAAAAAATCCATAAATTAACCAAAGGAAGTACTTGCTTCAATTTCAATTTCTAGATTTATCCTTCTTAAATTAAGTTTGAATTTTGATTTGAGGTGTACTTAGAAGACTTTGAAGATATTAAGAGTTTGAATTCATCTTGAAAAGGACTTCAAGACTTTGAAGAGAAATTGTTGGAAAATTGGGCTATAAGGTAAGAAATGGGATTTTTAGTACATTTTTTTCTTCTCTTTCTATTTTCCAAACTTTGATACTCCATTTTCATTTTTGGAGTTTTAGGGGCTGACCTTAAGAGTTGGTTTTAAGAGTGAGAAAGGAGACCCATTTTTGAGACCACTACTAGTCTCATTTCATCTACTACACAAGGTAAGTGTAGTTTTACCAATTTTCTTCACCTCTTTCTCTTTCCCCTTAATTTTTAACCTCATTTTCTAACTCCTATATTTTTTTTTTGATATTCCTTGACTTAGGGGCTGACCTAAGTCACTTCTTCATCAAATGTGATTTATTTCATTTTTCACCAACAAATTCATTTTTAAGGTGGGTGGAAAAATCTTTCCAACTTCTAGATGTTTTTCTTAAATGCATGTAGTATTTTGTTATTGAGCACTTGAGATATATATATTATGTATTGCATGTTAATTTCTTGTATCAAGTTGTGAAAATTCTCAAGTCTTACTCAAAAATGCTATTTATTGAAATTTAGGTGCATGCATGTACACTTTAATGTTCTATTTGATGAATTCTTGTATGAATTGGACATGCATGTGTATGATCTTTGAAATCCATATTTTGGATGACTTATAACCCTGGACAAGTCGAAAGCATAATTGATTAAATTTCAATTTTTGGACTTAAAATGCAAAAATGGAAAGTTGGTGGACTTAATTGCAAGAAAATAAAACTTAAGGGACCCCTCTGCAAATTTCGAATTTTGGGACTGTACTCAGGTTCAAAAATGACTTTTAGACATTTTAATAAAGTCTTAAGAGTTTTAAGATAAATAAATCAACCTTTAAAAGCCCAAGGACTAGATTGTAAAATTTGAGAAGTTTAAGGGCTACTTCGCAATTTTCGAAATTGTACCAGACCTTAGTTTTAAAATTTGAAATTTTAACTATTAAGGGACTGGAAATGACATATTTTAAATGTATTCCAAAAATCCAACTATTTAGAGCTTGGATGGTAATTTTACTAAAATTGATGGACCGAATTGTAAAAGATTAAACTTGAGGACCCAAATGAAAATTCCAGGATTTATACAGCCCATGTACCTGGAAATACTAATTTAACTATAACTTAATTATATTTTGGACCCAAGGTTCAAATTTCATAACAATTGGACCCCTAAAAGCCTTAAAGGCAATTATTTCAAAATGGGACAAACATGAGATTTTCAAAAGTTAAAGGACCTACACTTATTTCTTTTAAAAACGGCTTTTGTCCCAATATCCTATTAACCTTATTGACATTTTCCAACTGGAATCACATTAAAAGCCCTTCCGGTTTGTGAGTTCCAATTATTTTAAACTTAAGGCCCGAAATGACAATTTTAACAAATTTGGGGTCAATGTGATAATTTTATAACAACTCGACCTCATAACTTTAAAAACCTGAATCTATGAACAATATAGAGATTTTAGGAACTGACCTCATAATTTTTCAAGGTCGGGATATTTATTTATTTATTCTATTTTTAACCCTAAAAGTATTGATTTTTTACAAAACGGGGCTAATTGTAAATTTTCTTTTATCAAGGACCTAACTCAAATTATTTTCCTTTTACTAAAACAGCCCTGGACCCTCTGACTTTAATTATTAATTAATATATTTTATTTTCTCAAAACCCTCGACTTATCGGATAGTCTTGACCGACAATATCCGCTCACGGGGGTGGCTTCCTCGCGCGATTTTGAATCTATAATCTTGACTTATGTTCCACCTAATCTTCCAAGATATCGAAGATTGCCTGGACCCTCTCGCCTTTAATTATTAATTAAAATATTTTATTTTCTCAAAACCCTCGACTTATCGGATAGTCTTGACCGATTAATATCCGCTCACGGCGACTTCCCTCTTGCGATTTTGAATCTATAACTTGACTTATGTTCCACCTAATCTTTCAAGATATCGAAGATTGCTTATCTTTTCGATAATCATCTTCATCCAAATAACTCCACCAACATCATAATTGCCACTCGCGATTTTCGTAAACTTTCCCGAACTCGCAATCAATAATACTCGATCGCTTGCTGTTACTTGAACTTGTATTTACTTTCCGCCGAGTCAACTTAGTGTGTCGAGCTCACAATCGGAATGGATACGTCGGGGATGGAACCGGGTAGCTCGGGCCGCTATTCAACTCTTCCTACCCCATCGTCCTAATCCCGCAATTGAGGGACGGAGTTTGTCCTAGGGAAGCGGGTCGTAGTACTTGAGGTATAATCATGATTATGACAAATCCGAGCCTTGCTAGCTCCACCGTGGTTTTGTCTTTTCGCTTATGGAGCGATAAGGTGGACAGTCTTGACCATCTTGCTCGGGAGTTACAAGGAAGAACAAAGGAATCGATGTCGATCCACACGATTCCGGAGTTAATCGGACCGTTTAGTTGGCGCTACAAACCGTCGCAACCGCTTACTTGTATTGCATTGGTTGGCGATACAAACCGCACGCAACCGCTACTTGTATTGCATTGGTTGGCGCTACAAATCCGTCGCGCAACCATTATTTGTCTTGCATAGGATTGGCGTTACATTCCGCACGCAATCCTACCATCTTGCTGAATCACATAGTCTGTGTGTGACCACGAATCAAGCTTTCTTAAATCGTATAAGTATATTACTTAAATATATTTACCACGACGCTTGTGGACGATCGTGTGAAATCACGTATCATATCTCACGATTTTTCATACAACTGTTTTTTTTTGCATTAACTATATATATCGCCACACTTGCACACGATCACCCCATCCATCGAGATTTATGTCTCATCCCCTCCTATTTTCTAAATCGGCTAGATGAGGAGTACATTGAAGATGCCGAACCTACCACAGATCGAATTTTCGTGCTCACTTTGTTGACTTGCTTTTTATTATTGTTGATGTTCTGGACTTATTTCTTTTACTTTTGTTGTTGTTGGACTCCTTTATTCCGTTTTCATTTTGGGTATCTTTAAGGGCGTAGGACCCTTTGACACTTAAGATTGGAAGGTTGTGTACTTTATTTTAGTTTGACCGTAAGTTAATTCGGATATTTCGATGGGTTGTATTTAGATACTTGTTAGACCTTAAGTTGTAACTCGTACTTGTTCTTTATTTCCGCCGCTATTTGACTGCTCCCATTGAGATTTCGTTGATATTTGTCTAGTACCGTTTGGTTTACTTGTATTTAAGTTGTGGATCATCGTCGCGTCCCCATTTGGGCGTGACATATATATTAATGCATTTCGGATAGCGCTTTTAGATGTAAGTCTTTATTGCAAAATTGAGCAAATATTTTAGATAACACTTTTGTGGAAAAGCGTTATCGCAACAAACCATATAATATCGTTTTATTACGTAAGCGTTATATAAAGAAAATCGTAGATAACGCTTAAATAAATAAGTGTTATATATGTTCTTGGAATAACACTTTATACAAATGCGTTATCCTAAACCGCTATCTAAAAATCAAGATAGCGCTTAATTAAATAAGTGCTATATATGTTCTTGGAATAACGCTCATACAACAAGTGTTATCCTAAAGTGTTATCTAAAATAATTGAAGATAACACTTAATTAAATAAGTGCTATATATGTTCTTGGAATAACGCTCGTAAATGCGTTATTCTATAAAGCATTATATAAAATAAATATTAAAAGAATAATTCATAGTGCAAATTAAAGAAACACTATATATTTTCAATTAAAAACGTTTTGTGCAACAAATGTTATCTTAAAGTGTTACTTGTGAAAAATATATTTCCTCCCGAACATCTATTCTCTCGCGCACGCAATTGCTTGGGAAATAAATATTAAAATTAAA
Organism: Rehmannia glutinosa; assembly: GCA_016081115.2. Lineage (NCBI taxonomy): Eukaryota > Viridiplantae > Streptophyta > Magnoliopsida > Lamiales > Orobanchaceae > Rehmannia > Rehmannia glutinosa. The sequence goes on along the minus strand of CM071924.1, from coordinate 12,851,451 downwards.
TATAGGAATTGGAAAAATATACAAATGGAAAATTAGGTGGAGGGGTCTTAATTTAGATTATAAATTGAGGCTCACAAATTTTGCAATGGGCCTCTGCACCACTAATCATCTTAATTAATACTTTTAGTTGTTTTTAATAATTTCGACAATTTGGATTTAAAACCTTATTCTCGCCCGTAAGCTCAATCTTCACAGAATCCTCCCACAAACTCTCACCTGCTCGCCGAAATACTCTCAAATTCCATGGCAAAATCTGCTCAAAAATCTTCTCAAATGATACTACCGAAATCTTCTCAAAGTCCTCTTGAAATCCACCTGCCGAAGTCCTCGCAAAATCCTTCAGTTTCAAAAAAATTCGCTCAAAATCCTCCTCGCAACTCCACCGGCAACTCTCGAGAATCTCTCAAAATCCACCATCAGCAACTCACCTGGCCCTCCACCGCCGACCGCCGCGTCTGCGCCGCCATCTCCGCCTTTTTCTCCGGCCACGTTCGTTCTACTCCAAAGCCTTCCCCCCCCCTTAGGTAAGTTCACAATTTACACTAATTGTGTCCATTAGGGCATCCAAACATGATTAGGTTGTTGATTGAATCTAGAATCAGCTTTTCCATTTGATGAGTAGAGTTATGTTGAACTGATTCTGGTTTTGCCTGTTTTCTTTATATTTGTTATTAGAAGAGGTTGTTATTAGAAGAGGGGAAAATTAACTTATTTCTATTTTCCTATTTTCAACGCTGTTTTTTGCCCGCATTTGTATGTCTCTAAATTAAAAAATATATACTTGCATGATATGATTAACTGATTACGTTGTTTCTGTTGTTGGACTGTGGTTTGGTGGTCGGTTTTCTCAGATTGATATGTTTGTTTGTTTCAATGAGTATGTGCTGTGGGAGTTTATGGCATTTTGAATTTGGTTGATAATTAATCTTGAAAATTTTTGGAGCTTTTGTTTGTGAATGCACGTTCATTATTTGAGGTTGTTTTAGTTTGGTGTTTGTTCAAATATGGGCTATTTTGTTTGGTTAATTGTTGGTTATAGTTGGTGATTGTTTTGTTTGGTTCATTTCTTGTTAGATGGTGGCAATTTCTTTTAATCTGTATAAAAGAGAGCAACACTCTTATCAGCCATGGAATATTATCTTGCTTTATCATTTGAGGCAATTTCTTTTAATCTGAATACACATATCGATAATGGAAAACCAAGATGGTGGCCTTCAGAGAGAATATCTGGTTTAGCCTAGCCAAGACAAATGCAATATTATTATTATACTGTTGCTGCAAAACAAGGTCTGATTGTTTTAATCCATTGTGGTCCTCACCTTACCTTAGACAACCATAATAATTCTATTCAGTGTGGTAGGTGTCCTCTTTGAACCCAACCCCGAGGATAAACAAAAGACAAAAAAAAAAAAAAAAAAAAAAGTCATGGCGTGCTTCCATTACTAAAATTTAAATTTAGCCATTTCATTTCAAATCTTAATTTATGTGTGAAGAAAAAAAAAAAAAAAGAAGCCAACCTTTTTCATCATTAGAGCAAATGTTAGTAGTTGGCTTATAGGCTATGTTAGCAAATGGTCAGTTTTAATGCTAATGTTAGTACTTGGCTTATAGGCTATGTTGTCACTTGCATGAAAAAATGCGGGTACTATGTCTTGAGATTCATGAGGGACATGATTACATGTAATCAAATGACAATCCCAGGCGAGGTATATGGTTGGTCTTTTGAACATTCCCGACAAACATGAGTATCTACATCAGTTTTTGGCATTAATGATAGTGTTTTTTCTTTCCCGATCTATGTTTTATGATAATTGTGGTGTAGCACATTGCTTTATAGGTTACTTTTTCATAACTTAGTTTTTGCAAACACGTAATATTCATCGTTGCCACACTAAAATTATGAAAAGAAGTGATGCATATATATATTCTAACATTTCATTTAAATATAATTATATATTTTGTAGTACTTCTTTGGGCACCAAAGTGTGCGTTAGGTATTCAAAAGAATGGATAAATGATGTTTGGGAAGAATGGTCTCGCTTATGTTGCTAGTTTGTTGGGTAAATAAGACCGCATGAGGTGATTTTCTTTTAATCTCGTTTTTAATTTTAGTTGATTTTGTTGTTATATCTTATGATTTTGTTTCTCAATTAAAACTATGAAATTCATATACACAATTTCCCTATAGATGGTTAGTTTTTATAGTGATTGTTAGCATTCCAAGAACCAAATAGATGATATGTTAGTTTTAATAATTTTCATATTATTTATTAACTTATACAATCCTTGGTAATCGATATGAGGAGACAACGACCTAGTTTGGCATGGTATTGGTGTGTGTTGCCATTCTTTTTTGACATTTTAGGTGTACTGTTTATTTATCAATTATTATAAAATGAATGATGCTTGCTGGTTTTAATGATAATGCCTACTTGATTTAATGGCAGGATGGGAGCATGGCAATGCCCTATTGCAGATTTATCAAATCCTATAATTGTAAGTATTATTTCTTGTTATGACTTCTTCTTGTTGTGCAGTTACATGCCTTGTACAAATTGACTAGACGAAATAATGAGACAATTGTATTGTGGGAATGGAAATAATGAGACGAAATAATTTCAGTGTACTTGTCACATGCATTGATCCAATTAGTTGTATTAAGTTGAAAGAAGATTATTAAGTTGGCCAAAATTTACAATTAAGTTGAAAGAAGATTATTAAAGTAAGTTTGCCTTCTTGGATGTCACGCCCAAACGGACGCGACGACAATCCACAAATTAAATACAAATAAACCAAACAATCTAGACGAATATCAACGAAACCCAATGAAACAGTCAAATAGCAAAAAAAATAGAACAAGTACGAGTTACAACTTACAATCCAACAAACATCCAAATTACATCCCCAAAATTCAACTAAAGATATCAACTTAATAGTCAAGGGTCCTATGCCCTTCGATTCTGACCTAATGAAAAGAGAATAAAAGAGTCCAACAGAAATACAAGAATAAGTCCAAAGAACATCAACAACAATAGATAGTAAGTCCAACAAGCGAGAGCACGGAGCTCGGGCCCGTGGTCCGCTCAACATCTTCAACGAAGTCCTCATCTAAAGGTTAGAAAACGAGGATGAGACAAAAATCTCAGCCGGATGAGGTGATCGTGTACAAGTGTGCGATATATAGTTAATGCGAGAAAGCGATTGTATGAAACGCGTGAGATATGGTGCATGAATTCACACACACATCCACAAGCGTCGTGATAAAATATTTAAGTAATATACTTATACATTTAAGAAAACATTCGTGGTCACACAATCACTATGTGAATCGTGCAAGACAGTAGGATTGCATACGGAATGTAACGCCAATCCTATGCAAGACAAATAATGGTTGCGTGCGGATTTGTAGCGCCAACCAATGCAATACAAGTAGTGGTTGCGTGCACGGATTTGTAGCGCCAACCAATGCAATACAAGTAGCGGTTGCGCGCACGGTTTGTAGCGCCAACCAAACGGGTCCGATTAACTCCTAATTGTGTGGATCGACATCGATTCCTTCGTTCTTCCTTGTAACTCCCCGAGCAAGATGATCCAAGACCGCCACCTTATCGCTCCATAGGCAAAGACAAAATCCACAAGTAGAGCTAGCAAGGTTCGGATTTGTCATAATCATGATTATACCTCAAGTACTACGACCCGCTTCCTTGACAAACTCCGTCCCTCGCCATGGGGATTAGGACAATGGGGCGGAAGAGTGGAATAGCGGAGCTTCCTGTTCCATCCCCGACGATCCATTCCGACGTGAGCTCGACACACCAAGTTGACTCAGCAGAAAGTAAATACAAGTTCGGGTAGTCAACCAGCAATGAGTATTATTGATTCAGTTCGCTCGGGAAAATTTTCAAAATCGCGAGTGGAAATTATGGCGTTGGTGGAGTTATTGGATGAAGATAATTATCGAAAGGATAAGCAATCTACGATATCTTGAAAGATTAGGTGGAACATAAGTCCCGTTATAGATTCAAAATCGCAAGACGGGGAAGTCGCTTTCTGCGATCGGGTATTAATCACAAGACTTCCGATAAGTCAAGTGGTTTTTGAGAAAATAAAATATTTTAATTACTAATTAAAGTCGAGGGTCCAGGGCTATTTTAGTAAAAGGAAAATAATTTGAGTTAGGTCATTGGTAAAAGAAAATTTACAATTAGCCCCGTTTTGTAAAAACCAATACTTTTGGGGTTAAAAATTGAATAAATAAATATCCCGACCTTGACAAATTATGAGGTCAGCTTACTAAATTCTCTAAATTGTTCGAGATTCAGTTTTTAAAGTTTTGAGGTCGAGTTTTTATAAAATTCTCACATAGGCCCCAAATTTGTTAAAATTGTCATTTCGGGCCATAAGTTTAAAATAATCGGAACTCACAAACCGGAAGGGCTTTTAATGTGATTCCAGTTGGAAAATGTCACTAAGGTTAATAGGATATTGGGACAAAAGCAGTTTTTAAAAGAAATAAGTGTAGGTCCTTTAACTTTTGAAAATCTCATTTTTGTCCCATTTTGAAATAATTGCCTTTAAGGCTTTTAGGGGTCCAATTGTTATGAAATTTGAACCTTGGGTCCAAAATATAATTAAGTTATAGTTAAATTAGTAATTTCAGGTACATGGGTTGTATAAGTCCTGAAATTTCATTTGGGTCCTCAAGTTTAATATTTTACAATTTAGTCCCTCAATTTTAGTAAAATTATTTTCCAAGCTCTAAACACTTGGATTTTTGGAATACACTTAAAATATGTCATTTCCAGTCCTTAAGAGTGAAAATTTCAAATTTTGAAATTAAGGTCTGGCATCTCGAAATTGCAAAATAGCCCTTAAACTTCTAAAATTTTAGAATCTAGTACTTGAGCTTTTAAAGGTTGATTTTATTTATATTAAAACTTTTAAAACTTTATTAAAATGTCCAAAAGTCATTTTTGAACGTGAATACAGTCCCAAAATTCGAAATTTGCAGAGAGGTCCCTTAAGTTTTATTTACTTGCAATTAAGTCCCCCAACTTTCCATTTTTGCATTTTAAGTCCAAAAATTGAAATTTAATCAATTATGCTCGACTTGTCCAGGTTATAAGTCATCCAAAACATGGATTTCAAAGATCATACACATGCATGTCCAATTATACAAGAATTCACCAAATAGAACATTAAATTGTACACGCATGCACCTAAATTTCAATAAATAGCATTTTTGAGCAACACTTGAGAAATTTCATAACTTGATACATAAAATTCACATGCAATACATAAAATATACATATCTCAATTGCTCATGATCAAAACACTATATGCATTTAACAAAATCCCTAGAAGTTGGAAAGATTTTTCCACCTACCTTAAATTTGGAGAGTTGTAAAATAAAAAGATAATTTCACAACTTGGTTTGAGGTCACTTAGGTCACCCCTAAGTCAAGAAATATCAAAAATTTAGAGTTAGGAAAAATGAGTGAAAAATTCGGAAGAAAAGAAGAAGATAAGAAAATTGGAAATACTACACTTTACCTTGTGTAGGAGGTGATTTGAAACTAGTTGAAGATTCAAGTTTGGGATTTTTGGTTCAACTCCAAAATTACCTAAAGTCACTATTTTCTCAAAAATGAAAAAGGGTGTTAAAATATGAAGAAAATAGGGAGAAGAAGAAAAGAAGGTTCTAGTGTCCAAATCTTACCTTGTAGTGCAATTTCTCTACTAATAATTCTTCAAGTCTTCTAAATTCACCACCATGCATGCATCTCTTCAAGTAGTTTCTAAGTACCTCAAAATCCAAAATTCAAACTTAAATTAAGAAGAGAAGGTGATGAGTAGTAAGATATCAAGTTGAATTGAGGAATAAAATTTCTTACCTTTGAGATAAGGGGGTTCGAATTTTATGGTTTTAAGTACGAAGAATGTTTGTTTTGGTTTAAATGTTTGAAGAAAGAAAGAGTGTTTGATGATAGGAAGAAGATGTTCTTGAAGGTATGAAGGTATGCTTGAAGATGTGAAGGACTTGTGTTTGAATATATGAAGATGTGAAGAAATGATACTTGAAGGTTTGAAGATATGAAGAACTTGTGTTTGAAGATTTGAAGATGTGAAGAGTTGGTGTTTGAAGATTTGAAGATGTGAATGATTTTTAGAGAAAGATTAGAGAGAAGGGGGAGAATTAGTTAGGAAATTAAAATGTGTTGGATGAAATGAACAAATTTTGTTCAATTTTGCCATTATGGCCGTCCAAATGGGGGAGAGAGGGAGAGATTTTTTTTTGTTTAATTTGTGTCTTGAATTTTGCTTCTTGCATGGGAGACAAAATGCAATTCAAAGTATGGGCTTGAATAGTGTTGGGGAATATTGAGAAAAATGTTGGTTAAGTGGAAGAATGTTGGGAAAAATAGTAATAAAGAATTGATCTATGAGATGATGTGTATAATGTTTGAATTAATGGTGTAATTATACACAAGATGACTAATATAAGGTGTACGTGTAAAAGAGTTGGATGATATTTCTACTCCAAAAATCCCATTGTTGACGTCCACTATAGGGGTATTGTGGTAATTACATATATTTTTTTGTCCAAAATTTGATGATAATAGATGAAATATATCAATCTCCAAAATAATTAGTGATTTCCTTGATCACTTCTAAGTCTCATGATCACTTATTCTAAATCAAATTCTTAATTTTATAAGGTAAAAGCCTCTAAAATAAATAGTCTCTTAAAATTCTAAGGTGACTAGTAAATACAAAAATAGTAATAATGATCAATCAAGTGATCATAAATACGGAATAAATTAATAAATGATCATGATCACAAGTAATAAATAAAATGAAATATATTGCAAAATATATATATCATTAATATTTACCCGCCAGTGTGACGCGGTAAAATAGTCGATCAAATACATAGATGTCAAAAAGATGAATTACATGCTCGGAAAAATTGGGGCTTCACATTCTCCCTCCTTAAAAGAATTTGGCCCCCAAAATCTCTTCGAGAATAGTTCGATATTGATTCCTCATGTCTTCTTCCATCTCCCATGTTGCGTCTTCGTCTCGGTTGTGGTTCTCGCCACACCACTTTAACCATCGAAATCTCCTCTTACGCAATCGACGTGTCTCACGATCAATCTCGGATCGGCTTCTCTGTAGGATAAATTTTCCATTAGAGGAGGAGTATCACGAGTGATGATATGTTTGGGATCCGGTTGATACTTTTTCAATCTTGATACGTGGAATACATCGTGCATTCCCGCATATGGTCTTTGTAACTCTTCGCCTCGGTAGGCTAATTTTCCAATTCTCTATAAAATCTTGTAAGGTCCAACATATCTCTGACTCAACTTGCCTCCTTTCTTCTGGATTGATCAATCCTTTCAATGGTGAGAGTCTGAGAAATACTTCATCTCCGACTTCAAATTCCAAATCCTTTATTCTCTTGTCCGCGTAACTCTTTTTCAAGGCTCGAGTCATGCAAACCGTTCCTTGATCGGCTTGACCTTCTCCATGGCCTCCCGAACTAAGTCGACCTTTGGAATCGAGGGCGACTTTCGTTTCTCTTTCGGAGTCCATTGATCATCAATCTCCCAAAGTGTAGTGTGGATCTACATTTTCGCCCATATAATGCCTCGTAGGGTGCCATCCCAATCGTGGCCCGATAGTCCGTATTGTAGGTGAACTCGGATAATGGTAAGTGCAAATCCCAACTTCCTTGGAAATCCAATCTGCAGGCTCGCAACATATCTTCTAGGGTTTGAATCGTTCACTCGTTATTGTCTATCGGTTTGTGGATGTCTTCATTGTCTTTGAAACTTAGCGAGGTACCCAACTCCTCGTGCAAGCACTTCCAAAACTGAGACAAATCTTGGGTCTCTGCGACTATGTTACTATGTTAACTCACTCCATGCAAATGATCTCTGATATAAATCTGCGCAAGTTTCTCGCAAGCTATCGCTTTTCTTGATGGGTAAGAAGTGTGCGATTTCGTGAGTCGATCTACAACTACCCAAATAGCATCATGGCCTCCTCGGTCCTTGGTAGATCCGTCACGAAGTCCATCGTTATGTGTTCCCATTTCCACTCACTGAATTCTCAATTGTAGTAAAACCGGATGGTCGCGTTGGTGTTTTGCTTTTACTCGTTGACAAGTTAAGCATCTCGCAACGAACTCCGCTATCCGGTTCTTCATGTTTACCCACCAATAACTCCGTTTCAAATCCTTATACATCTTGTTTCCTCCAGGATGTATAGTGTATTTCTGAGCGGTGTGCCTCGAGGATTTTATTCCTAATCTTCGTCATTCGGTACACAAACTCGATTCAACTCGATAACCCCATCTTCATGTACCGAGAATTCTAATCTCTCTCCTTTAAGTATCTTCTCATTCAGTTTTTGAAGATGCACATTTGTTCCCTGTCTTCCTTGATCTCATTCAAATAGACGGTTTTAACTAAAATGTTAGCACATGAAATCGAGTATTGGTTCTCGTCGATTCCAATTGCTCGGCTCTCCTAATGATTCACTCTCGAATCATAAGTCCGCTAAGCTCGCCTTTACGCTTTCAAAGCGTCGGCTACTACGTTAGCTTTCCCGGATGGTATTGAATATCAAAGTGATAGTCCTCAATCAACTCCATCCATCTCCGTTGACTTTCAGATTGAGATCTTTACGGGAGAATAGATACTTCAAGCTCTTATGATCTGTGAAAATCATGAATGTTGCTCCGTAGAGATAGTGTCTCCATTTCTTTAACGCGAACACTATCGCCGCCAATTCCAACTCATGCGTTGGATAATCGGCTTCATACGACTTGAGCTTTCGTGATGCATAAGCGATGATCTTTCCTTCCTTCCGCATGAGTCTTGCTCCTAGTCCTTCCTTTGATGCATCACCAGAGACGACAAAGTTTTCCTTTTTTTGGAAGAGCTAAGATTGGAGCTATAGTAAGTCATTTCTTCATTTTTTGGAAACTAACCTTGCACTTGTCATTCCACTCAATCTTGACTTGCTTCCGGGTTAGTCGAGTGAGCGGTCCAAACTATCTTGGAGAAGTCCTGGATAAATCTTCGATACTATCCAAACTAGTCCCAGAAACTCCCGATTTCCGATTCTGAGACTCGGGTTGTTTCCATTCAACCACTTTGTTTGTACCTTCAAGGATCTACGACGATCCCAAAGGTGTCGGATACTATGTGTTCCAAGAACACGACTTCACTAAGCCAAAATTCGCACTTCTTTGAATTTGACATACATCTTATGCTCTTGTAGTGTTTCCAAAACAATTTTCAAATGACGTTCATGCTCTTCTCTGACTTAGAGTATACGAGTATGTCATCAATGAATATCACTACGAATTGATCTAATTAAGGTTGAAAGACTCGATGCATCGTGTCCATAAATGTTGCCGGTGCGTTAAATCGGACCGAAAGGCATCACTACAAACTCGTAGTGTCCATATCGGGTTTGAAATGCGCTTTTGGAAATGTCTTCTTCGCGGATCTTGATTGGTAATATCCTTGTTGTAAATAAAACTTTGAGTACACCGTCGCTCCTTGAAGATGATCAAATAGTTCGTCTATCCTCGAGAAGGGGATATTTATTCTTGATGGTCACGCTATTAAGACCACGATAATCTATACACGTCTTAATGTGCCATCCTTCTTTTTGACAAACAAGATGCAGTGCTCCCCACGAGACGTACTGACGATCGGATAAATCCCACATCCATCAATTTCTATAGTTGAGTCTTCAACCCTTGCAACTCAAGAGAGAGCCATTCTATACGATGTTCTAGCAATCGGGGCTATTCCCTGCATACCTCGATGGTGAACTCGACTTTCCTATCCTGGAGGGACAATGGTGAGTTACGTGGAAATACATCCGTGTATTCTACGATCTATATAGGTACTTGGTTAATTTGTGTCTCAACATTGGGTTTGTTAATTACAAACGCCAAGTACCCTTGTGCCCCTCTCTAGTGATTGCCTTCCTCGCTTTCATTCTTGAAATGATTGAGGCAATCTTAACTCGCGCCCTTCCCGAAATTTCCACTTGGGCTTTCCGGTTCACATAGCTTAATGGATTTGTTATGGCAGGTCCATTTGTGCATGGTGTCGCAGACAACCATTCATTCCCAATATCACGTCGTATTCGGATATAGGTAATAAGATCAAATCGGCAGAAAAATTTATCTCATCAATCTTAACTCCTCATGCATTATATATAATATCTCATATCGCTCGCTCGTAGAGTTGACACTTCTGGACATATGGGCATATGTTCCATGCATGCATGCGTTTGTGTACAAAATGCGGTGCAACAAATGAATGCGTTGATCCAGGGTCGAACAATATTTTAGCGTAGTGGATAGATACTAGAAACGCACCTCCCACGCCCGCCCTCCCGAGAATCATGTCCGTGAGTGCAAATGCTCAGCGTGCATCCTTGCCTCGATTACCCTGCCATTGCCCGGCTGCGCTGCGCTGTTTGGTTGGTCTTCGTATTTCAGCAATCTTTCACCAGGCCGACATTACCACAACAAAAACACTTTCCCCTTTTACGCCCAGCGATCATTGCGGTATGTCCTGGTTTTACGGCAATGTGCACACAATTGACCCGACTTTCCTCAGATCGGTCCCTTTCCTTTATCTCTGCTTTATTAATCGTCCCTTCAAACTTAGCAGTCATTTAGATGGTTGTCCCACACCGCCTCTTGATCTGTTTGATGGCCTACTCTGTTGAATCATCAATACGGTTGATCCCGGCCCGACTGACGGAGAGTCGCCATTACCGCAAATTGAGTAGGTTGTCAATTTAACAAACGATTGTTTTTGAAGTTCCACCTCAATCCTTGTGTGAACTTGTAAAGTTTGTCCCCTTCTCATCGATTGTCCCCAGAGCATACTTGGACAATCGATGAAATTCGAGTCATACTTAGCTACGGACATGTTCCCCGCCTCGCCTATGGAATTCATCCCGACGCGCCCTCTTTCATAACCTTTGGAATGTCTTCGTTCGTTGAACTCGGCCAAGAAATTTCCCCATGTTCGCTACTCGGTCTGTTCCCATCTTCTATCAACTCCCCTCCACCGGTCTCTGCGGCAAGATTTTAGACGAAATACGGCGAGTGTGACTTTCTCCTTATCCGAATATTGGAGAGCATTGAAGATATTTTCGACTTCTCTATCCATTCTTCTCGCTTTTAAGTCGCCCCTGCTCTCCTAAGAAAGCGGTGGGTCGAATCAGTAGGAAACGCTCCAATGTGGATCGTTCGCCTCTCTGCGGGTTCGGAGCTCGGTGTTGAGGTTCTCGTTTGTTGCCTCATGAAAACCAAGATTTGTTGTAGGGCCGTGCGGTCAAGTTGTCTCTTGCAATGGGTGGAGGAGCGGTGGTAATTCGGGAGGGTACCCTGGTCCCCGGGCACGCGTCGTCATTCCTCGGGGAACTCCTACGAGGTCTCCCACGTCCACGATGTTCAACCATTTTGTATCTTGAAGTGTTAGTTGCGATCCACGAGTAAATGAATACAATAATTATTCGCGTAAAGTGAGTTATATCGTAGGAAAGTAACAACAAAACACAAGACACCGAATAATAGCAAAGGCATATCCATTAATGTAAAATTTGAATACACCTACAAAGTACAACAATAGTAATACCGAGTCAAAGATACATCCAAATAAAATACAATCGAATCTAATACAACAAAGCAAGGTGCAACATGGTGGAATAAGTGTCTACAACAATGAAAGCACAACTGACAATCAAGCTAACTAATCAAGCTAATTAATTTTATTTATCTTAAAACTCTTAAAACTTTATTAAAATGTCCAAAAGTCATTTTTGAACCTGAATACTGATCCCAAAATTCAAATTTGCGAGGAGTCCCTTAAGTTTTATTTTCTTGCAATTAAGTCCACCAACTTTCCATTTTTGCATTTTAAGTCCAAAAATTGAAATTTAATCAATTATGCTCGACTTGTCCAGGTTATAAGTCATCCAAAACATGGATTTCAAAGATCATACACATGCATGTCCAATTATACAAGAATTCATCAAATAGAACATTAAATTGTACATGCATGCACCTAAATTTCAATAAATAGCATTTTTGAGCAACACTTGAGAAATTTCATAACTTGATACATAAAATTCACATGCAATACATAAAATATACATATCTCAATTGCTCATGATCAAAACACTACATGCATTTAACAAAATCCCTAGAAGTTGGAAAGATTTTTCCACCCACCTTAAATTTGAAGAGTTGTGAAATAAAAGGATAATTTCACAACTTGGTTTGAGGTCACTTAGGTCACCCCTAAGTCAAGAAATATCAAAAATTTAGAGTTATGAAAAATGAGTGAAAAATTAAGAAGAAAAAGAAGAAGATAAGAAAATTGGAAATACTACACTTTACCTTGTGTAGTAGGTGATTTGAAACTAGTTGAAGCTTCAAGTTTGGGATTTTTGGTTCAACTCCAAAGTCACTTAGAGTCCGTCCCTATTTCTCAATAATGAAAAGGAGTGTTAAAATTTGAAGAAAATAGGGAGAGAAGAAAGAAGGGTTCTAGTGTCCAAATCTTAACTTGTAGTCCAATTTCTCTACTAATAATTCTTCAAGTCTTCTAAATTCACCACCATGCATGCATGTCTTCAAGTAGTCTTCTAAGTACCTCAAAATCCAAAATTCAAACTTAAATTAAGAAGAAGGTGATGAGTAGTAAGATATCAAGTTGAATTGAGGAATGGAATTTCTTACCTTTGAGATATGGGGGTTTGAATTTTATGGTTTTAAGTAGGAAGAATGTTTGTTTTGGTTTAAATATTTGAAGAAAGAAAGAGTGTTTGTTGATAGGAAGAAGATGTTTTTGAAGGTATGAAGGTATGCTTGAAGATGTGAAGGACTTGTGTTTAATTATATGAAGATGTGAAGAAATGGTACTTGAAGGTTTGAAGATATGAAGAACTTGTGTTTGAAGATTTGAAGATGTGAAGAGTTGGTGTTTGAAGATTTGAAGATGTGAATGATTTTTAGAGAGAGACTAGAGAGAAGGAGGAGAATTAGTTAGGAAATTAAAATGTTTTGGATGAAATGAACAAATTTTGTTCAATTTTGCCATTATGGCCGTCAAATGGGGGAGAGAGAGGGAGAATTTTTTTTTGTTTAATTTGTGTATTGAATTTTTCCTTCTTGCATGGGAGACAAAATGCAAGTCAAAGTATGGGCTTGAATGGTGTTGGGAATATTGAGAAGAATGTTGGTTAAGTGGAAGAATGTTGGGAAAATAGTAATAAAGAATTGATGTATGAGATGATGTGTATAATGTTTGAATTAATGGTGTAATTATACACAAGATGACTAATATAAGGTATAAGTGTACAAGAGTTGGATGATATTTCTACTCCAAAAATCCCATTATTGCCGTCCACTATGGGGTATTGTGGGTAATTCCATATATTTTTTTTTGTCCCAAATTTGATGATAATAGATGAAATATATCAATCTCCAAAATAATTAGTGATTTCCTTGATCACTTATAAGTCTCATGATCATTTATTCTAAATCAAATTTTTAATTCTATAAGGTAAAAACCTCTAAAATAAATAGTCTCTTAAAATTCTAAGGTGACTAATAAATACAAAAATAGTAATAATGATCAATCAAGTGATCATAAATACGAATAGAATTAATAAATGATCATGATCACAAGTAATAAATAAAATGAAATAAATTGCAAAATATATATATCATTAATATTTACCCGTCAAAGTGACGTGGTAAAATAGTCGATTAAATACATAGACGTCAAAAAGATGAATTACATGCTCGGAAAAATCGGAGCTTCACATTTGGTTTGCCAAATTTTACAATTAAGTTGAAAGAAGATTATTAAAGTAAGTTTAAACCGCTCTTAGGGATTGTGAAGGTGTGCATTGATACAAGATTACTTGATGCTTTGGTTTTGTGAGAGAAGATAGTAGAAAGACACCATATTCATATGCATCTAAATATTGCGTTTCTTTTTCTCTCATGAGTTATTCCTGGGTCTGATTCTCGTTTATAAGGTGGAATATATCCATCCTTTTCATCATTGTCAAGCACCATGATCCTGGTGTATAATTGTTATTCCATTAGCGGAAAATATGCCTTTGTACTAGAAAATAACGAATATTTATTTCTTATAATCGCAAATCGTAATTTTATATCATGCTTAAACTATGGTGCACTAATAAAATGTGAAGAGAAAGCATTCAAGTATTTCTCGACGTGGAGCATTCACTACTACAAAATAGCCTTTTTACATCGGTTCAAGGGCACATTCTACATCGGTTTCGAACCGATGTAGAATCCAACCAGAGTAGAATATGGGGCCATTTTTACATCGGTCACAGAACCGATGTAGATTTATATTTTCTACATCGGTTACAATAAAACCGATGTAAACAATGGGATCATTTACATCCTTTATTAAAACAACATGATAATTTACATCGGTTATCACATAATAACCGACTTAAATCTAACAAACAAAATTGAGCTTTTACATCGGTTATCACAACAACCGATGTAGATATCTTCCTTTCATTTTTTAAATACCTGCTTTATAAAACCAAGCCGAACCTGCAACTTTATACAGCAAAATAAAATCTGAAATTTCATAAATCAAAAGAACAACCTGACAATTCATCATTGCACAAATCCAACCAAACAGATCACATACAAAAAAGATGTTCCCACCACATATTAACAACCTACATAAGTTTTCTCCATTAACGAAAACTATATACAAATATGACAAAAGGATTCTAGTAACTGCATACCCCAAAAATTAATTAATAATCACTCTCTAATTATCCATTCACAAATAATAAACAAGAAAGCTTCCTTATCAAATATTTGTAGCTTTTGTATTTGCTCTTCAATCCGTTTACGGAGAGAAGGGTGTAAAATAACATCACCAATACCATTTCCATTTCGGTAACTTTTAGTAGCCCCACGAGAAAGGGTGCTCATGCCACGTGAAAACAGGCCAGACCGCGGTATTTCCCTCGAGAAGATTCTCGGATCAGAGATGGTTATCCTAATATTCGGTCCACATAACTCCAAATCACCCTAGCGCCTTATCTGGAAATCCAAAAGGTAGATCTATGTTTAACGGTTAAAAGAAATGCTGATAATAAAACTACCACCACAACCATCACCAAATCATGGAGATATTAAAGATGCCACTTGCTCTCCTGTATAAGATCTAGCTAGCAGAAACACTATAATACTCAAGGAAACAAAATGATATTTACTGCTAACACATGGATGGCCACATAGATCAATGTGATTCATTATGAATCGTCAAAACATACAATAAAATTTTCAAAAGCAGTCTGATTAAGATTATGCTTACAGTTAAATACAACCTCTTAGAGACTAGAGTAGAAGAATTTCATTTAGTGAGTGTTTTATTAATATTATGCTCTTTGAGTGTTAAAAGAAAGAGAAAAGCTAATAAAGTTAAAGAATTGGCAATGTAGAACGAGAAAGACGAAAAAACATTGAAGTCGGAAATGGTTGAGTATATGACATGTTTTGACAATTTTCTCCTTTTCATTCCACCTAGGCTTTTAAATGTGATGGTAGAAATACAATGCAATCGCAACTAATTTCTTGGATTCTAAGGATTGATATTCCAAAGTGGTAGTACCTTGTTGTGTAGACCCTGCTATAGATGTTACTCCTCCAACAAACCTACAACCATTTATTCGATCTGTTAAAGTAGCTCGCAAATCCCCCGCATTTGATGGAACAATCATGATGGAGCAATATTTTTGAAAGGTCGAAACCATGTTAAAATATTAAAATATATATCAACAGTACCTTGGTAATAAGCCGAAATGTATGGAAAACTTTGGCAATGGTTAATGCTTCTTGTCCGGTCTTTATAGTTAAGAATCCCACTCGTATTAAACCAAAATCCCCAACCTATGTATTAAACTTGAGAACTTACAATAGAAAATGATTTTATACAAAAATAAACCTCATAGATATATCATACGTCACCAGTACGGACAATATATATTTTGTAGTGCTCTATTTGATAGAGGTAACCAAGAAGAAGTCTTGGCTCGAAATTCTCAGAATTAATATCTCCTATAACTCGCAATTCAAGATTCTTTTTTTTTTTGAAAATTGCAATTGAGTATTCTCATCCAATATAGTTTTTCATCTTGTATGTATATACTATTTATTATCGAAATTCAAACAACAATGGCAAAAACTTCAAATATTTATTTAAAGAACATGAAATATTAATCACTGTGCAAAAGAGCTTGAAGAAACAATATTAGAATGTAAATTCGAGAAAAAATTCGAGTTAGGAACACCTCAACAATTTCATACATAAGAAAAAGAGATCACTTGAAAAGGTTGAACACACTTACAAATATAGTGCATGCAATGTATCTAGGCTTTTCTCTCAGAATCCAAAGGAGCACACAAAACAGAAAAGCTCCAATGTACCGGGAATTGCACCTTAAGAAACCAATTATAAACCTTGCAACAAAGACAGTAAAATCATATTTAGTTCACATTTAATAAGAAGTTCAAGGATCTCGGACAGACCCGGGGTTAAGGAACCTATGGGTTAGCCGGGCCTAATCGGAAGAATAACGTAGGCGCATACATGGGGCCTAGCGCTGGCGGGGACTAATCGGAAAGTGGGAATTTTAGAACAAGAGATGCGACATGTCACTTCATTTATTATGTGAATGGATGTCCAAACTTATGTTCGAAACCTCATGAAACAAAAACAATCAATGTTAATGTATTTTCATTGCTCCCAAGTAAAATAGGTATCTTACAAGGTGAGCATGATGAAAACAAAATTCAAAAAAGTTAATTACAAATATAAAATAGGTGAATAACTCGATCGGGCAAGACAAGTAGGTCCACTTCGATACGCAGAACAATGAAAAGAATGATCACACAACGTGCTCTCAGTATTCCACTAAGATTCGATCACACAAGAGTGAAAGTATATGATGACATTACTAATGATTATTCTATTAGTAAAATGTAGCACACATGTAGTACACAACACGAAGGTGAACAAAAGTAATACGAAGATGAACAAAGTAGTTGTGTGGGGATCACATACCATCGTAAAAAGGATTTCACTTCTATTTCTTTTACTCATATCGAGAGAAGCCAATAAATCGCTCATGGAATTGCTAAACATGCTTTTTCCACTCTAGTTGTATCTCTAATTCTGTTTTGTTCCCCGTAAACATTCAACACATTGTTACTTTTGAAGCTCGCCTCCTAAGCTTAATGGAATTTAGTTATGTTTCTCAAAAAAAAAAAAAAAAAAAAAAAAGTAACCACTAAGTAGGCATTCTACTACTCAAAATTTAAATGTGATATAACAAAGAGTCCAAAATCGAGATCCGAGTGATGACAAGGCTAACCGAATAAAGAGACAAAATACAATCTTCGAAAGCAAAACCGAAAAATTTTGAATGATAAACTTGTGGTTCTGTTTGTATACTACACAAAAAGCTAGATGACAACCGACAAACACCTTATTTTCCTTGTCAAATAAATCGACTTAATGTTTTTTTTTTCAAATCATTAAACATGGAAATTAGCGAAGAAGATATAGGATAAGCAATTAAACGGAAACTAATCTAGCCAAAATGTCATATCAGGGATAAAGTAACAAACAATCAGAAAGGCACAAGCATTGAAACCATAGATTTTCTACATAGCCACTGAAAAGCAACTTGTATTACCATAAAAAAAAAAAAGAAAAAAAAGAAAGAAATGAGGAATCTTAAGATAAGGATGCACTTGTGCTTACAAGATGAGTGTAAATCCCAGTCACTATGTATTGGAACAATTGTTTTCCCACAAAAGGCGCAACGAAGAAATACTGCTACCACCTGCACACATATACATCTTTACTCAGATATTTGAATACATCTAAAAAAAAAGAAAGAAAACAAAATGAACAAAATAATAAACAAATAAATGAAAAGGGATCACGAAACTTATCTGGCTACTTAGATCTGAAACATTCGAACTCATATGAATTGGAGAACTATACTTTAGATCTGGAACGTGGGGGAATTTGACTATGAAGGTCAAATTGTTATTCTCCAGCAGAAGATTTTCGTGTATGATTTCTCGATTCGTGTACTTTGAGGTTTTCGGCAAGGGTTTGTTGCCTGCTAACAAGCCCATCGTGGTGAAGGTGAAGCTCGTGTCGAAAATTGTGGAGAAAAAGAATAAGGAGGTTGGTGGTAATTGTAGATGAGATCGTCTCCACGCATAAATGATTCAAGAGGCCGTGGTGATGTAGGGTTAAGGATTAGACTTTAGAGTTTACGCTTGGAAGTGAGGAAGAGAGAAGAATGATTTTAGGGCAAAAATGAAAAGGCAAATTAATTAAAATTATAAAATATCTCTAGGAAGAGAGAGGAACGATTTCGGGGCATTTTAGGGCAAACGAAAAGCAAATTAAAATTATAAAATATCTACATCGGTTCGTATAACAACCGATGTAGTTAAAAAATCTTATAATTTTACATCGGTTCTTCACTACACCCGATGTAGTAATCTCGAAAATTTACAATTCTCGCCATCGGGTTTTTACATCGGTTCATTAGCGAACCGATGTAAATGAGTGATGTAGAATCCATTTATTGTAGTAGTGATTACACCTTTTCGTTGCTAACGAATTGCCGGATATGAGTCAAAGTGCATTGCTTCTTCGTCCCAAATCTTTTCCTTTTGACTTACTAGAGTTCATCCTTTTGTAGGTTTGTGGTTGCAAGAGATGGAACTAAGCAAATGGAAATTGTGCACCAGGTTGAAGAGTCAGCTTGTCTTTGTTTCATGAAATGATATGTCTAATGGTTGTCTATTTTTCATGTGAGAACTAGTTCTAAAATCTAGATCTCTCGAGTACTATAACTATGAAGTTGATGTGCTCATACTCGTAGTAATGTGCGTAATTACCTTTTTGAATTCTAACATTATATTGAGATACTTTTATTTTAGTTTCAAGTGAATGGATTGTTCAATATTATTATATTGTTAAAATAATATTTTAGGATAAATTTTGTCTCTTTGTTTTTTAATTTTATGATTTATAAATTTTGTTGCCGCTCTCGTGTTGCGTTTTGTTTGCTCTTGTTGGTCATATGATTAAATGGTGGGAAACATTAATTAGTTTAGTTGAAATTAAAATCATGGTAAGATAACGCTTTCTTTTATGAAGTGCGATCTATTGAATACAAATACGGGATAGCGCTTCTTCCCATAACCGCTATCAATTTAATGTCGATAACACTTTTTTATGGAGTGTTATCTTATGAATTCAAATATGGGATAGCGCATCCTAAAAAAAATGCTATCTAATATGCATCTCGGATAGCGCTTTATAGGCGCTATCTACAGGATAGGGCTTTAGATAACGGTGGCTATGACAGCACTTGGTAACGCTATCTAAAGGGAAAAAAAAGCATTATCTGAGTGCTTTTTCGTAGTATAACTACAATTTTTTTTTGGAAAACATTTGTGGGGGAGGGGGATGAACTTTTGGAAAATTTTGGGGCAATAGCCCCTCTAGTCCCCTCGGTCCGCCGGTGCATCGGAGTATAGAAAAACAAGATCTTAGATTTTGTACGGAAACATCAATAATTTAAAAAAAAAAATCCATGTGTAAAGTCCCAAATATTTCAAGATTTATTATTACTTAATTCAAAAAATTGAATCAATAAATTATTCGAAGTGTAAAGTCCCAAATATTTCAGATTTATAATTACTTAATCAAAATTTGAATCAATAAATCGTATTGATTGAGAGTTACCTAAAGAGACGAGTTTGCCTGGCTCTAACCCCCTAGGCGGCCTCATCCCCGCTTTTGTGGTGGAGTGGCGGAATATTCTGGCATCGCCATGAAATCTCCTTGCGTTTCCACCGGTTGTTTTCTCGGCCGTCCTCTCTTTCTCTTAATTCCAGACTCAGATCTTCCTCCGCTAGCAAAATTGGCCGTTCTGAAAGATTTTTCAATTTCTCCTCTCGTGCCAACCATCGCCTCCATAACCTCGCGGAATGTTAGGAACTTCCAAAACCTCAAGTTCGCAGGCCGCAACAATGGTTGCATGCTTTAGAGTTCTTACAAGATTTTCACGAATGATGAGAAAGAAAATCAAGAAACTATTGTTTCATTGGTAGTTTGTGTATTTTATAGAGTATTATTTTTTATGAAATTACAAAAATGGCCTTTTTATTTTATTATTTAATTTAATTTAAGCTTGTCAAGAATATTATTTAAAAGTTTAGAATGTTTATGGTGATAAAATTATTTTTTAATTATTCGTATGTAAGTATATTATATAAATTACTAAAGATTTTAATTAATATAATTTTTCTTGTTCTTTTTAATTATTTTCACTTCATTTTGTCGTTGTCATGATTATTATTACTACTACTACTACTACTACTACTACTATTATTATTATTATTATTATTATTATTATTATTATTATTATTATTATTATTATTATTATTATTATTATTATTATTATTATTATTATTATTATTATTATTATTATTAATGAAAAGTCCTTTTGTTATAAATGCTATTAATGTATTATGCTTCTCATGAAGAAAAAGGAAAACGAAAATATTTAACGAGTGAGAACGATAAATTAAACATTTTATGATTTTCTTTGAGTTAGAATTTACTAATATTTTGGACTTATTTTTTTATTAATGTAGAATTTCACCAATATTATAGTAATTGTGAAAAATAATAGTAATCTGAGTTGGATATTTAATCGTCTCGAATCAAAAATGAATTCTAACCTATTATAAAAACCCCATAATAGAGAAATTAATAATGGCATATCCCTTAATACATTTTAGGTAAACAACATTTCTAGGGATAAACATTTTTGTCGATTCATAGATGTAAATAATTTTGAATTTAAAATATACATTTTGTGAATATTGTGTATGTCTTGTTTTGCTATTCCTCAATCCTTTTATGAGTAACTATATTAGATGTAATAGATATTTTATTATTTAATAGTTTAGAATGTGCATGGTAAATAAAAGTATTTCTTAATTATTAGTATGTAAGTATATTATATAATTGTGATACAAAATTCAATTGATGGTTTTTTTTTGTTCTTTTTATTTTCATTTCCTTATTATTGTTTTCATTGTACATATCATGAGCGGAGAAAAAAATAGAAAAAAAGAATGAAATAAAGCTCAAGTTTGATAGATTAAACATATTATTCATTAGTTCGAGTTGGAATTTCCTAGTATTTTGGATTTGTCTTATTAAAGCACTTTCACAAATACTTTAGTAATTGTGTGAAATAACAATAATCGTAGTTGGATATTAAATTATGTCGAATCCGAAATGAATTCTCTTTGATTATGAAAACCTCATAATAGAGAAAATTAAGTAATGACCCTTTATATAATTTAGGTAAACGACATTTCCGGAGATAAAAAATTTTTTTCGATTCATAGTAAGTGAATTTGAATTTATGATTTTATTTTCTTTGTATTTTAGAAATCTAGCACGATTATTGAATGTAGAATTTGAACTTTTTTAGTTATTTGTATATAGTCATCTCTAGTAGTATATATGCACTATTTTAAAGCATATTCTTCAAGATTATCGAGCAAAATTTGCACTTCATCTCCAACAGTTTGTAGTAAATTCTCATTAGAAATAAAGAATATTCCATAATATTCAATTTTAGCATGTATTTTCATACACTAAAGTTATTAATTTAAATAAATCATAATATTAAAAGTAATTAATTGCACAATCATGGAAGGGTGTTAGGTTGAATTATAAATGTTAAATAAGAAATAAAAGTATGCTAATTACAAATAAAATTGCCAAAAATGCCCTATAGGATTTTATTGGGGAATTTTGACAAGATAGATATAATTTTAAACATGGAACAATTACTAATCGATGTTTAAATATTTGGAGATTTTATGAAATAAAGGTAAATAATCTAAAAATAGTCTCCAATATAATATTTATGTGAAAATAATAAGCAAAATATACATTTTGTGAATTTTGTATATTTCTTCGTTTTCTATCCGTCAAACCTTATATGAGTAACTATAATAAATGTAATAAATATTTTATTATTTAACGATCTAGAATGTGTATGGTAAATAAGAGTATTTCTCAATTATTAGTATGTAAGTATATTATATAATTGTAATACGAATTTTAGTTGATGATATTTTTTGTTCTTTTTATTTTCATTTCCTTGGGATTATTGTTATTATATATATCATCAATGAGAGAAAAGAATTAATTAAAGAGTAATTATGATAAATTAAATATTTTATGAGTTTTTTCGAGTTGGAATTTTCTAGTATTCTGGATTAGGTTTTTTATTAATGTGGAATTTCACAAATATTATAGTAATTGTGAGAAATACAATAATCGAGATATTTAATCATGTCGGATCCGAAATGAATAATTCTCATTGTGAGACCCCGTCTTGATAATTTGAAATCGTCACTTTTAAGGTAAATGTTTTAAATTTGACTTTTATTACTATAATAATTAAACGATAACTATTTGATTTACTTTCGATTTACGCGATTCATTGATTAATTGGAGTGTTCGATATTTGAATCAAGATTTTCAGACATTTACATTTATATTATTGGGAATATTAACATTAGTTGATTATTGATTGATCAATAGTAATTTAGTTAAGCAATAATTGAACCCGTATTTATAAATATTAGTGAACATTGTGGGCTAAAATTTATAAATATATTTAAGTTTACAACTACATGAACAGTATGACTAATAAGGATTATTCTTATAACCTTATAATGTATGGATATATACAACATTATATTATATTGAGTGTATTGTAAATAGTTAGACGACTGGTGTATAAACATATACATGTGTATGAATAATATAGTGTAGTGATACATACGTGTACATATATTATATATATAAGATAAGTAGAAACAAAAATGGGTAAGGCCTAAAGTTAATATACTAATATTATTGTGAAACGACATGTAACTAAAATACATAATTACACAACACACGTGTAAGTGTGCATGTTATATATACAACAAATGTCTAATTACCTTGACAATAGGATTTTTCTTTGGATACATATATATTATATATATTAGGTTCTACTAACCCCATTTTTATATAAGATATATCAAGGAATTAGTTGGATAAACATACACCGCCTTGTTTGCGGGTTATTTGACTAGCAAAAACTTCCAGTGAGTGAATAAAAGAAAAACTGAGGGAAAGAAGAAAGAGACGGCCAGGAAGAAAGGAAAACAAAAAAAAAAAAACTAGGTAAACATTTTTTTATACGATCTTCAATTTTCTAGTTTAGAAAAGTTCTTTTACTATAGTATTGAAAACAAAACATTGAAATACTAACCTTGGATTAATTTCATAACATAATAATAATTGATGAGTTATTATCTTGAGGAGACTAAAGAAATTCCAGATATGATCCTAGCATAAATATATGTGTGTGGGTGTGTATGGCTTGTAATTAGTATTTAATATGTCGATGTAGCTTTGATTTGAACAATTAATAAAGTTTAAGCTTTCAATATTTGTTAATATTAATGGATGAACATGTGAAATGTATTGAACTGAAAAAGACTTCATAAGCCAAGATTAAACTATGAAAACCCATATGCCTCAATTTTGGAGGGCTAAATGATATATTCCAAAACTGCAGGGTGATGGTCATAATTTATTAATTATAATAGATGTATAGTGTGAGGACTCAACAAACTATATGACTTAGCTAGACATTCGACAAAAAATAAAAATTCATACGTGAATATTTTGAATAATATGAATATTTAGGAGTAATCCATAGGTTGAGATAATTTAAAGTCTTAATTTGTTATAAAATGAATAGTGTAATTGGTATTAATTAAGCAGCAATTTCTTATTAACGATTATAATGATAAAATAAATAATTTGTATTACTAAAGTCAACTTTTAATAAGAAGTTTTTATATTGGACTAAATAATAAATAGTTAAAAATAAATAAAATAAGGATTGATTTCGTAATTACCTAGACTAGTTATATTTCCTAAATTAACAAAAGATAATTGTTAAGCTCCAAATTTAGATATAATAAAATACGGGTATAATAAGACTTTCATATAAATTAATCTGTATTTTAATCAAATAGAAATCGTACATAAAGTAATGTATTGTTTTCTGTAGAAGACGAGATCAGATCCGATAAGTAGGATTTTGCACCCGACACATCATTAAAGTGACATTTGAGTCGAAGGTGGGCAAAATATTATTTCTCTAAAGAAAAATAGGTTTGCTTTTAGTTTCATTCGTTGTTGCACGTCTTCATGATATCTATCATTTTATATATAATTTAGTTGTCAAAGAAAACATAAACTGATATTCATAGTTGAATTTATATCTGCATTGTGACTGGTGTAATTGTTTGACTTGGAACTTTGGATATATAAATATCATTTGACAACAATATTGGGACGAGTCCATTTCGGTGTGGGTAGGTTAGACAACGGATCGAACAGATTACTGTGGTCCTTGTTTGACTACCCGTTTGCCTACTCCCACTTTCGGCCGGGTCGGAGACGGCGACAGAACTTGGGTCGTAGAACGGTATATTCGAATATGATGATGTCAGGTAAAAGCCCATAGCTAAAGAGACGTATAGCCAACCCGGGAGGGATAAGGTGACCAAGCTTGGCCAAATCATTGTTAGGAGTTATAAGGAGAACGGAAAGATCGTATGCCATCAATATAGATCCTACGTTCTTCGTTCACGGAACCGATGACTAAATCGACGGCTAAAACCGAATATCTAAATAAATTGTTGTTCTTTTTCTGTTCTAATGGGTTATTGTCGAATGTTTGTTTGTTGTTTGTGCATCATGAATCATAAAATCAAATTATCTTCTTAATTGTGCATTCCACCTCCCCACCCACTGGGCTCGTATAGCTCACCCCACATTTTGTTTCTTTTTTTAAAAATTTTTCAGAAAGGTGAGAGCTATCCAAATAGCCGACCGACCCAGGACCGCGAATAATATTAGTGAAAATTGCACTTTTTCTTTTGAGGCATGTTATGGCTTGTACATATTATTGTTATGTCCTCACTGCGAGGACAACTTGTAATATATAAGTGATGTCGGCTTTGTACTTGACTTCCATTTGTATATTAGTTTGTTATAATAAATTTTGTAATCTCGAACTACATATTCGAGAAGAATTTGGCTTCTATGATTATAATGGTTTGTAATAACTATTTTATATTGTTATAGTTTACTTTTCTATATTTCATATGTTGGGCGTGGCTTAGAGTGGTATCGAGCTTAGGTGTGAAATAGGTTACACCTAAGCCAACCCAGGATAGGATTTTCCGTCTCAGGAATTGGGTACCCCAACTAGACCTCAAGATCAAGTGTTGAATTGGGATATGACCACCTGAAGATTTCATATAGGGTTATTTGAGTGATAAGTTATGACTTGTGCCTTACAACTTTACTTCTTTTCCTGCTAATTCTTTGATTATGATCTAATAAGGGTTTATTGTGTAGGAATGGATCCATATATACATTTGGATTGCATGGAACACATACATTACCTGGAAAACTTAGTGAAATTTTATACGGATCAGAGTGAGGAATTTCAGGTGTTGTTCCACTAGGAACAACAATATACAAATATGTTGGGGACCGAGCTAAATTTGACGCATGAGGTAATAAATGCGATGGAGATTCAGCTTAATCAACGAACCACACAGATAGTGAATATGCAGATTGTGAGAGAACAAGAAATGCAGATTATTCGGGCACGAGTAATCGATCTTTGCACTGCGGTCATAGGTATTACTCATCCAGTAGCTCCATTTCCACCACACGATGGGGAAACTAAGGACCAGAATGAGGACCCGGTCGAGGCTGAGTCAAACTCAGACGTGGATTTTGTAATGTGGGAGATAGCCCCTGACGGGGTTATTGTGATTGATCCATAGACCGTATGGATCATGGAGTGTGTATATATTTTTTGATTGTGGACTTTCATGGACTCAATTGTATATAGTTCGGTATAGGCAGTGTAGTGTAGCACTAGCCTAGGAAACAACACATTTTTGCTCATTGGTGCTGTTTTGACTATGTAATCTTGCGACTGTAAATAACTAAAATGTGTAATATATATGTGTGAATGGCATGATGCTTTCTTTCTACTATTGTTCTTTTCGTTATTGTAATTCGTACAATAATTTAAATTTTATCCTTTTGAGTACATTCATTGTAATTTTCCCGTTTGAAATAAATGGTGAAAGAGAGAGGCGGTAGGTAGAGTAGGCCACATAAAAATCAAAGGTACGAGCCATACCATCCGCAAGGAGAGCTGCGGTTCCGGATGATCTACCACCCTCCTCCTGTAGAAAATCTGAATACTTAGGTGCTACAACAATTATTGGTGTTCTTGCAACAAAACAATCAGCAAAACCAACATAATGTAGGCCCAGCTATAGAGACTCATGATAGAATTCTCGAAAGATTTCTACAACTTGATCCACCAATTTTCCATGGTGAGCCAGATGATATGAGAACAGAGCAATGGCTGGAGAAAATGGAAAGTATCCTGACTGCTTTACATTACAACGAGGAACCAAAACTTATGTTAGTAATTTTTCGATTAGAAGCTGCGGCTAGGGATTGGTGGCGAGCTGTCGAGGAAAGGTGGAACAGAATGGGAACTGAAAGAACGTGGGAAAACTTTGTTCAAGAATTTAGGAAGCAGTATATCCCAAGAGTAGTTCGTGAGACTCGTAGAGATGAATTTCACCATCTACAACAGGGTTCGATGACCGTGACTCAATATAAAGCAGAATTTCATCGATTATCCAAATATGCTCCTGGATCCGTACATGAAGAAGAAGATAGACTCTATAAATTTACTCGAGGTTTGCGTCCTAAGATTCAAAGACAGTTACTAGCAATAAGAATTTATACCTATGATGAAGCAGTGGAGGCGGCAACTCAGGTAGAAAGTGGGCTAAGTCGAGTGGAACCTCAGTCGAGAGGAAACTTCAACCCTCCAAGGAAATCGTTCAGAAAGACGGACATCAAAGATGTCGCAACCATACCAAAAAGAGGGCCTACCGTACACCAACAAAGGAAAATAGATCCAATCAACCGTGTGTGCATACTGTGGAAAAAGTGGACACACCGTAGAGAATTGCTAGAAGAAGCTTGGGAACTGTTTAAGATACGAGAGTGATGAACATCAATTGAGGGACTGCCCAATAGCGAGACAAGCTAACGCTAACCCAACTCCTATTTCAAAACAAGGTGGCAAAAGTGGAACCCGACCTAAGATGGCAGGACGAGTCTTTGCCTTAACTGGACAGGAGGCACCGGAGTCAACAGACGTGGTGGAAGGTAAGCTCATCATATCTGGACACATTGCCAAAGCCTTAATAGATCTAGGATCTACGCATTCATTTGTTGCACCGCATTTTCTATGCAACTTGAATGCTTGCATTGAGCGACTGCCTTACTTGTTGGAAGTGGCAACCCCAATAGGGGATAGTCAAATAACTGATAATGTGTTCTGTGACTGTGATATTAAAATTGAACGTGATAGTTTCCCAGTTGACTTAATTGTGTTACCTATCCTGGAATATAATGTTATTTTGGGAATGGATTGGTTAGCTCGACATCATGCATGCATGGACTATCGAACTAAGAAAGTTAAATTATGCGTGCCCAGACAACCAGTAGTGGAGTTGATTGGGGAGGCGCGAATTCCAGTAGCCCCTATCATTTCAGCTATCAGGGCCAGAAAGGCCCTAGCTAAAGGAGCACAAGGATATCTAGCATATTTAACGAATAAACCAGGGGGATAAGAAGGAGATAAGTGAAATACCAAAGAGTGTCGAGAATATTCGGATGTATTTCCCCAAGAACTCACCTCATTACCACCGGATCGGAGATCGAATTCACGATTGAGATCCTGTCGTCAGAACGCCATCGATAGCTAGAACGTCGACGAATGGCACACCTTGAATTGCAAGAATTGTACTCAATTACAAAAGTTGTTGAAACTAGGATTCATTCGACCTAGTACTTCTCCCTGGGGAGATCCTGTGCTATTTGTGAAAAAGAAGGATGGAACATTGTGATTATGCATTGATTATCGAGAGCTTAACAACATCACTATCAAGAACAAATACCCTCTACCCCGAATCGACAAGTTGTTTGATCAACTTCAAGGAGCCAAGGTGTACTCCAAGCTAGATTTACAGCAAGGCTATCATCAATTGAAGATAAAGGATGCAAGCATATCAAAAACGGCTTTTCAAACTAGATATGGACACTACGAATTTGTAGTAATGCCATTTGGTTTGACTAATGCCCCTACGGCATTCATGGATATGATGCATCGGATATTCAGCCCATACCTGGATCAATTTGTAGTTATTTTTATTGATGATATTCTTATATACTCCAAAACCAAAGTGGAACACCAAACATGAGACTCATCTAAGAGTTGTACTAGAAACGCTACGACAACATAAGTTGTACGCCAAATTTAGTAAATGTGAGTCTCGGCTCAACGAAGTGGCCTTTTTAGGTCATGTCATTTCTTGTGATGGGATCGCGGTGGATCCCTCAAAGGTGCAGACAGTGATTGATTGGAAGCGACCGGAAACCATCACGGAACTCAGAAGTTTTTTGGGTCTTGCAGGATACTATCGTAGATTTATCAAAGATTTTTCGAAAATTGCAGGATCACTTACCCGATTGACTCAATAGCAGGTGAAATGCGTGTGGGATGATAAATGTGAAACGAGCTTTGGGAGTTAAAGAAAAGACTCACTCTCGCACTGCATCGGCCCTCCTCAAGGATCAAGAATTTCGTGGTGTATAGTGATGCGTCGAGAGAAGGACTTGGTGTTGTACTAATGCAAAATGGTAAAGTGGTTGCTTACGCTTCTCGTAAACTTAAGCCCTATGAAGCAAACTATCCTACACATGACCTCGAATTGGCAGCTATCGTTTTTGCGTTAAAAAAATGGCGACATTACTTGTATGGGGCAGAATTTACAGTTTTTACTGATCATAAGAGCCTCAAATATCTTTTATCTCAAAAGGAGCTGAATTTAAGACAAAGAAGATGGGTTGAGTTATTAGAAGACTATCATTTTGATATACGATCACCACGGGTAAGGCCAATGTGGGTTGAGCTGAATTTAAATTATTGTACGAATTACAATAACGAAAAGAACACCATCAACAGTAGAAAGAAAGCATCATGCCATTCACACATATATATTACACATTTCAGTTATTTACAGGAGCAAGATTACATAGTCAAAACAGCACCGATGAGCAAAAATGTGATGTTTCCTAGGCTAGTGCTGCACTACACTGCCTATACCGAACTATATACAATTGAGTCAACGACGGTCCCCAATCAAAATATATATACACACCCCATGATCCATACAGTCTATGGATCAATCACAATAACACCGTCAGGGGCTATCTCCCACATTACAAAATCCACATCTGAGTTTGACTCACCGACCGGTCCTCATTCTCGTCCTCGCCCCTTGTGTGGTGGAAATGGAGCTACCGGATGAGTAATACCTATGACCGCATGATGCAAAGATCGATTACTCGTGCCCGAATAATGCATTTCTTGTTCTCTCACAAACTGCATATTCACTATCTCGTGTGGTTCGTTGATTAAGTTGAATCTCCATCACATTTATTACCTCATGCGTCAAATTTAGCTCAGTCCCAAAGAGATTTGTATATTGTTGTTCCTAGTGGAACAACACCAAATTCCTCACTCGATCCGTATAAAATTGCACAAAGTTTTCCAGGTAATGTATGTGTTCCATGCAATCCAAATGTATATATGGATCCATTCCTACACAATAAACCCTTATTAGATCATAATCAAAGAATTAGCAGGAAAAGAAGTAAAGTTGTAAGGCACAAGTCATAACTTATCACTCAAATAACCCTATATGAAATCTTCAGGTGGTCATATCCCAATTCAACACTTTAGTCTTGGGGTCTAGTTGGGGTACCCAATTCCATAAAGCGGAAAATCGTACTGGTTGGCTTAGGTGTAACCTATTTCATACCCAAGCTCGATACCTCTCTAATCGTCACGCTCCAACATATGAAATATAGAAAAGTAAACTATAATAATATAAAATAGTTATTACAAACCATTATAATCATACAAGTCAAATTCTTCCCGAATATATAGTTCGAGATTACAACATTTATCAATACAAACTAATATACAGCGGAAGTCTGAAGTACAAAGCCTGACATCAGCCTATATATTACAAGTTGTCCTCGCAGGGACATAACAAAAATATGTACAAGTCATAACAAGGCTCAAAAGAAAAGTGCAATTTTCAGCTAATATTATTCCTAGCAAATGATCTAGTCGGTCTGCAAGTTATTTGGATAGCTCTCACCTTCTGAATTTTTTTTTAAAAAAAGAAACAAAACGTGGGGTGAGCTAAACGAGCCTAGTGGGTGGGGAGGTGGAATGCACAATTAAGAAGATAATTTTATTTTATGATTCATGATGCACAAACAACAAACAAACATTCCTGACAATAACCCATTAGAACAGGAAAAGAACAACAATTTATTTAGATATTCAATTTTAGCCGTCGATTTAGTCAGTCAGTTTGTCAATCAGTCAGTTCCGTGAACAGTAAACGTAGGATCTATATTGATCAGACACAGATCTTTCCGTTCTCCTTATAACTCCTAACGATTATTTG
This sequence comes from Rehmannia glutinosa, assembly GCA_016081115.2. Classification (NCBI taxonomy): domain Eukaryota; kingdom Viridiplantae; phylum Streptophyta; class Magnoliopsida; order Lamiales; family Orobanchaceae; genus Rehmannia; species Rehmannia glutinosa. The sequence goes on along the minus strand of CM071924.1, from coordinate 12,820,547 downwards.
GCGAAGCCCGATCCTTATCCCTCCCGTTGGCTATACGTCTCTTTAGCTATGGGCTTTTACCCAGAGATCATCATATTCCAGAATATACCGTTCTACGACCCAAGTTCTGTCGCCGTCTCCGGCCCGACCCGAAAGTGGGAGTAGGCAAATGGGTAGTCAAACAAGGACCACAGGCAACCTGTTCGATCCGTTGTCTAACCTACCCACACCGAAATGGACTCAGTCAGCCAATATTGTTGTCAAATGATATTTATATATCCAAAGTCCCAAGTCAAACAGTTACACCAGTCACAATGCAGATATAAATTCAACTATGAATATCAGTTTATGTTTTCTTTGACAACTAAATTATATATAAAATGATAGATATCATGAAGACATGCAACAACGAATGAAATTAAAAGCAAACTTATTTTTCTTTAGAGAAATAATATTTTGCCCACCTTCGACTCAAATGTCACTTTAATGATGTGCCAGGTGCAAAATCCTACTTGCCGGATCCGATCTCGTCTTCTACAGAAAACAATATATTACTTTATGTACGATTTCTATTTGATTAAAATACAAATTAATTTATATGAAAGTCTTATTATACCCGTATTTTATTATATCTAAATTTGGAGCTTAACAATTATCTTTTGCTAATTTAGGAAATATAACTAGTCCAGGTAATTACGAAATCAATCCTTATTTTATTTATTTTTAACTGTTTATTATTTAGTCCAATATATAAACTTCTTATTAAAAGCTGACTTTAGTAATACAAATTATTTTATTTTATCATTATAATCGTTAATAAGAAATTGCTGCTTAATTAATACCAATTACACTATTCATTTTATAATATCCCTCCCAGTTGGCTCGACGTCTCTTTAGCTATGGGCTTTTACCCAGAGATCGTCATATTCTAGAATATACCATTCTACGACCCAAGTTTTGTCACTGTCTCCGGCCCAACCCGAAAGTGGGAGTAGGCAAATGGGTAGTCAAGCAAGGACCACAGGCAACCTGTTCGATCCGTTGTCTAACCTACCCACACCAAAATGGACCCAGTCAGCCAATATTGTTGTCAAATGATATTTATATATCCAAAGTCCCAAGTCAAATAGTTGCACCAGTCACAATGCAGATATAAATTCAACTATGAATATCAGTTTATGTTTTATTTGACAACTAAATTATATATAAAATGATAGATATCATGAAAACATGCAACAACGAATGAAATTAAAAGCAAACCTATTTTTCTTTAGAGAAATAATATTTTGCCCACCTTCGACTCAAAAGTCACTTTAATGATGTGTCGGGTGCAAAATCCTACTTGCTGGATCCGATCTCGTCTTCTACAGAAAACAATACATTACTTTATGTACGATTTCTATTTGATTAAAATACAGATTAATTTATATGAAAGTCTTATTATACCCGTATTTTATTATATCTAAATTTGGAGCTTAACAATTATCTTTTGCTAATTTAGGAAATATAACTAGTCCAGGTAATTACGAAATCAATCCTTATTTTATTTATTTTTAACTGTTTATTATTTAGTCCAATATAAAAACTTCTTATTAAAAGCTGACTAGTAATACAAATTATTTTATTTTATCATTATAATCGTTAATAAGAAATTGTTGCTTAATTAATACCAATTACACTATTCATTTTATAACAAATTAAGACTTTAAATTATCTCAACCTATGGATTACTCCTAAATATTCATATTATTCAAAATATTCACGTATGAATTTTTATTTTTTTGTCGAATGTCTAGCTAAGTCATATAGTTTGTTGAGTCCTCACACTATACATCTATTATAATTAATAAATTATGACCATCACTCTGCAGTTTTGGAATATATCATTTAGCCCTTCAAAATTTAGGCATATGGGTTTTCACAGTTTAATCTTGGCTTATGAAGTCTTTTTCAGTTCAATACAATTCACATGTTCATCCATTAATATTAACAAATATTGAAATCTTAAACTTTATCAATTGTTCAAATCAAAGCTACATCAACATATTAAATACTAATTACAAGCCATACACAACCACACACATATATAGATGCGAGGATCATATCTGGAATTTCATTAGTCTCCTCAAGATAATAACTCATCAATTATTATTATTTTATTAAATTAATCCAAGGTTAGTATTTCAATGTTTTTGTTTCAATACTATAGTAAAAGAACTTTTCTAAACTAGAAAATTGAAGATCGTATAAAAAAAATGCTTACCTAGTTTTTTTTGTGTTTTCCTTTCTTCCTGGCCGTCTCTTTCTTCTTTCCCTCAGTTTTTCTTTTATTCACTCACTGGAAGTTTTTGCTAGTCAAATAACCCGCAAACAAGGCGGTGTATGTTTATCCAACTAATTCCTTGATTTATCTTATATAAAAATGGGGTTAGTAGAACCTAATATATATAATATATATGTATCCAAAGACAAATCCTATTGTCAAGGTAATTAGACATTTGTTGTATAACATGCACACTTACACGTGTGTTGTGTAATTATATATTTTAATTACATGTCGTTTCACAATAATATTAGTATATTAACTTTAGGCCTTACCCATTTTTGTTTCTACTTATCTTATATATATAATATATGTACATGTATGTATCACTACACTATATTATTCACACACATGTATATGTTTATACACCAGTCGTCTAACTAGTTACAATACACTCAATATAATATAATGTTGTATATATCCATACATTATAAGGTTATAAGAATAATCCTTATTAGTCATACTGTTCATGTAGTTGTAAACTTAAATATATTTATAAATTTTAGCCCACAATGTTCACTAATATTTATAAATACGGGTTCAATTATTGCTTAACTAAATTACTATTGATCAATCAATAATCAACTAATGTTAATATTCTCAATAATATAAATGTAAATGTCTGAAAATCTTGATTCAAATATCGAACACTCCAATTAATCAATGAATCGCGTAAATCGAAAGTAAATCAAATAGTTATCATTTAATTATTATAGTAATAAAATTCGAATTTAAAACATTTACCTTAAAAGTGACGATTTCAAGTTATCAAGACGCGGGGTCTCACAATGAGAATTATTCATTTTGGATCCGACATGATTAAATATCTCAGATTATTGTATTTCTCACAATTACTATAATATTTGTGAAATTCCACATTAATAAAAAAAAAATTAATCCGAATACTAGAAAATTCCAACTCGAAAAACTCATAAAATATTTAATATAACATACTTACGTACTAATAATTAAGAAATACTCTTATTTACCATACACATTCTAGACATTTAAATAATAAAATATTTATTACATTTATTATAGTTACTCCTATAAGGTTTGACGGATAGAAAACAAAGAAATATTCAAAATTCACAAAATGTATATTTTTCTTATTATTTTCACATAAATATTATATTGAGACTATTTTTAGATTATTTATCTTTATTTCATAAAATCTCCGTATATTTAAACATCCCGATTAGTAATTGTTCCATGTTTAAAATTATATCTATATACTTTGTCAAAATTCCCCAATAAAATCATAAAGGGCATTTTTAAAGGGCATTTTGGAAATTTTATTTGTAATTAGCATACTTTTATTTATTATTTAACATTTATAATTCAACCTAACACCCTTTCATGATTGTGCAATTAATTACTTTTAATATTATGATTTATTTAAATTAATAACTTTAGTGTATGAAAATACATGCTAAAATTGAATATTATGGAATATTCTTTATTTCTAATGAGAATTTACTACAAACTGTTGGAGATGTAGTGCAAATTTTGCTCGATAATCTTGAAGAATATGCATTAAAATAGTGCATATATACTACTAGAGATGGCTATATACAAATAACTAAAAAAGTTCAAATTCTCGCATTTAATAATCGTTCTAGATTTCTAAAATACAAAGAAAATAAAATCATAAATTCAAATTCACTTACAACTATGAATCAAAAAAATTATTTATCTCCGTAAATGTCGTTTACCTAAATTATATAAAGGGATATGTCATTACTTAATTTCTCTATTATGAGGTTTTCATAATCAAAGAGAATTCATTTCGGATTCGACATAATTAAATATCCACCTCAGATTATTAGTATTTCTCACAATTACTAAAGTATTTGTGAAATTCTGCTTTAATAAGAAAAATCCAAAATACTAGAAAATTCCAACTCGAACTAATGAATAATATGTTTAATCTATCAAACTTGAGCTTTATTTCATTCTTTTTTTTCTTTTTTTTTCTCCGCTCATGATATGTACAATGAAAGCAATAATAAGGAAATGAAAATAAAAAGAACAAAAAAACCATCAATTGAATTTTGTATTACAATTATATAAAATACTTACATACTAATAATTAAGAAAAACTTTTATTTACCATGCACATTCTAAACTATTAAATAATAAAATATCTATTACATCTAATATAGTTACTCATAAAAGGATTGAGGAATAGCAAAACAAGACATACACAATATTCACAAAATGTATATTTTAAATTCAAAATTATTTACAACTATGAATCGACAAAAATGTTTATCCCTAGAAATGTTGTTTACCTAAACTGTATTAAGGGATATGCCATTATTAATTTCTCTATTATGGGGTTTTTATAATAGGTTAGAATTCATTTCGGATTCGAGACGATTAAATATCCAACTCAGAATACTATTATTTTTCACAATTATTATAATATTGGTGAAATTCTACATTAATAAAAAAATAAGTCCAAAATATTAGTAAATTCTAACTCAAAGAAAATCATAAAATGTTTAATTTATCGTTCTCACGCGTTAAATCTTTTCGTTTTCCCTTTTTTCCTTCATGAGAAGCATAATACATTAATAACATTTATAACAAAAGGACTTTTCATTAATAATAATAATAATAATAATAATAATAATAATAATAATAATAGTAATAATAATAATAATAATAATAGTAGTAGTAGTAGTAGTAATAATAATCATGACGACGACAAAATGAAGTGAAAATAATTAAAAAGAACAAGAAAAATTATATCAATTAAAATCTGTAGTAATTTATATAATATACTTACATACGAATAATTAAAAAATAATTTTATCACCATACACATTCTAAACTTTTAAATAATTTTCTTGAAAAGCTTAAATTAAATTAAACAATAAAATAAAAAGGCCATTTTTGTAATTTCATAAAAAATAATACTCAATAAAATACACATACTACCAACAGAAACAACCGTTTCTTGATTTTCTTTCTCATCATTCCGACTGAAAATACTGTAAGAACTCTAAAACCCAAAAAAATTCTTGCCTTTTTTTTCTCTTCTTCATCAGAAAAATGGTTTTTGCTTATATATATGTATATATGCATAAACATACGCGTTTTACACCATTAGCATGTGTTTGTGTGTGTTTTCTTGCATGCATGAATCAAATCTTAATATTCATACAACTGTTGTCTTTCAGGATAAAAAATGGAGGACCAAAACGCCGGAAACACCACTCCAAAGCATGCAACCATTGTTGCATCCTCTGAACCTGAGGTTTTGGAAGTTCCTAACATTCCTCAGGTTATGGAGGCGGTGGTTGGCACCGAGGAGAAATTGGAAAATGTCATAACGGCCAATTTTGCTAGCGGAGGAAGATCTCGAGTCCGGAATTAAGAGAAAGAGAGGACGGCCGAAAAAACAACCGGTGGAAACGCAACGAGATTTCATGGCGATCTTTGGAATATTCCGCCACTCCACCACAAAAAAGCGGGGATGAGGCCATCCTGGGGTTCCAGCAAGGGGCAAACCTCGTCGCCTCTTTAGGTAACTTTCAATCAATACGATTTATTGATTCAAATTTTGATTAAGTAATTATAAATTTTGAAATATTTGGGACTTTACATTTGGAAGAATTTATTGATTCAATTTTTTGAATTAAGTAATAATAAATCTTGAATACAGAGCTTCGTAAGGTGCCATGCCTATAGTAGCTTGATAGCTATTGTTATAGCGAATTCCGCCAACGGAAGATGTATCTCCCAGTTGCTGAAAAATCCAAAGCACATGTCCTCAACATATCTTCAAGGTTTGAATGGTTCTCTCAGATTGTCCGTATGTCTGAGGGTGCGCCGCGGTGCTGAAGCTCAATTTCGTTCCTAATCCTTCATGAAGGCTTTTCCAGAACTGAGAAACGAATCTTGGGTTTCTATCTGAAACTATATCTGTCGGGATTCCATGTAGTCTAACGATCTCTTTTATATAAACTTGAGCTAATTTTTGCAAACTATATGTTTTTCGAACATGTAAGAAGTGAACAGATTTTGTTAATCGATCCACGATCACCCAAATAGTGTCTTGCCCACCCCGGGTTCTAGGTAGATCTGTTATAAAATCCATGGTAATCTTCTCCCATTTCCATTTAGGAATTGCTAATGGTTGTAATAATCCTGAAGGTCTCTGATGTTCAAATTTTTTACCCGTTGACACGTTAAACATTTCGCTACATGCTCAACTACTTGATTCTTCATGTTCACCCACCGAAGTGTTTCTTCAAATCCTTATACATCTTGTTGCCACCAGGGTGGATAGTGTATTTTGAGCGATGGGCTTCAGTTAGGATTTTATCCTTCAGCACTGCATCATTCGGTATACAGATTCTGTTTTTGAACCTCACAATTCCATCTTCTCACGTATGAAAATCGGTCTTACGCCTTGTAGTACTTTCTCCACTAATCCCTTAAATTTGTCATCCCTTCGTTGCGACCCACGGATCTCCTTTAATAACTCTAATTTTTAAGGATAAGTTGGCACATACGAGCCGAGTTTCCACTATTAAAGGATTCCAATAACTTAATTCTTCTAAGGAATGCCATTCTCGAATCCTTAACCTAGCAATTTGAGTTTTTCTACTCAAGGCATCTCATGACCACATTGGCCTTACCCGGGTATCGTATATCAAAATGATAGCCTTCTAATAACTCAACCCATCTTCTTTGTCTTAAATTCAGTTCCTTTTGAGAGAAAAGATATTTAAGGCTCTTATGATCGAAAAAAATTGTAAATTCTGCCCCATTACAAATAGGGTCGCCATTTTTTTAACGCAAAAACGATAGCTGCCAATTCGAGGTCATGTGTAGGATAGTTTGCTTCATAGGGCTTAAGTTTACGAGAAGCGTAAGCAACCACTTAACCATTTTGCATTAGTACAACACCAAGTCCTTCTCTCGACGCATCACTATACACCACAAAAATTCTTGATCCTTCAGGAGGGCCAAGACAGTGCGAGAGTGAGTCTTTTCTTTAGCTCCTGAAAGCTCGTTTCACATTTAGCATCCCACACGTATTTCACCGCTTGAGTCAATCGGGTAAGTGATCCCGCAATTTTGGAAAAATCTTTGATAAATCTACGATAGTATCTGCAAGACCCAAAACTTCCGACCTCCGTGATAGTTTTCGGTCGCTTCCAATCAATCACTGCCTGCACCTTTGAAGGATCCACCGCGATCCCATCACCAGAAATGACATGACCTAAAAAGGCCACTTCGTTGAGCCAAAACTCACATTTACTAAATTTGGCGTACAACTTATGTTGTCGTAGCGTTTCTAGTACAACTCTTAGATTAGTCTCGTGTTCCACTTCGGTTTTGGAGTAAATCCAAATAGCCAGACCGACCCAGGACTGCCGAATAATATTATCTGAAAATTGCACTTTTCTTTTGAGCCATGTTATGGCTTGTACATATTTTTGTTATGTCCCTGCGAGGACAGCTTGTAATATACAGGCTGATGTCAGGCTTTGTACTTCAGACTTCCGCTGTATATTAGTTTGTTATAATAAATGTTGTAATCTCGAACTATATATTCGAGAAGAATTTGGCTTGTATGATTATAATGGTTTGTAATAACTATTTTATATTATTATAGTTTACTTTTCTATATTTCATATGTTGGGGCGTGACACTCATTGAATATGAAAACCTCATAATCGAGAAATTAAATAATGACATATCCCTTTATACAATTTAGGTAAATTAACAACCTTTCTAGGGTTAAACATTTTTGTCAAGTTATAATTGTAAGTAATTTCGAATTTGAAATTTATATTCTTTGTATTTTAATATCTAGCATGATTATTTAATGTAGAATTGAACTTTTTTAACTATTAGTATATAGACATATCCAGTAGTATGCACTATTTTAATGTATATTCTATACTATTATGGATATGGTGCATAATTTGCACTCCATCTCTAGCAGTTTGTAGTAAATTATCACTTAAAAAAGAATATTCCAGAATATTCTATTTTAGTGCTTATTTTTCATACACTAAATTTATTAATTAAAACAAAAATAAAAAATACTTAGGCCCAGCTATAGTGTTGCGCTATTGCTGGCGCCAAACTATTAACAACTTCAAAATGACACAGACTTTGGCATAGTGCTGGAGCAAACCTTTGCTCCAAATTGAAGATACAACACTCTCTTAGAGATGCTCAACAAGAAAAAATATGAATATATTCCTAGTAATCTCCTAATTAAAAATGAAACAATATTATCAATTTTAAAATTTGTGTAGAACTAAAAACATGTTACAAATAAACTCGTAATATTTAAAAGTAATTGTTGGGCCTCAAGCGCTTTACGGATTGACGACGTCCCGACAAACTAATAAAGTCTTTTCTAGCGCTTTTTGTCCTAATTTTACAGTTTCTTTGTAATGGACATCGAGAAAAAGAAGATGAATATTTTGGTATATGTAATCCATATCAAATCCTTTAAGCTCTCCTGTAATTGTGCAATCCAAACGCTCGTGTTTGAATCGTGGGTCGCACCTCGCGCCTCTTTTAAAGCCCATTACAGGCAGTATCCTGGACCTAAACCCAACACTAATTAAATACAGAATCATGGAAGGGTGCTATGGTTGAATTATAAATGTCAAGTAAGAAATTAAAATAAGTTGGTTGCAAAAAATTGCAAAAATGCCATTTTAGACTTTAATGTATAATTGTTTTGGGAATTTTGACAGCCTAGTTATAATTTAAAACATTAATTAATTACTAATCGTGATGTGTAACTCTCTGGACATTTTATGAAATTATAAAGGAAAAGTTTAATCTAAAAATAGTCTCCAATTAATTATTTGTGTGAAAATAATAAGCAAAATATACACATTGTGGATTTTGTATATTTCTTCTTAATCGTCGTCAAGCTTATATGAAACTATAATAGATGTAATATATAACTATTTTATTATTTAATAGTTTAGAATGTGCATGGTAAATATAAGTATTTCTTAATTATTCGTATGTAAAGTATATTATATAATTGTAATTAATATGAATTTTAATTGCTGATATTTTTCTTGTTCTTTTTATTTTCATTTTCCTGTTATTATTATTATACTTATCATGAGCAGTGCAATAAAAAGAAAAAAATAAATTAATTAAGGCGTAAATAAGATAAATTAAACATTTTATGATTTTTTTCGTGTTGGAATTTTCTAGTTTCTTGATTTATTTTTATTAATGTAGAATTTCTCAACTATTATTGTAATTGTGAGAAATAACAATAATCTGAGTTGGACATTTAATCGTGTTGAATCCGAAATAAATTCTCACTGATTATGAAAACCTCATAATCGAGAAATTAAATAATGACATATCCCTTTATACAGTTAAGGTTAACTACATTTCTAGGGATAAACATTTTTGTCGATTCATAACTGTAAATAATTTTGAATTTCAAATTTATTTTCTTTAGATTTCGAAATCTAGCACGACTATCAGATGTATACAATTTAAATTTTCTTTTTTATTAAGAAGGAAAAAATATGATATGTTCCTAATAATCTCCTAATTAAGAAATGAACCAATATCAATTTTAAAATTTGTGTATAACAAAAGGCAAAAACTTGTATAGGACCGTCTTACGGATTCTATTCCGTAAGACGGATCCCCAGCCCGCCCGACCCGCGACCCGCCAGCATATAAAAAAAAAACTGCTGGATACAAGTTGTGCACGCTGGGCCCGCCCGCCCAAGTTGTCCGCCCCACCCGCGACCCGCCTGGATGGCTGGATCCGCGTGCTTCAAAAAATTAACAAATTTGCACCAGCTAGGAATTGAACCCAGGTCTGTACCAAGGTAAGGTGCTCTTCTACCGCTAGACTATTGGTGCTTGTTGTGCATATTTAGTATAACCATGAGTATAACCAGGAGTATAAAGCTTCATTATCATCCCTTCATTTTAAAAATTTAAATTCCCTGAATAGGAAATGATACTTTATCCGAAAATAGTGATACTTTTGAGTAATAAATATGATACTTTTAAGGTGAACATTGATACTTTAATTTTTACATATTCAAAAAATAAGTTTTTTTTATATACTCATTCTAGTCTCATAGCTAATGTTTTTTACATTGAAAAACTGATACTTGTGCTGGAAATAGTGATACATTTGATGTTAAATATGATACTTTTATGATGGAAAATGGCATTTTAAAATTTTAAATTCTCTGAATAAAAAGTAATACTTTATCCGAAAATAGTGATACTTTTGAGGTGAACATTATTCAAAAAATAATTTTTTTTGATGTACTCATTCTAGTGTCATAACTAATATTTTTTACCATTGAAAAACTAATACTTGTGCTGGAAATAATGATACTTTTGATATTAAATATTATACATTTGTGATACTTCAATCTAATGATTTTCTAATATGCGACTGTATTAAAAAAAACATGATACTTTATCTCAAAAAATGGATACTTTTACTCATAAAAGTGGTACTTTTAACTCTGTCATATTTATTTTTCTTTTTCACTGTACTGAATTCATACTTCGTGATTTATTTACAAAAACATGATATTTTATCTCAAAAAATGGATACTTTTACTCATAAAAGTGTTACTTTAGCTCTGTATTATTTATTTTTTCTTCGTGATTTAAAGTATCATGTTTTTTAATATAGTCACAAATTAGAAATGAAGGAAAGAAGAAAAAGTAAAAAATGAATATGATATAGTTAAAGTAACACTTTTATAAGTAAAAGTATCCGTTTGTTGAGATAAAGTATCAGATTTCTTAATACAGTTACAAACTAAAAACAAAAAAAGAGGAAAAATTAAAATTAAATATGATGTAGTTAAAGTAACACTTTTATAAGTATCCATTATTGAGATAATGTATCATTTTTTTAATAGACTTGGGTTCGATTCTTAGCCTCTACATTTATAGGCTTTTTTAATTTTTTTTTAATTACCAGGCGTATTTATGAATGGGTTTATATAAATTATTATACTAAAATTGCACAATAAGTACTAGTGGTGTAGTGGTAGAACACCACCTTAAGTTTATTAAGGTTGCGAGTTCAATTCCGCTATGCAGCAATTTTTTTTTTAAATAAGAGGTGCGGGCTGGTGGGCTGGGCTGGGCGTGCGTTGGGTGGGGCTTTGGAGCCACGGGCGCTCGTCGGCCGATCAAGGGCGTGCGTTGGGTGGGCCACGGGCGCTCGTCGGGCCGGGCTGGGTGTGCGTTGGGTCGGTGGGGTCTGGGCTGTGCGTAGCGTGCGTTGGGCGTGGCGTGCGTTGGTCGGCACACTACAAGAAAACATTGAAATTCCAACGAAAAATATGTTGGAATTTGATTTTCCGTTGGAATTATCGATTCCAACGGAAATTCCAACTAAAATGAGCCGTTGGTAAAATGGCCGTTGGAATGCCAAAATTCCAACAGAAATTCCAATGGAAAAATATTCCAACTTTCCCAACATGATTTCTCCATTGGAATATTCAATTGTTGGAAAAAATTCAACGAATATTCCAACTGTAATTCCAATAGAATTATACCGTTGGAATTTAGTCCAACGATGATTCCAATGGTATTAATCATTGGAATATATAATTGTTGGAATAAACTTCAACGATTATTCCAACACTATTTCCAACGACATTATATTGTTGGAATTAATTCCAACAATAATTCCAACAAAGATATTTTCATTGGAAGTTAAGAAAAAATTCCAACGTTTTTTTTGTTGGAAAATATTCCAACAACAATTCCAATGAATTTTTTTCGTTGGAATTAAAAACATTCCAATTGTTGGAATGCTTCTATAGATACTTTTGACCCTCTAAAATAATTAATCTATTAGCGACAACGTGCAAATATAATATTATAAAAAGTCGATATCAAATATTTCCAAATGTGCGATATAATTTGTCCATCACAAAAGAAACAAATCAACAATCCTAAAAGTAATAATATCATCACGACGACCCCAAATACTTCAACAAAAAATAAAGCCAAAGACGAACAAATTAACGGTCTCCATAATCATCATCATTCCCCACATCTTCATCAACCCCAAAATCCGCATTAGCATCATTAAGCATACCATTTGGTCCATTTCCAAAATTTTCATCATGAACGACGGGTTGCACCCTTGAAGAAGAGGCATCACGGCTAGAGGAAGGGCGTGATACGCCCGTGAGCTTCTCCAGAAGACTACGGATGGAGGCCAATTCACTCTCTAAATGCTCCTCAATAGTACTCATACGGTCGCATAGCTTTTTAATATCAATAGATTGAGTGGCCTTAGACTTCAAACCCGAAGAACAAAAGAAAGTCGTCTCAGATCCAAATCCGCATGATTTGCCTCTCTTATTGTTCCCTCGATTAGCCTCATAAAAGAGAGCAGATTCATCCAGTTCAGTTTCACCTTGTGATATTTTACTTTTCTTCAACTTTTCATAAGTATCCTACACACAAAATACAAAATTTGCAAAAGATAAAATTATATTATATGAAATTTATGACACATGAAAAGATATTATGAAACCAAACATGAGATACTTACGTAAAAGATTTCAGCTTTAGAATTCGTCCACTTGCCAGTTTTCTCATCATAGTTTAGCTTATGATACACCTCGGGAATGGTGGATTTCCTCCCCAACTCCAATCCCTAAAAGAACGAAGAAGATATCAGTTTCCTTGGCTAATTTAAGGACAAAGAAGCTTTTGGAATGTTTCTCAGAACAGGATAATCTAACAACAAAAGACAGAAGCTTCTTTTGGAATGTTTCTCAGAACAGGATAAATCACCATTTCCAAATTTGAGTTATCCAGTTACAGGCAAAACTCAAGGATAAACTTCAGAAAAAATCAAGAAAAACAAAAGTAATGAATATGTGAGTTATTTTCAGCTCTTTCCTGATCAGCCAGTCCATTTGTTTTACACCTGATAGTAATTTCTCATGGACTAAGGGAGTGTTTGCAAATTCTGCAAAAAAAGTGATTCTCAGCTTACTTTTTCTTAAGAGTTTGCAAACACTCCCTAAGTAATAGATAAGAACCTTTATCCAACTGAACTAATCAATAAAAAAGATAACAAACTCGTTGAACATTATGAATCTAATACTTGCGAAGAACAAACAATGAAATACGAAATGGTAAAGAACAAGAACCATTATCCCACACAAAAAAAAAGATAAAAAGAATATCTTGTGCATTTGATCATTTTATGAGAGTATGAGATTTTATTATATGGCATCTTGAAATTGGAATATCTAATCCCACCAGCTGGTTAAGAATCCCCCCTATAGCTAATCCACTTGCTGATGATGATATTATAAAAAGACAAGAAAACGACTTTTCAAGAATTCACCAAAAATCACTTTTATTTTTGTATGGTTTCAAAACAAAATACCTAAAAATAATAGTAGTAATAGTACTCAAATTCTGTCTCGAATTAACACTATAAAACAACTTGATTCAGTTGTTTATCATGGAAATAAAACATCTGAAAATTCCGAAAACAACCTAATACTGTCAATTGACATGTTTTTTTTTTTTTTTTTAGGAGGTGGACGCCCATTATAATTGCATAGTCAGATTGAAGAAAGTTTCACAAAACAGGAGATGTTAGAATCACTAAAACCATTTATACAAATCATAGCTGTAGGCTGTCTCGAATGAACGGTAACCTAGCTCGCCACCGCATTCGAAAGATTTAACACTATAAAAGTTCAACGAATTACCCGAATCATCCACCTTGTAGAACTGGAGAACAACAAGCTTCACTTTCCATGTCACGGCGGAGTCACGGGCGGCGAGAGCAGATTTAGGGTGCCGAAATGAGAAACGTTTTTTTTTTTTGGGAGATTGTAGAATTGACTGAGAATTGACTCTGAATTGTATTCCACGCTAAAGAAAAAATTGACTGAGAATTGAAGTGTTTGCAAAATAAAACTGAGTCTCTGTTCTTTTGCAAAATACTAGAAGCAAAAGTTGTTTGGAAAATCACTTTTTTTGTGGGAGAGAGTCTCTGTTTTTTATTTGAGTCTAACTTTCATTTGGTCTCTATTTTTTATTTGTCTCTCTATGTTTGCTACAAACTTAGGAGAAAAAGTCTTTAATTTTTAAATAAAGTTGCAATTGAACCTAAAGTTGTTTGCTAATTTGCTATTGAACCTATATTTATTGAAAAAAATCGATTATTCGGTTCGGTTTGGTTAACCGAAATTTTAGAGGGAAACCGAACCGAATAACTGAAATTATAAAAAGTAAAAACCGGAAACCAAATAGAAATTTCTGGTTCGGTTTCGGTTCAAAATTTTGGTTCGAATCTATTTTTCGGTTCGGTTCGGTCGGTTAACCGAATGTGCACAACCCTATCTATTCCAACGATTTTGTGTATCATTGGAATTAGTGTTGCAAATTTTCCAACTTTTTATTGTGATATTGGATTTTCTATTGGAATTTAATATTCCAACTAAAATTCCAACCGTTTATTCCAATAGTCTAGTCTACTGTTGTAATTTATGTTGGAATTTTTCCAATGGTTTTCAGCGCGTTGGAATATCTTGGGAAAATGTAAAAATTCCAATAGTATTTCCAATGGTTTATTCCAACTATTTTGTTTACCATTGGAATTACTATTGGAATTTTCCAACGGTTTATTTTAGGGTTGGAATTTTCGTTGGAATTCTAATTCCAACGGATATTCCAATAGTTTATTCCAATGGTTTTGTATATCGTTGGAATTCTTGTTGGAATTTTCCAACGATTTGTTTTGGGGTTGGAATTTTCGTTGGAATTTCTATGATTCCAACAGTTTTTATTTCGTTGGAATTATTCCGTTGGAATTTGATTGTTTTCTTTGTAGTGTGGGTCAGGGCCACGGGCGCTCGTCGTCGGGTGGGGGATCCGTCTTACGAATATGATCCGTAAGATCGGTCCTCGGAGACCTACTCATAACAAAAAACATGTTATAAATTGTGATATTTGAAAATAAATAATTTCTGAATCATGGAAGGGTGTTTTGGTTGAATTATAAATGCCAAATAAGAAATAAAATTAAGCTTATTAATTACAAATAAAAATTCCAAAAATGTGCTTTTAGATTTTATTGTTTAATTTTTTTTGGAAATTTGACAGTCTAGATATAATTTAAAACATGGAATAAAGTATTAGGATGTTTAAATCTCTGAGATTTTATGAAATAGAGGTAATTTTTAATCTAAAAATAGTCTCCAATTTATTATATTGGGCATGTGAAAACAATAAACAAAATAGACATTGTGTGAATTTGGTATATTTCTTCTTTTGCTATTCCTCAAAACTTATATGAGTGACAATAATAGATGTAATAAATATTATATTATTTTAACTGTTTATAATGTGTATGGTAAATAAAAGTATTTGTTAATTATCTGTATGTAAGTGTATTATACAATTGTAATACAAATTTTAATTGATGATATTTTTATTCTTTTTATTTTCATTTCATTGTTATTATTTTTAATATGCTTATCATAAGCAGAAAAAAAAAGGAAAAAGAAATGAATTAAGGCGTAAGTATAATAAATTAGACAGTTTTTTAATATCTTTCGAGTTGTAATTTTTCAGTATTCTGGATTTATGTGTTCTTAATTTTTCTCCCTGCCTGACCCCAAACCAAAACGTTTGTCCGCCCAACAAAACTCCCACCACCAATCGTTTATCTGGGTTGGCGGACTTTAGACAGTTGGAATGGCGATGGTATGGAGTTGGTAGGTTTGCAAATTTAGTCATATAACTTGTTGTATGGGTCCGGTGTTACTGTTTACAAGACAATGGCTAAAGTAATGGAAAAAATCTGAACAAGATTAAGTCGAGGTCAGTATTGGATATTGTCTCCGCAAGACGAAATTTCCCCGTTTACGAAGTGCTTACGGTTTAGGCAATCATTTTTAAGATACAACGACTTTAACAGGTTCGACTTAACAACACTTGCAAAAGACGAACCAACAGCGCACACAAAGTGTTTAAGGCTTTCAAGCATTTTCGAAGGATATTGAACAATATGCTGGTAATGATGCAGAATAACTCCATTATTAAGCCTGTAATTTTCGTATCGGATTTCATCTGCAGGGGCTGAATATTTATATGCCTTAAGGTGCCCACGGTAAGAATATTTCTTTTGAATCGAAAAGACATGTCTACAGCCAAAAAATGCACCTGGTTGCTCAAACAGGTGCATCAATTCAAAAATGTGCGTCCGTGCACACCTGCACGCACGACAAGTTTAAACCCACCGTCACGCGGTGCGCCACACGAACATTGTCTTTTGTGCGCACGGTGCACGCCCGCGCACCATCCTGTTCACACGCGCACCACACGCGCGACGCGTTCTCTTAGTTGGAAAAAATAATTAATTAAAAATTAATTAATTTTAAAGGGTTTTAAATAAATTTGGTGCAAAACTACCTTGAAGCCCAAGCCCAAGCCCAGGGCCTAGGGCCCACGACCGGACTCGACCGAGGATCAAGCCGACTGGACCGAGCCGAGCGGATGCATGCGGCGACGACACGCACGCGTGTTTTAAACCAAACCCACAAGCATGTAGGTCCTCACACCTTTAAAAACATTGGTGACCCAAGGGCCCCAACCCATTTGTCCAACTTGGGATTTATAAATAGAGCAATAAATGACTATCTATTATATATGGGATGGAGCTTTTCTCCTTCCCCACATTTTTAATTTTCCATATCAATTTCTAGTTTTAAGTGGCTAACTTGTAGCATTAATTTCTCATTAAGCCATGTTTTCCTCCCGAAAAAGGTTCTCTCTGCACACCCAACCGAGGCCTCTCCCGCGTCCCTATAACCTTCCTAAGGATCTCTCGCACCTCTCGATGGAGATCATCCATCCTTTCTCGACCACCAATTTGGATCTTCTGGTCGATGTGTACTTCGTCATTCTGCAGTGTACCTCCTAAGCCATAGTGTTCCGCCATCCTCTATCGCCGACCTCCGGTGTTCTAGCTACATTCTTCCCCACCGGAGGAGTGACAAGGGGTGGCGGCGGCGCTAAATCCCTCAACCTCCTATCCACCGTCTGCTCTACGGCCTTAGAAATAAAGCTACCCAACTGCTCAAAAAACATAGGCCCCAAACCTCCTCCACTGCATGACAAAGGTGGTTCCTCCACCGTTGTTCTCGGTGTTCCTTGCCCATCGCCCTCCACCCCAGGCGGCGGCGGTGGAGCCCTGGTGTTTTCATACGTTACTCCTCCTGGCGTATCACCCATCGGAGTGCGGTTTAGATCATCTGTCAAGTTTCTTCTCAAGTCCTCCATAACCACCAATCTCTGAAGCTCATGCCTTCGCTCAGATCTTCCCACATACGACGCCAATTGGTCAATCCCAAATTTAATCCGCCTCCCTGAGAATCTCTTCCGACCGAACTCCACCATCGACCAAGACAAAAGAGGGGCCGGAGGGTTGCTCGACTTACCTCTCCGATGCTTAAGTCAAAAGAGTATTCAAAGAAAGAGGCAAAATATAAATTGAATATAAAAAGTATAATTAGGGTTAGAATGAACCTATAACATGGTATTTATAGCTTTGCCCTAATTAGGGTTTAGTAAAATTTGGAGTTTGTTACGATTTCAAGAATAAAAAATCTGATTAGGATAAGATCAAACCTTCCGAACCCCATTTCACTAAATAGCTCGGCGGACTCGGATGATGTTAACTACCTTAGATCATCACCTCAATTACACTCTTCTTGAAATCCAACCGCTTTAAACTCAAGAAGACTAGCTCGATAATTGTGAAGATTTTATTGTATCTCCTCACACCCGTCCATGGCTTCCTATCCAGTCCTTCAACTCGATCGAGTTAATCGGCTCGGCCCATAACTAAAAGACTTCAAACCACTAAGAGTAACTCGCCGCCCACCAATAGAGCTCTTTAGTTCGACCCATAAGAAGGAATTCAGTTCGGCCCGAGAGGTCAGTATAAATCACCCTTATCGCATAATATAATCATGATAAACATTTGTTACTTATAGTCTTATATATGATTCGTGTAGAACTAAAATACATTACACAAATATATAAGTAATTGCGAATCATGAAAGGATGTTGTGGATGAATTTTAAATGTTAAATATGAAATAAAAGTAAGCTGCAGATTACGAATAAAAATATTTCCATTAAGCTTAATTTATCAGAATAAAAATCAAAATCCATTAATTATAAGAGATATTTATGAAGTAAATCTATATATTGTAAGGATTTATCAACCTATTCTACTTGAGGAACTTTATTTTCAAAGGCACGTATGTATTATCCATGCAATTTTTTCACAAATAAACAATTTACTACCTTCAAAATCTTGTCTAAATACTCCAAAGTACCCCACTGAGTCGTATAAGTAAAATGCCAAGACTGGTTGTAAAAAACAAGGTGAAGAGTGAATTTTATTATTGCAGAAATATTAAATTAAAATCTTCAAATTAGATGTGCTATTTAGGATCATAATTGATTAAACTAATGATGGATTAGAAGGCCAATGGAAGAGGTCTAACCACAACTGAGATAAAACTCTGATGGATCCGGCCCAATTGAAAGATTCAAGCTTCCAAGTAAAACGTACTACAGCATATGGGACTGAGTATTTTTTTTTTTTTTTAGGATAAAGACACAATTACCCTACTTAATAGGAAAATCCCACCAAATACGCTGGCGTCTTTTTTCTAGACTCCAAATGGTTATTTAGATACTACCCAATTGGGTAGAGCTCAAGTCTGATTGCGATTTTGACATTTATCTAATTTTGATTTTCTTTGTTTGGGAAAAAACAACTGCACATGTCATAGTTGGACACATGTCAAAATCAGAGGGGACTTAGGTTCTATCCAATCGGGTAGCATCGAACAATCCACTTGAAATATGCTCATGTCCTCTTTCTTCACACCAAATACGCTCCAGCGGGGATTCAGATAGTAGTCAAGTCACAAGTGGGTAAAATCCTCATGCTCAGACCAGAGGTATGGGGTTCGATTACATCACTCCCTCTCAGGATATGTACTAAAAAAAGTACACTCCCGTGTATAAAAGAGTTTGTAACTCAAATTGCAACATAGCAAAACATAGGATCTTTGAACAAAGGAAAAGAAAACAAATTGCAGTAAGAAAAAATAGAAAAACAAAAGAGTCAAGTAGATCAATAACTTTCGATCTCAAAGGACTTGTGTTCATTGAAATTCATTGCTTCTAAAAAAATATTATTTTCTAGTACACTATTTTAATTGTTCTCTTCGTTTTCAAGTTCAAAAAATTCATATTCTATATATTGTGAATAAAATGGGTGGTTTTAGTTGAAATTTGTGCATTTGGGTTAAATAACCAAATGCATCTAGATTAATCAAACCGTTTCAAAAAAATTAAAAATTTTTTTGAAATTATTTTAGCAATGTTTTTGCTATATATTTGCGATGGAATTGTATCAAACGTAGCTATTTATCTACAGTTTCATAGTTCCAAAGCTGTTCGACCATCTTTCAAACGCATTTCAAATAATACATTGTCATTGCTTCTCTTATTAATTCTTAAATTGTTTCAAAGGTGTTTCAAAAATGTTTCAAACATATTTCTAAGTTGTTTCGGAACATTTTTCAAGTAATACAATTTCATTGCTTCCGTTATTAATTTCTAAAGTTGTTTGAAAGGTGTTTCAAATATAATATTTCAAACATATTTCAGCTAATACAATTCAATTGTTTCTTGCAGACACATGGAGACAATTCCAGTAGTAGTATACCATAGTATACAGTAGAACCTCGATAATTCAATACTCGACTAATTAATGATTTCACTTAAATGTCCACCTCAAATGAATTTATACAACTTTGAAAGTGTAAGTATAATTAAAAAAGAAAGCCTAATAAGCAAAATGTGAAAGTTCAAAAACTTATGCTATTACAACAAAAATGTGAAAATGAAAGCTTAAGAAAATTTGCTGAGTTTTTGTTGTTGCGTTGCGGAATTGTATTGTATTATTATGTTGATCCTCCAATCTTCTTCATCTATTTATAGAAGAGTTCCAAGATTTGAATTCCAATATAGTCTCCTTTGATTTAAATTTTGTCTGCAAAAAGAAGATAAAGTATAAAGTGATATTCTTGTGTGTTGCAAATGTTCAAAATTATCTGATCTTAGGCAGGGCGACCGACCGCCATGTTCTGAAATTTGAATTTTAAAGAAGCTAAGTGTGATCTGATATAGATTGCACTTCAGGGAGACCGGTTGCATCGCCTTATAGGGTGACCTGTGTCTATAGAGGAGTTTTCAGGGAAATTTTCAGGAAGAAACTTTCAGGTACCGATCGATATTAAGGGCGACCGATCGCCCTAGTTCAGTGTTGTTTTGACACAAAAGTATTCTTGGAAGTTCTTTTAGGCACCAATTGCCCTTGATGGCGACCGGTCGCTGTCATTTAAACAAAATCGATTTTAAATAAACTTTGTAAAATGAAATTGACTTTGATAGCCCTCAAATTAATCGTGTTGGTTGAAATAAAATGACTAAGGTGAAATCATCAAAATCAAAATAACTTTATTCTAATACAACATTCAAACATGTTTCATCTAAATACTAAAAGAAAAAACAAATATGCCACATGTCATTATCTCCTACATATTATAAGTTATTTTTAGAGCTTATAAGATGTTGGATATTGTTTTAAGAATAAGTTTTTGAAGTGTTCGGATAAAATAAGATGGTGTAGCTTTTAAAATGTTAGTAATGACAATTTTGTAATTAAAATAGTCAAAATTAAAGGAGGTGGTTGAAATAGGATCTTATTTTGAAAAAAAGTTGGGGTTCTCCTACTTTTTTAAAAACAACTTATAAGCTCCTGACATCTTATTTTAGAAGCTTATAAGATCTTTTTATAAAAAATTACTAAATAAATTTAAACAACTTATAAGCTCTCAAACATCTTATAAAATGTTTTGAAGAGCTTATAAGCTCTGGAAAACACCCTCTAAGTTATAGTTTTGACTTGTAATAACTATATGAATATCCCGCTCTTTTGGAGTCAGAAATGGATTTTTGGTTATTATAGATTTATGAGTTTGGGCGCGACATAAGGCAAAGTTAGGCTCCAAAAATAGCGACCATCACTATTTTTGACCGGTGTCCGCCCGATTTTCGCTCTTGCCCAAATGACCAAAGATTGTGTTAGCCCAGCCAGCCCATTTGACAACCCTAAATAGGGGGCCAACCAGAGTCTTGGGTCCCCCATTTTTATTTTAGGGCAATTAACATAAATGCCCCACTTTTTGGTGACAATGTCGACTTTTTACGCTTCCCTTTTATTTTACCCAAATTTATACTCCCGCCCTTTTTGTTTAATCAACTTTACGCTCCCGCCAAAATTTCTGGACTTTTTTACGCGTTGTTTCAAGATTGTTTCTAACATGTTTCTTTTAATAAAATTTCTGTGAAAAAAAATGAATTTTGCCCTCGTTAAATAATCCATTTTATACTCGAAGTCTTATAAAATATCAAGAAATATACACATAAAACAACATATATTGAAACCAAATAAATTAAAAATATATAGAAACAACATGAATAAAAAAATAAAATTCAATTTTGGATTCAATGCATGAAAACATAAAAAACATGGAAACAACTAGGAAGCATTATAGAAACAAACCAAAAACAATATAGAAAACACCATTTGAGCAAAAAGAGTTAAAATAAGTAAAAATTGTATTTAAACATCGAAAACTACATGAAACAACAAAGAAACATCGGAACAACATTAAAAATGGTATGGAAATAACCCAAAAACAACGTAAAAAATATTAAAAATTCCACATGAATAAAAATAGCTTAAAAATAGGTAAAAATTGTTTTTACACATTGAACAGTACATGGAAACAACAAGAAAAATTATTAGAACAACAATAAAAATATTATAGAACAACGCCGAAAAATAGAAACAATGTACAAAATAATACATGAATAAAAAACAAAATAAAAAATAGGTAAAAGTTGTTTGGCAACATCGAAACAACAAAGAAACAAATTTAAACAACATCGAAAACAACATATATAACATATAAAATAATACAGGAACAAAAAAAACGAAAAAAAACATGTAGGAGCGTAAAAAAATAAAAAAATAGGTACAAATGAAAAAATAGGTACAAAAGTAATAGGAGCGTATTTTATGGTATGTTTACCAAAAAGTGGGTATTCTATGTAATTCCCCCTTTATTTTTTTTCACTTAATTCTATTAAAAAAATTAAGTTATTTTAACATAAAATATGCAATATAGACCACATGATGAAACTAAAACCGCTTCCCAATTCAAACCGATCATACCCAAATTCAACAATGTCACGCCCCAGACGGGACGTGGCGATCCACAACTTAAATACAAGTAAACCAAACAATATATACAATATTAACGAAATCCCAATGGAACAGAGTCAAATAGCAGCGGAAATAAAGAACAAGTACAAGTTACAACTTACAGTCCACAGTATCCAAATTACATCCCCGAAATCAACTAAAGATAACAACTTAAAAGTCAAAGGGTCCTACGCCCTTCAGTTACAGACCGAAATGAAAAGAGAATAAAAGAGTCCAACAAAAAATAAAAGGAACAAGTCCACCAACATCAACAACAAAAGACAGTAAGTCCAACAAGCGAGACGGGAGCTCGGTCAGTGGTCGGTTCAACATTTTCAAAAAGTCCTCATCTAAAGGTTAGAAAATAGGAGGGGATGAGACAAAAATCTCGGTGGATGGGGTGATCGTGTGCAAGTGTGGCGATATATAGTTAATGCGAGAAAACAGTTGTATGAAAACGAGTGAGATATAATGCATGAATTCACACACGATCCACAAGCGTCGTGATAAAATATTTATGTAATATACTTATACGATTTAAGAAAACGATTCGTGGTCACACAAGCACTATGTGATTCAGAGCAAGACGGTAGGATTGCGTTTAAATGTAACGCCAATCCTATGCAAGACAATTAATGGTTGCGTCGGTTTGTAGCGCCAACCAATGCAATACAAGTAGCGGTTGCGTGCGAATTTGAAGTGCCAACCAATGCAATACAAGTAAGCGGTTGTGTACGGATTTGTAGCGCCAACCAAACGGGTCCGATTAACTCGCATTGTGTGGATCGAGACGCAATTTCTTCGTTCTTCCTTGTAACTCCCGATCAAGATGGTCCAAGACCACAATGTCACCCTATCGCTCCATAGGCAAAGACAAAATCCACAATGGAGCAAGCAAGGCTCGGTTTGTCATAATCATGATTATACCTCAAATACTACGACCCGCTTCCCGGACAAACTCCGTCCCTCGCCATGGATTAGGGCGATGGGGGAAGAGTGGAATAGCGGCCAAGTGCTTTCCATCCCCCGACGTATCCATTCCGATCGTGAGCTCGACACACCAAGTTGACTCTAGCAGGAAAGTAAATACAAGTTCGGGTAGTCAACCAGACAATCGAGTATTATTGATTCAGGGAAGCGATTCAGGAAAATTTTCAAAATCGCGAGTGGCAATTATAGCGTTGGTGGAGTTATTTGGATGAAGATGATTATCGGGAGTATACTCAATATTCGATATCTTGAAAGATTAGGTGGAACATAAGTCCTGTTATAGATTCAAAATCGCAATACGAGGAAGTCGCCCACGATCGGGTATTAATCGGTCAAAGACGATCCAATAAGTGAAGGGGTTTTTGAGAAAATAAAATATTTTAATTAATAATTAAATTCAGAGGGTCCCGGGCAGTTTTAGTAAAAGGAAAATAATTTGAGTTAGGTCCTTGATAAAAGGAAAATTTACAATTAGCTCCGTTTTGTAAAAACCAATACTTTTGGGGTTAAAAATTGAATAAATAAATATCCTGACCTTTAAAAATTATGAGGTTAGTTCCTAAAATCTCTAAATTATTCATAGATTCATGTTTTTAAAGTTTTGAGGTCCAGGTTTTATAAAATTCTCACATTGGCCCCAAATATGTTAAAATTGTCATTTTGGGCCTTAAGTTTAAAATAATCGGAACTCACAAACCGGAAGGGGTTTTAATGTGATTCCAGTTGAAAACTGTCACTAAGGTTAGTAGGATATTGGAAAAAAATCATTTTTAAAAATAAATAAGTATAGGTCTCTTAACCTTTGAAAATCTCATTTTTGTCCCATTTTGAAATAATTGCCTTTAAGGCTTTTAGGGGTCCAATTGTTATGAAATTTAAACCTTTGGTCCAAAATATAATTAAGTTATAGTTAAATTAGTATTTCCAGGTGCATGGGGTGCATAAGTCCTGGAAATTTCATTTGGGTCCTCAAGTTTGATCTTTTACAATTTGGTCCCTCAATTTGAGTAAAAATTACTTGCCAAGCTCTAAACACTTGGATTTTTGGAATACTCTTAAAATATGTCATTTCCAGTCCCTTAAGAGTGAAAATTTCAAATTTTAAAATTAGGGTCTGGTACAGTTTCCAAAATTGCAAAGTAGCCCTTAAACTTCTCAAATTTTACAATCTAGTCCTTGGGCTTTTAAAGATTATTT
The DNA here is from genome assembly GCA_016081115.2 of Rehmannia glutinosa. NCBI lineage: Eukaryota > Viridiplantae > Streptophyta > Magnoliopsida > Lamiales > Orobanchaceae > Rehmannia > Rehmannia glutinosa. The sequence goes on along the minus strand of CM071924.1, from coordinate 12,795,652 downwards.
TATTTATCTTAAAATTCTTAAAACATTATTAAAATGTCCAAAAGTCATTTTTGAACCTTAGTACAGTCCCAAAATTCGAAATTTGCAGAGGGGTCCCTTAAGTTTTATTTTCTTGCAATTAAGTCCACCAACTTTCCATTTTTGCATTTTAAGTCCAAAATTGAAATTTAATCAATTATGCTCGACTTTTCCAAATTATAAGTCATACAAAATATGGATTTCAAAGATCATACACATGCATGTCCATTTCATACAAGAATTCATCAAATAGAACATTAAAATGTACATGCATGCACCTAAATTTCAATAAATAGCATTTTTGAGCAACACTTGAGAAATTTCACAACTTGATACATAAAATTGACATGAAATACATAAAATATACATATCTCAAGTGCTCATGATCAAAACACTACATGCATTTAACAAAATCCCTAGAAGTTTGAAAGATTTTTCCACCCACCTTAAATTTGGAGAGTTGTGAAATAAAAGGATAATTTCACAACTTTGTATGAGGTCACTTAGGTCAGCCCCTAAGTCAAGAAATATCAAAAATTTGGAGTTAGAAAAAATGAGTGAAAAATTAAGAAGAAGATAAGAAAATTAGAAATACTACACTTTACCTCAGGTGTAGTAGGTGATTTGAAACTAGTTGAAGCTTCAAGTTTGGGATTTTTGGTTCAATTCCAAAATCACTTAAAGTCAGCCCCTATTTCTCAAAAATGAAAAAGGGGTGTTAAAATTTAAGGAAAATAGGAGAAGAAGAAAGAATGGCTCTAGTGTCCAAATCTTACCTTGTAGTCCAATTTCTCTACTAATTATTCTTCAAGTCTTCTAAATTCACCACCATGCATGCATGTCTTCAAGTAGTCTTCTAAGTACCTCAAAATCCAAAATTCAAACTTAAATTAAGAAGAGAAGTTGATGAGTAATAAGATATCAAGTTGAATTAAGTAATGAAATTTCTTACCTTTGAGATAGGGGTTCGAATTTTATGGTTTTAAGTAGGAAGAATGTTTGCTTTGGTTTAGATGTTTGAAGAAAGAAAGAGTGTTTGATGATAGGAAGAAGATGTTCTTGAAGGTATGAAGGTATGCTTGAAGATGTGAAGGACTTGTGTTTGAATATATGAAGATGTGAAGAAATGGTACTTGAAGATTTGAAGATATGAAGAATTTGGTGTTTGAAGATTTGAAGATATGAAGGATTGGTGTTTGAAGATTTGAAGATATGAATGATTCTTAGAGAGAGATTAGAGAGAAGGAGGAGAATTAGTTAGGAGATTAGAATGTGTTGGTGAAAATATTTTAACAAAATTTTTGAAAAAAAGGGCCTTGTGGCCGTCCACATGAGTGAGAGAGGGAGAGATTTTTTTGTTTAATTTGTGTCTTGAATTTTGCTTCTTGCATGGGAGACAAAATGCAAGTCAAAGTATGGGCTTGAATGGTGTTGGGGAATATTGAGAAGAATGTTGGTTAAGTGGAAGAATGTTGGGAAAAATAGTAATAAAGAATTGATGTATAAGATAATGTGTATAATGTTTGAATTAATGGTGTAATTATACACAAGATGACTACATAAGGTGTATATGTACAAGAGTTGGATGGTATTTCTACACCAAAACACCATCATTGCCATCCACCTAGGGACAATTTGGTAATTCCATATATTTTTTTTTGTCCCAAATTTGATGATAATAGATGAAATATATCAATCTCCAAAATAATTAGTGATTTTCTTGATCACTTATAAGTCTCATGATCACTTATTCTAAATCAAAATCTTAATTCTATAAGGTAAAAGTCTCTAAAATAAATAGTCTCTTAAAATTCTAAGGTGACTAATAAATACACAAATAGTAATAATGATCAATCAAGTGATCATATATGTGAAATAGAATTAATAATGATCATGATCATAAGTAATAAATAAAATGAAATTAAATGCAAAATATATATTATTAATATTTACCCGTCTAAGTGACGCGGTAAAATAGTCGATCAAATACATAGACGACAAAAGGATCAATTATATGCTCGGAAAAATCGGGGCATCACATCCTCCCTCTTCTTAAAAGAATTTGGTCCCCAAATTCTCTTGAAATAGTTCTGGATATTGATTCCTCATGTCTTCTTCCATCTCCCACGTTGCGTCTTCGTCTTGGTTGTGGTTCTACCACACCACTTTAACCATCGAAATCTCCTCTTACACAACTCGACGTGTCTGGCGATCAATGATCCGGATCGGCTGTCGGTGTAGGATAAATTTTCCATTAGAGGATGAGTATCACGAGTGATGATATGTTCGGGATCCGGTTAATACTTCTTCAATCGCGATATGTGGAATACATCGTGCATTCCCGCATATGGTGCTGGTAACTCGAGTCGGTAGGCTAACTTTCCAATTCTCAAAAATCTTGTGAGGTCCAACATATCTCGGACCCACTTGCCTCCTTTCTTCTGGATTGATTAATCCTTTCCGTGGTGAGAGTCTCGAGAAATACTTCATCTCCGACTTCAAATTCCAAATCCTTTCTTCTCTTGTCTGCGTAACTCTTTTGGCGGCTCTGAGCGAGTCGTGCGAATCCGCTTCTTGGTCGGCTTGACCTTCTCCATGGCCTCTCGAACTAAGTCGACCTTAGGAATCAAGGGCGACTTTTGTTTCTCTTTCGAGTCCATTGGTCATCAATCTCCCAGTGTAGTGGGGATGCATTTTCGCCCATATAATGCCTCGTAGGTGCCATCCCAATCGTGGCCGATAAATGTTATTGTAGGCGAACTCGGCTAATGGTAAGTGCAAATCCCAACTTTCTTGGAAATCCAATGCGAGTTCACAACATATCTTCCAGGGTTTGAATCATTCGCTCAGGTCGTCCATCGTTTGTGGATGTCTTCTTTGTCTTTGAAACTTAGCGAGGTACCCAACTCCTCGTGCAAGCACTTCCAAAATTTGGAGGCAAACCTCGGTCTCTGTTTGATACTATGTCAACTGGTACTCCATGCAAATGATCTCTTGGATATAAATCTGCTGCAAGTTTACGCAAGCTATCGATTTTCTTGATGGGTAAGAAGTGTGCGATTTCGTGAGTCGATCTACAACTACCCAAATAGCATCATGGCCTTCTCTAGTCCTTGGTAGATCCATCACGAAGTACATCGTTATGTGTTCCCATTTCCACTCGTGAATTCTCAACGGTTGTAGTAAACCGGATGATCGTTGGTGTTCTCGCTTTTACTCGTTGACAAGTTAAACATCTCGCAACGAACTCCGCTACCTGGTTCTTCATGTTTACCCACCAATAACTCCGTTTCAAATCCATATACATCTTGTTTCCTCCTGGATGTATAGTGTATTTCGAACGGTGTGCCTCTCTTAGGATTCTATTCCTAATCTCTTCACTCAAGACACACAAATTCGATTCAAATCTGATAACCCCATCTTCATGCACCGAGAATTCTCGATCTCTCTCCTTTAAGTATCTTCTCCTTCATTTTTGAAGATGCACATCTCTCCCTTGTCTTCCTTGATCTCATTCAAGAGATCGGGTTTAACTAAAATGTTAGCAAATGAAATCGAGTATTGGTTCTCGTCGATTCCAATTGCTCAGCTCTTCTAATGAGTCCCACTCTTGAATCATAAGTCGCTAAGCTCACCTTTCTCGCTCAAAGCGTCGCCTACTACGTTAGCTTTCCCGGGATGGTATTGAATATCAAAGTGATAGTCCTCAATCAACTCCATCCATCTCCGTTGCCTCGAGATTGAATCTTTTTTGGGAGAATAGATACTTCAAGGTCTTATGATCTGTGAAAATCGTGAATGTTGCTCCAGTAGAGATAGTGTCTCCATTTCTTTAACGCGAACACTATCGCCGCCAATTCCAAGTCATGCATTGGATAATTGGCTTCATACGGCTTGAGCTTTAAGTGATGCATAAGCGATGACCTTTCCTTCCTGCGCATGAGCACGCCCTAGTCCTTCCTTTGATGCATCACTTTAGACGACAAAGTTTTATGTTCTCTTTGGAAGAGCTAAGACTGGAGTTGTAGTTAGTCGTTTCTTGACTCTTGAAACTAGCCTCGCACTTGTCATTCCACTCAAACTTGACTTACTTACGGGTTAGTCGAGTGAGTGGTCCGACTATCTTGGAGAAATCCTGGATAAATCTTCGATAATATCCAAATAGTCATAGAAACTCCCGATCTCCGTTATAGACTCGGGTTGTTTTTACAGGAATTTTATTGTTTAGATTTTGATGAATGCCATGTAAAACTTAGAATAGAAAGTTAGCTCCCAATTCTTGTCAGAAATGTATTGTAACAATTAGAGTGGCGCCAAGCTAAGTTAAGTCGCCTACGCCCTAACATGCCAAGACAATTTGAAGAATGGAAGGAAGACCCCTGTGAAACAAATGAATGTAACAAAAGAGGAGTAGACGGGAACTCTGCTTTGAAGAAGCGGTGAGATGCGGATGAGTGGAGCATCGATCAAGTCACCAAGAAAAGCCAAGTCTCAAGTTGAAGTGACGAAGAGTCATCCACGATTGGAAGGCGACTCTAAGTCACCTGGGGAAAGCAAGGAAATGCGATCAAGTCGAGATAATCAGAAAAGAACCGTTGCCGTAAATCAAGAGATTTACTTAAACAAGTAATATCTCCATACCACCTTTCTCGAGTGCTCGATCCCGAAGCGTGCAAATGGAATGAACCAATGGGAAGCACTACACCGTGTCGAACTCAAAAGGTGAAAGAACAATTCATACGAGGAAATGGCAATTCCAAGAACTCGCAAGCCAACGACGCAAAGTGACTTTCAAAAATAAGCCTATCTCTTCAACGGGCAAATTTTTGAAAGTTCACTATAAAAGGCCGAGGAGTTTGTTTGAGAGAGGAGGATGCATGAAATGACACATACGTGAGATACACAAGCACATTAGAAAAAGCAAACAATCTCAATCCTCAAGCCTACATTTGAAGTACATCAATCCAACACTCACTGTGAAGGAAAGAGAACTTCAATCGGTTGAAGAGAAAATACGAAAACAAGGGGTCTACTTTCCGGAAGGATTGTAGAAAGGTTCAAGGTTGAACCAAGTCTTAAGCTTTTGGAGGGCTTCGTGATCAAATCCAAAGAGCTTGAGCAAGTGAGTCAGTAGTAACAAGCGCGGTGCCCTGTGAAGAAGCCGAGTCGTCGAGAAGCCACCGAGTGATCAAGGCGTCTCAGGATCGAGTCCCTGAAGATCAAGTCGGCTGTTGTGATCAAGACTTGTATCCGGACTGTTACCGCTTTGTAAACCGATCATTACTTAGTGGATTCCTCCGGGAGTTGGAGAAAGAGAGAGGAGTAGAAGAATTACCCCATCTTCGAACCTCTATAAAAACTTTCTTTGTGTCATTTACATTTCGACTTTTAAATTCCTGCACTTTTAATTGCTTATATCTCACGATAAAGTTGCTATCCATTTGATAATTTATAAGTACTAAATCAAGCTCTAAAATCTTGCTTAATCAAACTTAAGGGTGTTAAGTCTTCCATTGAAAATAAAACCACGGTTGAGTTAAATCGTGAGCTAACAAATGAGTTACTCCATCAACAAATCGGCTTAGTCTCTTGAGAGATTAACTCTCTTGAGTGACTAATTCGATCGTCCATCAAGGACACACGGTGTGTAGAATTAACTCTGTAGATTTAAAAGGACTAAATCGAAAATTTGGTAAGGTTTATTCAACCCCCTTCTAAACCTTACACTTACACCCCTTGGGACCTACAAGTGGTATCGGAGCGGTTGGTTCATTGAACCCTCCGCACCGTTCTTGAACTAGATCTCCAAACTTTTCAAAGTCTGCTTTAGTACTTAAACTTTCAAAACTCTTTTTATTTAAAGTCATCATCATGGAAGCAAATTTGACACGCATCCCTATGTTCACTATTGAAGAATTTGATGATTGGAAAATTCGTATGCAGGCTCATCTATCAGCGTTACATGATGAGATGTGGATAGTGATAGAAGATGGGCCTCTACAAATATTAAAGGTGAACACAACATCGAAGAGTTGCAAATGAAGGAGAAGAAGATGCGGCTCTAGACCATCATGGTTGAAAAACCAAGAACTGAGTGGACAAATGATGACAAAAGATACAACCTGGATAATGTAGCCAAGGACATCCTTTACAAAACCTTGGACAAAGCCATGTTCAATAAAGTCAAATCATGCAAAACGGCTAAAGAAATGGGACAAGTGACATTAATTTGTGAAGGCTCGGAGCAAATCAAAGAAAACAAATTATCGAAGAGCGGTACAAAAATTTGAAAATTTCAAAATGATCTCGGGAGAGAACCGGATCAACCGGATGCTCGGTTTACGAAAATCACAAATGAGTCACATCTACACTTGGAAAGGAATATACACGAGAAGAAATGTGTATGAAGATTTCTAAAAAGTCTTCCAATCGAATGGGAAATGAAGGTCATGGCACCGAGACACTCCATGGACCTATCAAAGACATCCATCATGAGTTATTCTCGGACCTCAAAGCCTACGAGTTTGAGTGAGAAGGAAAGACCGAGGAAGAGACAATTTGTACCCAAAACAATTTTCTAATTGTCAAAGATGGGAAAAGAGGAGGTCAAAGAAGCAATTGACCCGGAAGAAATAGCCCGATGGTTAAAAGATTTAACAAGTTCTTTAACAAGAACTACAAGAGAAGAAAGGGTGAATCTTCCGGAAGACACTCACTCTCCCTCCAAATCAAGGATGATAGGCCAACCAAGAGAATGGATCATCAACAAGTTGAGTATCAAAGGGCCGACAACTCAAGAGTAGAAAGAGTGATCAAAAGGCTTGAATATCTATGTTGGAATTGTAGACAACCAGGTCACTATGCCATTGATTTGCTCATATCCCTGTAGTCAACAAGACAGGAATGAAGAAGAAAGAAAGAAAGGTCTTGAGAGAAAAAGAAGACAAGAAAAGAAAAAGGCAATGATGGTGCGAGAGATGAGAGACAAATGACCCAAGTCAAGAGAGACACCGATTGAGAGAAAGAAGCGACTATTCAAGTGACTCGAAGAAGAAGCCTGCCGCTTAATGGCCAAAGAACAAGATCAAGAAGATGAGGTACAATCTAACTCAACAAGCTCGGACACTAGTGATAGTGATCGTGACACACACACTTCATCACCCACTTGTCTTTATGATTCATTAGGCAAAATGATGAAAGATTTTGAACATATTAAATCCTCACACACACTATTGAATGAGGAAAACAAAATTTACTCAAAAGTCAAAACTCAAAGTGACTAAGGAGGAGTACTCTAAGTCAAATAGTCATGTTGAGAATGAAAGGTTAAAAAGGTGAAAATGCTAAATTAATAGCAAATTGCTGCTATAGAAAAGAGGAGAATGACCTCAAGAATGTTATTGCCTCATTCACTAAGGCATCTAAATCATTGGATGATCTTATTATGAGTCAAAGAGAATGTGGAGACAAGACAGGCTTAGGATTTAATTCCTCGTGCCATGTCAAACCTCAAGAATAATGTTGGAAAAAGGATCTTCAAGTCATGAAGAGTCCGAAAAATCCAAAACTCTAAATGGTGCACACACATTCACTCCAAAGCACAATACTAAGCAAAGCGGCCTTGGTTACAAAGGAAAGGAAAACGGCCGATTGAGTGTCTTTGAAAGACACCGTGAGAAGAGATTTAGCCGAGTCCTCAAAGAAACTCCTAACAAAAATACTCTGAAAAAGGAAGCGAGCTACCAAAAATCCTTAAAAATCCATAAAAGAAATACATATGATGGGAATGGTAGAAAATATCCAAGCCAAGTGATTGGAATAATGTGAACTATCAAAGCATAGACTTATGGAATATAAGCCCAAATGGCAAAGGCCAGAACTCAAAAAAAGGCCATTCCAAAAGTATAAGAGCTTTCATCAAAGACACATATGCACCTAGGCACTACACTCAAAAAAACACCAAAATTACCCAAGGAAGGCAATTGCTAAAACACATATGCGGCATACGGACAAAAGAGATAGGCTTTGTATGAACCTAGAATCCCCAAGCAATTTGCGGGATTAATTATGATTATGGCAGCGATAGATGGCAACCCCTTAGAGTCAAATCATTTGGCTATAGGTTGGTTGGATCATCTTACAATTCTAACCCCTCAGGGACCCGAGACAAGTATGGGTACCAAAACTTAATTTCCTTGATTGCGGGTTCAAGGAACAGTGAGTGCCAAGGAACCCGGTACATGGATAGCGGATGTTCCGGACATATGACGAGAAATAAGAGAAATCTGTCAAAATTCAAGGAAGTCAAAGGAGCCAAAGTCATATTTGGAGGAAATGAAGCTCCTGGTGAAATAAGAGGCATTGGATCCATCAAGAAGAATGGATTAGAAATCACGGATGTTGCATATGTTGAAGGACTCAACTTCAACTTCATCGAGTATCGATCGGCTCGTGACAAGGGCTACAATGTTGGATTCAACATGGGTATATGCCAAATCAAGGATATTGAATCAAATGAAGTTGTCTTTGCAAGGATGTAGAAGCGAGAAGAATATGTATGTAGTGGATTGGTCAACGCAACACCCAACACTGTCTACTAGCAAAAGCACTGTTGAATCAAGTTGGTCAGTGGCACAAAAAAAGTGAGTCACTGAATTTCAAAACAATTAACAAGGTGGCAAGAAGCCATCTTGTAGAAGGACTTCCAGGACTCGATACAAGAAGGAGAGTATATGTGATGCATGTCGAAGGAAAACAAATCAAGTCGTCATTCAAAGAAAAGACATGCCCATCCTCAACAAGAATATTGCATCGCTTCATATGGATCTATTTGGCCGATGGAACCGGCCCGACATAAGTGGAAAGAAATACACCTTGGTGGTAGTAGATGACTACTCAAGATATACATGGACAATATTCATGTGCAAGAAGAAAGAAACTCTACAAAAACTACCACAAATTGATGAAGAGGATTCAAAATGAGAAGAGTCAAACCATTATCAAAATAAGATCGGATAGAGAACCGGTTTGTCAATGAAATAATAACTTCGATCTTGTATTGAGAATGGTATTGTCATGAACTATCGGCGAAAGGACTCCTGAGAATGGAGTTGCGAGAAAGAAGAGCAGAACCCTCAAAGAAGCGACAGGACCATGTTAGGCTCGAAGCGGGGTTACCAAAAGATTTTGGGGTCAAGGAAGCAATCAACACGACTGCTACACCCAAAACGGATGTATGATAAACAGACGGTGACAAAGACTCCTATGAGATCTGGATCGGAAGAAAACCAAATGTTGCATATTTCAGAATATTTGGATGTAAATGCTTCATTCACAACAATGGCAAAGACAACCTAAAGGCTTTTGATGCTAAAAGGCGATGAGGTATCTTCTTAGGATACTCACCAAAAGCAAAGCCTTCTGAGAATACTCAACAAAAGAACTATGGTTACTGAGGGAATCCATTCATGTAGTATTCGATGAACCAAATGTAAATGGAGAAGACATTGAAGAGTCGGTGATAAAATTTGAATCATCCAATCATACGAGAAGAGTCCCTATCTTTGAAGTCAAGGCTTGGGATTATCAATTGAGAAGAAGATGAGGCAATGAATCTCAAAAGCGGTGGAAAATTTGCGGCTAAGTGACCCACGAAAGAGTGACCCAAAGAACACAACAAGTCGAATCAATCCACTAACTTACTCCAACCTGGCGTAAGATGGTGAGAGACCATCCACGAACTTGTCATTGGGGATATAAGAGGTGTCAAGACAAGATCCGAACTCAACAAGAAGCAATGTTCACATGCTTCATTTCGCAAATAGAGCCCAAAGATATGTCACAAGCATTGGATGACACACATTGGATTCAAGCTATGCAAGAAGAGCTGAATTAGTTTGAGAGAAATAAAGTATGGGAACTAGTGCAAAGACCCATACATCAAAATGTTATTGGAACCAAATGGGTATTCGAGAAATAAGATGAACGAGGAAGGCTCTGTGGTAAGAAACAAAGCAAGGCCCCGGTAGCCAAAGGATATTGCCAAGAAGAAGGGATAGATTTTGATGAAACATTTGCCCCTGTAGCAAGATTGGAAGCTATAAGGATGTTTCTTGCCTATACGACTCACAAGAATTTCACTTTGTATATCAAATGGATGTGAAAAGTGCATTCCTAAATGGTTTATTGGAAGAAGAAGTGTATGTTGAACAACCTCCGAGGATTTGAGCGGAAGACTCTTGGAGACAAGGTATACAAACTCAAGAAAGCCTTGTATGGATTGAAACAGGCACCCCAGAGCATGGTATGATACCTGTCACAATTCCTAACGAAAATGGATTCACAAAAGGAAAAGTAGATAGAACACTTTTAGAATTCAAGACAAGAAGAGTATCTTTGCTTGTTCAAATATATGTGGATGACATCATTTTTGGATCCACTAACAAAGAGCTATGTGAAAAATTTTCAAACCTCATGCAAAGTAAATTTGAAATGAGCATGATGGGAGAGCCGACATTCTTCCTTGGACTTCAAGTGAAACAAATGAAGGATGGAACCTTCATAAGTCAAACAAAATACACCGAGAGACTTAATGAAGAAATTTGGTATGGAGGAGAAGTCTTCTGTAAAAATACCAATGAACACATCACAAAATGGACATGGATGTAGATGGCAAGCGGTGGATCAAACCAAGATACAGAGCACTTATTGGATCAACGCTCTATCTCACAAAGCGGGCCACATCACCTTTGTTGTAGGTGTATGTGCAAGATTTCAATCTGCTCCTAAAGAGAGCCATATGACAAAGACTAAGAGAATATTGAGATATTTGAAAGGAAGCGAAGTAGGCTATGGTATCAAAGGAAGGTGGATTCAAGATAATTGGCTATTCGGACTCGACTATCTTTGGATGCGAGTGGACAGGAAAAAGCACTTCAGGCACATGTCAAATGCTTTAGGAAACAGACTAATTTCCTGGTTTAGCAAGAAAAAAACTCAATAGCCACCTCTACAGTGAGGCGAGAATACATAGGCTTGGGCGGTGTTGTGCCCAAGTCTATGGATGAGACAAAGAATGAGAGACTATGAAGTTGAAGAAAAGAAATTCCAATCATGTGTGATAACACAAGTGCCATTGCAATCACTCAAAATCTGTGTTGCACTCAAGAACAAAACATATTGATGTCGGATATCATTTCATAAGAGATCATGTTGAAAAGAAGGACATTATCTTGGAATATATCTCAACGATAAACAACTAGCTTACATCTTCACAAAACCATTATGTGAGTCAAGATTTGAAGAACTCGAAGCATGAGTTGGGGTTAATTGAAATGAGTGACACTCAGACGAATCAAATAAGAGTATTAGAACAGAAAAGGAGTGAAAAAGAGTGAAAACAAAAATCGGCTTCGACCAAATCACCAGACATCGGAAAAACATTACACCAAGTCGGTGATAATTTGAGTCACTAAGAGAATCTGCGAGAGTAGAGTTAAATCGGCTAAGAGATAAAATTTGAATAACTTATGAGCAAAGTGACAAAAACGCGGTCGTTTTGACTTAAGCGGGAATGTTTTAAGGAACACGTCGGATAATGATGATGTGTACATAAAAAGCTGCACACTAAACTTATGATTGGATATAAATCTTTGCCGCATTAAATACGAGACGTGAAATGCTCAATAGGCGTCGAAATCCAAGCCGTTGATTTCGATCACAATTCAAAAACCGCTTTGCCGCGTCCTTTCATAAACCATATTTAAACCATTTTCGTCCGTTTCTCTCTCTCACACTTCTAAAACTGTTCATCTTTTTCTCTCAAAAGCAAAGGCAAACTACTCTCGAAACCCTATCAACCTTCAAATCAATTTAGAGATTTTTCTTGATATAATTAGAAATGGCACCAACTTATGACTTTACTAAGTTAGGAAAGCAAATCCACACGGTTCGACGGTGGATTTAAACGGAATGGTGAAGCGGGTCCGAAGCGACACCCTGGTGAAGAAAATTGCTTGAGAAGTTGGAAACGTCCCGGACTAAAACCGTTTCTAACTGGAATATCCGATGACCTATGTGGAGGAGGTCGCACAATTCTACATGAATGCTTTGAGATTCACGATGAAGGAATCAAGTCATCTGTTCACGGGAAGCGGTGACTATCACTTTGAGGATTTGGTGAATATTGCTCACTACCACCAGAAGGAGCATCTGAGATCAAAGAAAGGATGTAAACTTGGTGACGCATGGAAAGAAATAGCCAAGTCCGACTTTCTTGATAAAATAATATACACAACAAACAAGAGAAGCTGGATCAAGGAGGATTATCACAAGTTGTTGGATATAGTTGCCAAATGTATCGACATCAAATTTGGCGGCTTTGACCAATCACAAAAAACAAAGCTGATTGTGATGGCTGCAATCATCGAAGAAAAGAAGATAAAGCGGGCCGAGTTTATTTATCTCACTGACGGTTTCTGCCGAGCGTGGGGAACAAGTCCTTCAAAGAAGATGGCACATTTGGAGGATCCACGGGATATGGCACAGTAATTGGCGGCTATTGGAGGTGAAAGGAGTCCCTCTTAGACATGGGAAGGCCTTCCATGTTAACAAGAGGATGTTGAGCTAACCTCTCTGGTGCTCGAAGCGAGCTTACGCCAAGAGAGGCGACACCGGTGAGGGGGAATCACCGACCAGAGATCTGTTGCTTCTCTCTCCAAAGAAGAAAGCGCCCTGCAACTAAGAAGATCACCCTGCGACAAAGAAAAACTAAACATGCTCCTGCTCTGCGTGAGTCACTGCCCAGCCCGGCGTGTCACTGCCCTGCGGCGGCGGTCGAGAAGGACTCACAAATACCTTCTCCGATCGTCAAAAGGAGGAGAAGCAATCCGACAAGCCAGGACAGCCACTCCTCGAAACAAACACCAAGACCTGCCCCCCCCAAGACTCGAGAGGACACCGCCTCGAACCGAAATTCCCACAGTACAAACCAGGAGACGAAGAAGACTCGTCAAGCGGTCAAACAGGAGAAACCAAATGAGTCGATTACTCGGCTAGCACAAATACCGGAGACTCTTTGGAGAAGTAGAGTCTCCATATGTAGTTGATGAAACGAGCCCAAATCTGAAAAGCGATCACAGAGGACAACCTGAGACGCACTGTAGCTCACACAATGAAGCACAAGAAGAACCAGCCCAAGCGGATAGTGATGTAATGATCCTATCTCCACCTTACCCGGACATCCAAAATCGTGCGTGAGTGGAGAAAATGGAAGTTGAGCAAGTCGAGGAAACAGTTCCAACGGCTGAGTTCATAGAAGAAGAAGAGGAACTGCTAAATTTCCTTGCTTTAACTATCGCTGCTCCCAAAGACTTGATGAGGACAACTGCTTAGACATCCCGCAAATCTACAAGGACGGGGAGAGAGCAAAGCAAGTGAAGAAAGCGAAGCACATGAGAAGGCAAGCATCGCCTATCTCGGCACCCACAGAACACACACATCCTCTTCTTGATGTCTTCTCTGAAAGTGACGAGGAACTGGAGAATCTCACCCGCGACGAAAGAGTTGCAAATCGCAGCAAGCATTGCACGAATCAAGAATTCTTCACGAGCAAAGACTAATGGAGGGACCGGAGAGTCCTCGAACACACTGAAATCGATCATATGGGAGTGGTTCACAAATAACCCACTGATGTTCTTTGCTACCACTTCCCACGACTCACTCGGAAGAAGCGATAAGGGAAATGGCGATGAAAGCGGGACAATGGGGACCCCGGTCAGCCAACCCCTATTGAAGGTGTGCTACCACACCTGCCCCAACAATGAACCATTAATCGAAACAATGGGAGTTTGGAGACGAGTGACCCCACTCCAAGTCACTCGGTGGTGCGCCCGGTGAGGAAACTCCTCTCCACCGCAGGCAAGGTCGGAGGATCTGCGAGATGACTCGACAAAGAATCAAGAAGGCGAAGAAGAGAAATTACAATCACAAGAAAAAACAGCAAGTTGCCATCAACGAAGCTCGGGCGATTGAGATCGCCTCTCCGTGAGGTGCCAAGCTACTCACGAAGGCTAATGACTGCGATGCGATCGAAGCCGAGGAAGGAACAACCCTGGGAGTTAACACTGGGCGATGAAAGTGCAATCCATGGGGTTGAGACTCCAATGGATGCCGTAGAAAGACCCTAAGGCAGTGACCGACATTTGTCGAAAGGGAGGACCAAGGCCTCGTAGCGGTAGAGAGACCGATGGAGGAAATGAAGGCCACGGAGGTTGAGACTTCCCGGGGTAAAGAAAAGCTGAAGTAGAGAACATCCCTTCCGCTATCATGACCCATCCGTCGAGAAGGAGATCGGCGCACTTCATGATTCCCGGGACAACCCTAATGTCACTTTTAAGGATCGGAAGGCGAAGAAGAAGAGTCGACCCCCGACAAATCCAAAAGACTTCATTGCGGATGTTCCAGGCACGAGCAAGTCGATCCCAAGACTACTCGTCAAACTTTTAACTTTGATGATGAGCCACCACTAGAAATCTCATCATCGTCCGATAACGCCTGGCTTGATAAGGTGAGGACAAGTCTCTTGAAAAGGAAAAATCACCGAGACCAACGAAGTTATTAAGGCATTGAGGCTCGACAAAGTCGCGGGTCTATTTCACATCCAAACCAAACAACCGAAATCATTGCTCCGCTCCTCAAGCTACGGCCAGGATCGATTCCCAAAATAACTTCACGCGCACCGCTCATCATCGAAACATCCCGGTTGGCGGTGATGAATCTTTTTGTAGAATCTTTCCCTTTCTCACTTTGGAGATACGAAACTCCACGAAGAGTCGAGAAAATGAACAAGACGCTATCACAAACCACCTCCTCGTTCTTCCAACGAGACACCATTGTTCGGTGAGTATGACTTGATGTTGTATGGCCATCACCGCAATGAAAGAATCAATGAAGTTCGAGAAGTGTTCAAGGCACTCTTTCTTTGAAGTTGAAAGGATGGAGAGGCATCGAGCCTCTTTGGACATGCGATTGGACAACAGAGAGATGCCACCCTTACGGTGACTTAAGAGGCATAATTCGAATAATGGAATGGTGGCAACAAAGAAAAACAATGCGTGTGGAACGGTGAGATACTTCAGACAATTGTTCAACAAAGCTGGCCGTGTGGAGAGTCGAAAAAATGCGTTGAAAACGGGCGAGGAACACATTGAGCATATGCATGAAGCTCACACTTGCGAGATCAAGGCTGCTGCGTGAAGCGAAATGCAAATGATATACAGCGTTTGGAAGAACACATGACAAGAAAATTCAGCCTTCTCATGGCCGAGATGAAGCGATTTCAGCGAGAATCCAACGCTACTCGTTCAATTCCGTCTTGCAACGCAGCGGACTTGAAGCAGCGAATTCAACCATCGAGAGACTTCGACTTCATGCTTGCCAAAGCATGTTCCACTGGGTTCCTCTATCCTTTGATGATGCCAAAAGGGGAAGAGGAATACCTTAAAGCGAAAAAAATCTGGTCGAAAAGAAAGGAGCGGTGAGAAGGAACAATTTGAGAAGGAAAATCACAGTGAAATTTTGAAATCGAAGAAAGGAAAATCTTGAGGGGAAGGATCAAAAGATATGACCTTGATGATTGCACAAACCCCCAACAGGGGTCTGTCGCGGTGACATTATAAGCGAAAACTCCCAAGTGACTCTTGCCACTCCAACACTCTGTTGTATCTATGGGCCGAGAAGAAAAAGCAATTGAAGCGAGGGATGAAGGAAGTGGAAGGAAGAATGGATGCCAGGGTGATGAACATCTTGAAAGAACATGGAGGCATTCCGGTTGGCAGAGACACGTATGCCATCTCGGATGTCGGAGCCAGCGATCGTCGATTGATGAATTCAAAACGCTCGAATCAAGGATATTTTGCAAATATGTCCATGGCTCAAGCTTGGACTTATCTTGGGAAAAGGGTCTCACATTATGTGAAGAAGGCGACAGACAATGAGACTTCCGCATCGCTCTGCTTGCCACTCTGCTAGTCACTCACCAATTTAGGAAGAAGAAGACAAGATATCGCCCGAGGTAGAGGAAGAAGCGGCGGTGGAGGAAGAAGCTTGGACCCAGGCCTCGCCCAAGAATATTGAATCGTAGATCCGGGGAAAGAAAGGAGGGATCTCTTTGGTTTGGAAACTTGACCAAGTGGCAAATTTGAAAATGGCTAGAACTAGCCGAGTATGCACTAAGAATAGAAGAAGAAAACAAGAGACAAACTCGGCTATGGCGGGAGAGACAGAAAGATTAAGAAAAGATGAAGCTGCCGGGAAGGCATATGAAAAGAAAAAGAAGAAAGCGATTGGCGAGAAGAAGAGAGAAAGAGAGAAGAAGATCTTGAACAAGATGAAAGAAGGAGACATCGAAGGAGATGAAGCGTTCTTTGTCCAACCCCGTGTATTTTATCATGTAAATACATACAATGTAAGTCTTACGTAATAAAGCTAAAAATTCTTTATTTTCAATATAGACAAAATGTGCTCACGATACACCTTATAAACAGTTTGTGTAAAAGAACAGGAATGATATGATCAATAAACAGATCTATTCTATGCATACATTCTATGTCAATACACTATCTGTATGTATCCTTCTTTGTTTGCATTTTTTTAAAAATGATTTAAGTTTTGCATCATCAAAAAGGGGGAAATTGTTAGGAATTTTATTGTTTAGATTTTGATGAATGCCATGTAAAACTTAGAATAGAAAGTTAGCTCCCAATTCTTGTCAGAAAATGTATTGTAACAATTAGAGTCCAAGCTAAGTTAAGTCGGCCTACGCCCTAACATGCCGAAAGGACAATTGAAGAATGGAAGGAAGACCTGCTTTGTGAAACAGTGAATGTGGCAAAGAGGAGTAGATTTTAACTCTGCTTGAAGAAGCGGTGAGATGCGGTGAGTGGAGCATCGGTCAAGTCAGCTCAAGAAAAGCCAAGTCTCAAGTTGAAGTGACAGAAGAGTCATCCATGATTGGAAGGCGACTCTAAGTCACCTGGGGAAAGCAAGGAAATGCGGTCAAGTCGAGATAAGCGTAATAGAACCGTTGCCTGAGAAATCAAGAGATTTACTTAAACAATTAATATCTCCATACCACCTTTCTCAGTGCTCGGTCCCGAGAAGCGTGCAAATGGAATGAACCAATGGGAAGCACTACACCGTGTCGAACTCGAAAAGGTGAAAGAACAATTCATACGAGGAAATGGCAATTCCAAGAACTCGCAAGCCAACGACGCAAAGTGACTTTCAAAAATAAGCTATCTCTTCAACGGGCAAATTTTTGAAAGTTTACTATAAAAGGCCGAGGAGTTTGTTTGAGAGAGGAGGATGCATGAAATGACACATACGTGAGATACACAAGCACATTAGAAAAACTGAAACAATCTCAATCCTCAAGCCTACATTTGAAGTACATCAATCCAACACTCACCTGTGAAGGAAAGAGAACTTCAATCGTTGAAGAGAAAAATATCAAAACAAGGGTCTACTTTCCAGGAAGGATTGTAGAAAGGTTCAAGGTTGAACCAAGTCTTAAGCTTTTGGAGGGCTTCGTGATCAAATCCAAAAGAGCTTGAGCAAGTGTCAGTAATAGTAACAAAGCGCAGTGCACTGTGTGAAGAAGGTTTGAGTCGTCGAGAAGCTTGGTGAGTGATCAAGCGTCTCAGGCCGAGTCCCTAGATCAAGTCGGCCATTGTGATCAAGACTTGTATCCGGATTGCACTGCTTTGTAAACTGATCATTACTTAGTGGATTCCTCCAGGAGTTGGAGAAGAGAGGAGTAGAAGAATTACCCCATCTTCGAACCTCTATAAAAACTTTCTTGTGTCATTTACATTTCAGCTTTTAAATTCTGCACTTTTAATTGCTTATATCTGTGATAAAGTTGCTATCCATTTGATAATTTATAAGTACTAAATCAAGCTCTAAAATCTTGCTTAATCAAACTTAAGGGTGTTAAGTCTTCCCACGAAAATAAAACCACAACAGTTAAATCGTAGCCAACAAACTGAGTTACTCCATCAATGGCTCAAATGAAATCATTTGAGAGATTAACTCTCTTGAGTGACTAATTCATTGTCCATCAAGGACACAAAATGTGTAGAATTAACTCTGTAGATTTAAAAGGACTAAATCGAAAATTTGGTAAGGTTTATTCAACCCCCCCTTCTAAACCTTACACTTACACCCCTTGGACCTACGGTTTCCATTCAACCACCGTACCTTGAAGGATCCATGGCGATCCGATGCCGGATACTATGTGTCCCAAGAACGCGACTTCACTAAGCCAAAATTAGCACTTGCTGAATTTGGCATACACTTATGCTCTCGTAGTGTCTCCAAAACGATTTTTAGATGACGTTCATGCTCTTCTCTAGACTTACAAGATATCACAGTATGTCATCAATTAATATCACTACGAATTGATCCAAATAAGGTTGAAAGACTCGATGCAACAGTCCATAAATGTTCTTTGGTACATTCGTCGGACCGAAAGGCATCACTACAAACTCGTAGTGTCCATATCGGGTTTGAAATGCGATTTTGGAAATGTCTTCTTCGCGGATCTTGATTGGTAATATCCTTGTTGTAAATCAAACTTGAGTACACACGCTCCTTGAAGTTGATCAAATAGTTCGTCTATCCTCGGGAGGGATATTTGTTCTTGATGGTCACGCTATTAAGACCACGATAATCTATACACGTCTTAATGTGCCATCCTTTTTTTTTGACAAATAAGATGCAGTGCTCCCAACAGAGACGTGCTCGGTCGGATAAATCCCACATCCATCAGGCTTATGTAATTGAGTCTTCAACTCTTGCAATTCAAGAGGAGCCATTCTATATGGTGTTCTAGCAATCGGGCGGTTCCGTGTAATATCTCGATGGTGAACTCGACTTCCCTATCGGAGGGGCAGTGGTGAGTTCTTGTGGAAATACATCCGTGTATTCTCGATACTATAGGTACTTGGTTAATTTGTGTCTCAACCTTGGGTTTGTTAATTATAAATGCCAAGTACCGCTTGTGCCCCTCTAGCGATTGCCTTTCTTGCTTTCATGGTGGAGATGATAACCAAGCGTGGGAGTCAACGAAGGAAAGGCATATCCATTAATGTAAAATTTGGAGTACACCAAATGAAGTTCGTACAACAATAGTACAAGAAATCGGGAAATACAACGAAACACAAATAAACATCCAAGATCAATCATCAAGTACAATCCGGAATAAAATCTATCTACTCGGTGATCGCTGCGTGCGTCCTCACTTTCATCCACATCAATGACCTGAGACACTGGTTATGCTCGAAATGCCTCGACGTCCAGGCCATTCGATGAGCTCAAGCCATGCATCGAGTGCTTGAGCATCACCAAGAGGGGCGGCCTCAAATGCCTCAGGCTCCCCTTCTTCCGCGTGATCCTCCTCGGGATCCTCTTCGTTGTTCGCCGGTCGGCCTGCGGTTCTATCTCGGGTGGTGGCGGTCTAGTGCGTTGGCCAAAGTAGTCTCCAAAGCAAGATCCCACCGAGACAAGGCACATTTGAGGTCCTCGATCACCGTCATCTGTTTGATGATAGCCTCCTCGAGGCGCTCGGCGGTGTCCGCTTGACATGTACGCGTCCATTTCCCACTTGTGCGGCCACACCGGGCATTTGCGCGTTCCATCTTCTTGCGAGTATTGTCCAAACGCTCCTAGATCAACTAAATTTGATCTTCGCGAGCGGATGGTGTTTTTGCGATCCTTAGCAAGGAGAGTAAGGCAATCGTCTCCTCTTGGCTCTTCGCCAGGGAGGTGTCCTAGTTCTCGCGAGTGCGGTGGCGTTCCCGGTTAGCTCGGAATTGGCCCTTAGAAATGCCTGGTGCCAATATAGCTTTTAACGCCTTATAGTAGTCCCTCTCAACACGGGCCTCAACTACATCCCACCAGGTCGGGGCGTTGGACCCATCCTGGTCAAACAAAACTAAGGCGAGATTAGATGAATATAGATGGAAAGATAAGAAAGAAACAAGGAAAGTCAATCAAGAGTCAACTAAGTCAAGACAAGTATGACTATGAAATATCTAAGTATAAAATTCTTAACTCGGTCTAAACATCAATAATACGGTTCTAAGCCAATTTGAAATCGATTTCACACTTAATTAGTCAAGTTGCGATTACCCAAAACACGGACATCGGGGGTCTATCCTGGGTCGGCTCGGTGTAAGTTCCATCTTACTAACCGGCTCGATACCACTCTAATCGTCACGCCCCAGACGGGGCGTGGCGATCCACGACTTAAATACAAGTAAAACCAAATAGTCTATACAATATCAATGAAATCCCAATGGAACAGTCAAATAGCAAATGAAATAAAGAACAAGTACAAGTTACAACTTACGACCACAATATCCAAATTACATCCCGAAATCAACTAAAGATAACAACTTAAAAGTCAAAGGGTCCTACGCCCTTGATTTACATACCGAAATGAAAAGAGAATAAAAGAGTCCAACAACAAATAAAAGGAACAAGTCCAAAGAACATCAACAACGAGAAACGGCGATGCAAGTCCAACAAGCGAGTCACGGAGCTCGGTCCGTGGTCGGTTCAACATTTTCAACAAAGTCCTCATCTAAAGGTTAGAAAATAGGAGGATGAGACAAAAATCTCGGTGGATGGGGTAATCGTGTGCAAGTGTGGCGATATATAGTTAATGCGAGAAACAACAGTATGAAAACGAGTGAGATATAATGCATGAATTCACACACAAACCACAAGCGTCATGATAAAATATTTAAGTAATATACTTATACAGTTTAAGAAAATAGTTCGTGGTCACACAAGCACTATGTGATTCGAGAAGACGGGTAGGATTGCGTGCGGAATGTAACGCCAATCCTATGCAAGACAATTAATCGTTGCGTGCGGATTTGTAGCGCCAACCAATGCAATACAAGTAGCGGTTGCGTGCGGATTTGTAGCGCTAACCAATGCAATACAAGTAGCGGTTGCGTGCGGTTTGTAGCGCCAATCAAATGGGTCCGATTAACTCGAATCGTGTGGATCAGACAATGATTCCTTCGTTCTTCCTTGTAACTCCCCGAGCAAGATGGTCCAAGACCTATCACCTTATTGCTCCATAGGTAAAGACAAAATCCACAGTGGAGCTAGCAAGGCTCGGTTTGTCATAATCATGATTATACGTCAAGTACTACGACCCACTTCCTTGGACAAACTCCGTCCCTCGATTGCGGGATTAGGGCGATGGGGTGGGAAGAGTGGAATAGCGCCAAGCCGCCGGTTCCCATCCCCGATGTAACCATTAAGGACCGAGCTTGACACACCAAGTTGACTCAGCGGCAAAGTAAATACAAGTTCGGGTAGTCAACCAGGCGATCTAGTATTATTGATTCAGGAAGCGATTCGAGAAAATTTTCAAAAATCGCGAGTGGCAATTATAGCGTTGGTGGAGTTATTTGGATGAAGATGATTATCGGGATTATAAGCAATCTTTGATATCATGAAAGATTAGGTGGAACATAAGTCCCATTGTTTTTTTCCAAGAACATAAGTCCCATTATAGATTCAAAATCGCAATACGAGGAAGTCGCGCCGCGATCGGGTATTAATCGGTTAAGACTATCCGATAAGTCAAGGGTTTTTGAGAAAATAAAATATTTTAATTAATAATTAAAGTCAGAGGGTCCAAGGCTGTTTTAGTAAAAGGAAAATAATTTGAGTTAGGTCCTTGATTAAAGGAAAATTTACAATTAGTCCCGTTTTGTAAAAACTAATACTTTTGGGGTTAAAAATTGAATAAATAAATATCCCGACCTTGTAAAATTATGAGGTCAGTTCCTAAAATCTCTAGTTTGTTCATAGATTCAGGTTTTTAAAGTTTTGAAGTCGATGTTTTATAAAATTCTCACATTGGCCCCAAATTTGTTAAAATTGTCATTTTGGGCCTTAAGTTTAAAATAATCGAACTCACAAACCGGAAGAGCTTTTAATGTGATTCCAGTTGGAAAATGTTACTAAGGTTAGTAGGATATTGAAAAAAAAACATTTTTAAAAAGAAATAAGTATAGGTCCCTTAACTTTTGAAAATCTCATTTTTGTCCCATTTTGAAATAATTGCCTTTAAGGATTATAGGGGTCCAATTGTTATGAAATTTGAACCTTGGGTCCAAAATATAATTAATTTATAGTTAAATTAGTATTTCCAGGTGCATGGGCTGAATAAGTCCTGGAAATTTCATTTGGGTCCCTAAGTTTGATCTTTTATAATTTGGTCCCTCAATTTTAGTAAAATTACTTGCCAAGCTCTAAACACTTGGATTTTTGGAATACTCTTAAAATATGTCATTTCCAGTCCCTTAAAAGTGAAAATTTCAAATTTTAAAAATTAGGGTCTGGTACAGTTTCGAAAATTGCAAAGTAGTCCTTAAACTTCTCAAATTTTACAATCTAGACCTTGGACTTTTAAAGGTTGATTTTATTTATCTTAAAACTCTTAAAACTTTATTAAAATGTCCAAAAGTCATTTTTGAACCTGAGTACAGTCCCAAATTTTGAAATTTGCAGAGGGGTCCCTTAAGAATTATTTTCTTGCAATTAAGTCCACCAACTTTCTATTTTTGCATTTTAAGTCCAAAAATTGAAATTTAATCAATTATGCTCGACTTTTCCAGGTTATAAGTCATACAAAACATGGATTTCAAAGATCATACACATGCATGCCCATTTCATACAAGAATTCATCAAATAGAACATTAAATTGTATATGCATGCACCTAAATTTCAATAAATAGCATTTTTGAACAACACTTGAGAAATTTCACAACTTGATACATAAAATTGACATGCAATACATAAAATATACATATCTCAAGTGCTCATGATCAAAACACTACATGCATTTAACAAAATCCCTAGAAGTTTGAAAGATTTTTCCACCCACCTTAAATTTGGAGAGTTGTGAAATAAAAGGATAATTTCACAACTTTGTATGAGGTCACTTAGGTCAGCCCCTAAGTCAAGAAATATCAAAAATTTGGAGTTAGAAAAAATGAGTGAAAAATTAAGAAGAAGATAAGAAAATTAGAAATACTACACTTTACCTTGTGTAGTAGATGAAATATATCAATCTCCAAAATAATTAGTGATTTTCTTGATCACTTATAAGTCTCATGATCACTTATTCTAAATCAAATTTTTACACTACAAGAAATTGCTTTTTTACCCGAAAAAATACCCGGAATTATTCAGCCATTTGTTTCTGACGGATTAGCGACAGATTACCAACGGATACACATTTACAAAAATACCAACGAAACACCGACGGATCACCGACAGAATATAACGACGGGCAATAGTCTCTCGTTAATCTGAAGGTAAATTTCGAGAAAATTCTACCGCCAAAATTCCCGACAGATCTGCGACGGATTACCGACCAAATAGTTACCGAAGCGAATATTTCCATCGTTATTTACCGACAGACATGTTCTATCGGCAATTGCCGGATATATCCGTCGTTATCAACGACGGAATTTTCTGTTGGTAATTACCGACGGATTGCCGAGAGATTAGCGACGAAATTTGAAAAAAAAATTAACAAAAAATTAATAGTAAGACCAAACTAAATGTGGATTTCACTTCTAGATTGTAATGAATTGAGTAGAATCAAATACAATATTGTTCAAATTTATTTGGATTAATTATATATATGGCCAAAAGAAAAAGAAAAATATATTTTAGGGTCCAAATTAACTATTTGCAATAATTTGTGAATTAATGAACCTAATTAAAGTCTCGTGTAGAATAAAGAATAATAATTTTATATGTTATTGTTCTTGTTTATTGAATTTCAATTGGATATAACTTATAAGATAAACGACCCTCGATAAATACATTTATCACAAGATGACATTTAGAGCTGCAATCAAACCGAACCGAGTCGAGTTTTTGAGAGTTTGAACTTGACTCGCTTATTATCGAGTCGAACTCGAGCTTGAATTTATCGAATATATTGATGGCTTACGAATTTATTCGAACTAAATCGAGCCTAAGCGAGCTTAGTAAATATCAATATAAATTAAAGTTATTATTCAATTTTGTACTAGAATATATGATTCTATTAAAATATATGATTCTATTCAAATATTCAAATATTTATATATTTATCATAAGGTATAAAAATTAAAATGAAAGTCAAATTGTTAGTTTAATTTATAGTGACTTAAAATGTAATCAATTATGATGATTTAAAATATTATATAATTTATATCTCTCAAATAAATACAATACTATAATCTAAATAGTTTAAAATTTTTGTGACTTAAATGTGACAAATAATTGAAACTTTACTCATATAAGATGAATTTGTTGCATTTTGAGATTTCAACTTATCTCACGCACAAATATTGAACATCAAATCACGTTTTATCATTATTTATATTTATTTAATTTGTTTGACAAAAGTCAAAAGGTATTAATAAAATATCATTATATGGTGTTTATTATTCTACATTGTAGCTTGTTGTTTCTATTAGCCATATACGAGTCAATAAGAAGAAGAACGGAGCAACGATTTTGGGTTTAATTGAAGACCGGCTTTCTTTTTCAATGGCTAGGGGTTCGAAAATGGTGTTGGCGCTCTTCGTAACTATGTCATCCTACTCTCCCGTGTCGGGGGGGAAAAACGCAGCTGCGGCGGTGGGGTGGGCGATGCTGCGGTGAGATCGGATGCGGGGGGATCGTGGCGAGTGTCTTGAGAACGAAGACGAGGAGTTCCAGCTGGATTCGGTCGAATAGGCGCATCTCTCATTTCTCGATTCAAGAGTCCGAGTGCGACTTCTTTCGCGTTATAGGTAAATCCTTCATACTTCTTCTCTCTGCAAATTTTCGATCTATTATGTTTCATCTCCGGATATGCAATTTCGGCGCTCAAATTAGAATGTGGGCATTCCCCCTCCCCCAATAACCCGGAGGTTATGGTTTCGTAATTTTTCGAATTTGAATTTGTAATCGGGAATATGGTTCTTTTGTTGTTGTTTTGAATAGTAGTTTTGTTGTTATTTGGATTGTGCTTTTTGATGTATGTTATGGTGACGAGAAGATGTATAATTAGTTGCTTGATGGGGATGTCAATGCCTCGGTGATTTCTCCTATAGAGAGAACTAGCCAACGAGAATGACCGGATTCCTCTAGGTAGAATGATAATATAGCAAAGCTCCAATAATATGATGATACATTTTACTTTTCTGCAGATTATGTTATTAGAAGAGGCGTAGTTGATTTTATGCTCTGCCATTCCGCTCATTTTGATAATAGAAAGTATGTTTACTCAATTGGTGGACTTGTGTGTGTTCTAAAGTAATTCAATTTGCTTTTTGAGTTGGTAGATATCTAGGCCAAGTGAGTTTAGTTGATCCCCTATATATTTTGAATGCATATACGACTCATAGTCTTAGGGTTAATTACCACATTTAGGTGTCGGTTCCTTTGCAACAAGATGACATGTATAAGTTTTCTTCTTTTTAATTACTTTAAAACATCAATTAACCTCGCTTTCGATGATTTGAAAATTGTCGACCATTCCATGGATCTAGATCCGCCTTCATCCGCTCCAAGAAAGATCTCGCACTTGGTTTCATTTTGCTTTATTTTTTTGTTCCTTCCATTTCCTTTTTAAGTTCTTTTCCCTCTCCCTTAATTATAAGCGAGACCTAATATTCAAATTATTTTGTTATCATTTTCATGTAGTGTTTTTCTCAGGTTAAATTTGCTCCCAAAGCACCTGGAGAACTCCGAAACCTGCTGAAATGTAATCTTAAAATGCTCAATTAATGATTTGTTATTCCACCTATATTTATTATTTTGAATCGTGAATTTGAAATTCAATTTGCAGCTAAGCAAAATCGAGGATGATGGCGAGTCGGCGGCAGCGATGAAGCTCGACAATTTCCATAGATAGACATGTTTGTGTTTGTGGACATTCATTGAATTCATCGTGAGTTGATGTTGGTGATTTTTGTGTATCTAACTCGTAATTCTGTTGGTTTGATTATTAAATATGAGTTGATGATAGTTTCTTTAATCGAGAATTCGTCAATTGTCTTTTGTTTGGTGAAATAATGTGAATTTAATTGTGCGGATTCATGTTCTGCATACATGATTTGTCAAATATATAAATATTTATAAATATTATCCTCTATTGCACTAATTTATAAATATTTGAATGAGACTGAATCTATGCCGCTGGTAGCTAAGAGTGATGGCGAGTTTAGTTGTGACTTATTTTCTGATGAGTGCATCAATGAATCTGGGGACTCGTTGTCTTGTTGGTCTGAGAAAGATGCACATAGGGATGATGAATGTGTATCTTGTTTATATGAAGAGAAGAAATCGAATTGGTGGAAATTTAACACGTGATCAATCAAATGAGAGGTCCAAACAGTTGCATCACAAAGTTAACGAAAGACCACATTGTCTGTTAGTACTATCATTCCAAAGCCACAATTTGGCAAAGTATTTGGTGAGGTTATTGAGTCAATTTAGGTAGTGAGAAATAGAGTTATTTTGCTTAAATGTAGGTTCAAGTGATTAATGATAGCCTATAGTCATTTATGTAATGATGAAAGATTAAGTGTTAATCAATAGATTGATTCTTGTTTTGTACATTCCTTTCAATTTTCTTGCTAATTATGGATTGTTTAAGTTGTGAAATTGTTTATTTCTTGTATATGTTCGATGTTCCTATCTTTTTGTTTTTTACTATGAAATTTTATGCCCTGTTAATAATTCTATAAATTTCCTCTTCATTCTATTTATTCGTTTTTCTTGTAGGCAAATGTAATTTTCGATTATTTGTATGTTATGATTGTTGTTACGAGATATGTTACAAGAATCCCGATGTCTCGGAGGCTCACACCAGAGCGCCTAAGAGAGGAGGCAAGAGTTGAGGGTCGAGTTGAGGTACAACAAAAGTTAGATGAGTTTATAGCTCGGACGAGCACCCTCGAGGCACAAGTGGAGTGGATGATGTGGAAAATGAGCACCTCTAATATTTCCTTCCCCATGACCTACTTACTCTCCAGAGGCCCACAGACCGATGGTGATGGTGATGGTGATGCGAGTCTTAGTGAGGATTAGACTATTATATTTTAGTGATGTGTCTCTTGCGGTTGGATTATATGGATGTGTTTGATTTTGGATTGTTTATGTTGGTTTCTTAGATGTTGCAGTCTTTGATGTTTATGTTGAATTGTTTTATGTTATTTTGGTACTTTGTTTGGTATGATTTTGGATCTTTGGATGTTGAATTTTGGATGTTGGATGTTGAATGCTTTGAATTTTGGATGATGTTGGGTACTATTTTTTTGTGAAAGTTTAATGGATGTTGTTTGAATTGTTATTTGTAAAACAGGTAATGAGTAATTAAAAAAAATAAAATTTCACAAAAAAATATTTATAATTTTTTTAAAAATTTCCGTCGGTATTCTGTCGGTAAAAGTTATTGACAAATCCGTCGGTGTTCCGTCGGCAAAATTCCGTCGGTGTTCCGTCGGTATGTGTCTGTCGGCGAACCGCCACTACTTGTCTGTCGGCGATCTGTCGGAGATAATCCGTAGGCATTTCGTCGGGCATATATCCATCGGGAATCCGTCGGTGAAAATTTTGTCGGCATTCCGTCGGCATTCTATTATTACTAGGCGCCTTAAATTCCCGACGGATATCATTTACCGACATAAATTCTGTCGGCCTCCTGTCGGCATAGTATTATGGAGTTCTGTTGTCGATCCGTCGGTAAATTACCGACGGATGATTTTTTCTGTCGGTAAATTTTTACCGACAAGCGTTTTGCCGACGGAAAAATCCGTCGGGATTCCGTCGCGGATCCGTCGGTAAAATGGGTTTGCCGACGGATTTTTCCGTGGGTAAAATTTCAATTTCTTGTAGTGCTAATTCTATAAGGTAAAAGTCTCTAAAATAAATAGTCTCTTAAAATTCTAAGGTGACTAATAAATACACAAATAGTAATAATGGCCAATCAAGTGATCATAAATGTGAAATAAAATTAATAATGATCATGATCATAAGCAAAATATATATATTATTAATATTTACCCGTCTAAGTGGCGCGGTAAAATAGTCGATCAAATACATAGACGACAAAATGATCAATTACATGCTCGGAAAAATCGGGGCTTCACAAACAACATGTATAGTTCAAAATTCGAATACATAAAATACAACAATGGGCCATGATGAGCCCTCCAAAAGTACAACAAAAAAACATAACTTGCAAAACCTTAAAAAACGTCACCCAAACGACAACAATTGTTTCTACTTCAAACTTGAAAACACATGCATAATAAGTTACAAAAATCCATTCCTTCCTTAATCAGTAGCTTCAACACCAGAGGGCGTAACACGTTCCGATTCAACAGGCTGATCAGGAGAAGACGCATTGCTCACATTAGCACCGGATCATCAGCACGGACGGGCGAACTACTTGCTACAACTTTAACTTCAGCACTTGTAGCTTGTTTGCTACTTTCGGCCTGCAAAGGGACTGTGACTGTGCCTTTGTTAGGCTTTGGAGCTTCAAGGCGTTGTGGTCTCACAGTCAGTTGCTTCCTCAACTTCTGTTTGAATGTAGCAATAATAAGCTGGAAAAAAAAAAGAGGAAATGTGATGCAATGTTAGTGAATTACAAACTGGAAGATTGAAAAGAGAATGAAGTTTCAAACAAATTCCTACCGCAAAATAAAATTATGAATAATTACAAAACTTCCTCCAAGGTTTGGGCTAATTACAAAAAAAACCCATATATGATTTTGTCTTAAATATAATAATATCTTTAAAAACGTTAGGAGGTTTAATATATTTTTTTGCTTACGAAGGAGAAAATGTAAGACGAAATTCAAAAATTATCTTTAGGATTTTTGTAATTAGCCCGAACCCTACAAATTTTTTATATGTAAATATCCCTTAAACTAAGTGTCAATGTATTTGTTAGCAACCATTCTCATATTCGTCCTCAATTTGCGAAAATAGCTAACACGAGTTGCTGTAATAGTCTATTGTATCCACTTAAAAACCACTCGAGACATTATCTCTCAACTTATAGTGGATACCACAATAACTTCCGGCAGGACATGCACATCCTCGTTACATTCCTTCATAATTCTTGATAGGCCCATGTACACATCAGATTGGACCTTCAGCGCTAATAGTACCCTATGGGTGCATTTGGATGGGGGGTTTGGGAGGGGATTTGGGAGGAGGGTTTGAAATCCTTAGCTAAATCTACACCCCTGTTTGGCATATAAATCGAAATCAATGGATTTCAAATCCCTCTTTATGTTTTAGTTCATTTTCCAAAGATTTCAAATCCCTTCCAAAACCTAGTCATTTGAAATACATTCTTTTTATTCCTTTATGCTATTCACACACACTTACATATTCACACACACTTTACATACACGCCCACATTTACATATACTACACACACATTTACACACACGACACACATTTACACATATTGCACACTGTACACATTTACACATGATGCACACACATTTACACACACTTTACACACACATTTGCACACATTTACACACACACATACACATTTACACATTTACACATCTTTGCACACATATTTACACACACACACACACACACACACACACTCACATATACTCTCCTCATATACGCACACGCATTATCATCACACATATTCAGACATAACAAAAGTTATATATTTCATATTTTTATTAGTGTATAAAATTATAATTATTTACAAAATAATAAGATTATATATTTTATTTTTATTTATTAAATATCAATTATATAAGAAAATAAATAGAGCTTATAAATTTTTTTAATCAAAATTTATGATGGATTTGAAATCCTTACACAAATCCACATCATCCAAACATGAGGTGGATTTCAAATCCAATGACTTTGAAATCCATTCATTTGAAATTCTCTTGGAATTTCAAATCCCTCCATCCAAATGGGCCCTAAGGGCCATGTTACCAATTGCCACCCCACTGACCCACTCTATGGGTATGGGCGTGATGAAAAGAAAATAAACTATGACATATGTAGAAAGCAATTATGTACAATGCATTATAAAAACTAAAGTTTCCCCGATAAAAGCTAAATGGAAACAAAATGTCATCTATATCTGGAGGGAATTTTGAATTTACCGTAGTTGGCCCTCCAGCAATTAGTGAGCCCGCAACAAAGACCACCATAAAATTAAACCTCCTTCATGGTTAGCCGATTGAACACTAAGAAGACAAATTTTCCCACCCCTTTTCTCATCATACGTATGCAATCCATTGAGATAAACATTTGAAAACTCGCCCTGGAGTAGGAGATTTAATATATAATGAGAGTATAGGAATTACAGATAATCCCTTTTAATATGTTAATCAAATCTAACTCTAGCATAACAGCATTCATATATATATGGTAGATATAGATGAGCAACAACTTACATTCAAGGTTCCATTTTTTCTTTTTTTTTGGTCGTAAGTTGTGTCTCATTAGATCAAAGTGAAAAGTATGAAAAATAGTCTTGTCGACAAAAAGTAAATAATAAATAACAAATAACATGGAAAAAACAAAATGGAAAAACAAGCAGACAGAAGAAGGATCAATAAATTTTCCAACATTTAATTTGAATGAAACAAGAGAAAAATCAAGGGATAGAACTTCACATTATATTATGGACAAAAATACTTATGAAAAAACTAAGAGATAATAAATCCTAGTTTCATTAGCAAATCAATATAGGCAAATTTGCAATATTGGTTATGTAACTCTAGGTAGCAAAAGGTCCTGCACAAATCACATTTTGAGAAAAAAGTTATATAACTATAGAAAACACTTAATGTTGGTCCTCGCAAGATGCACGGTTTGCAAAATAGCCCCGTAATTATATGAAAATCTCATTACTAATTTTCGCTGGAATTCAATCAAGTGAACTGCTCAATTTCTCGTGAAATTAGGACCAAATTTCAGATTTTTATACGATTACTTGACTATTTTGCAAACCGTGCATATTTTGCACGACAAAAATTGAGATGTATAAAAGTTACATGTTCCTTTTTGGAAAACGTGATGTTTACATGACCTGAACAAACACTAACAATAAGTTATTTTTCTGCAACACTGCCTCATAATGGGATTAGAAGAAGCAAATCTGGTGCACGAAAGACATATAAAATATCATTAAGCAGACAAATTAAATACCATGGAAATGGAATAAAAGTCCAGGTAGAAGCATATAAATACCAAATTAAATTTCTTGAAAGTGCAGCAAATTAAGCCAAACAAAAATATTTTATTTCTTTTTTCATGCATAACATCAAATAAAGAAAATAATTAGAATTTTGAAATTGAGATCATACCTCATATTTTATAACACCTCCACGTGAAGCTGGGATGTAAAGTTCTGCACTGGAGATTGCACCTGAAGCCGACAAAATGCAAATTGATTCTGGAATCTTTTGAGAAAAAGACCAGATCCTTTCAACAATGTTCTGCATGAACAATGAAGGATAAATAACTTATATATTCTTATTATATCGAAGTAAAACAAATTAAAGAAGCACAAACACAAACACTAAACTAATTAATTAAGAACATATCTAGCGGCACCACTTTAGTGCACATTCTGTAGTATTTATCTCTAGCAGTTTGCACACTTCTTGCACTAAAAAGGAATATTCCATAATATTTCTTATTTTATTCATTTAATACTTTATAATTTATAAAAATATTACATATCTAATTTTATGTATCATTGTGTTATAATGTAATTGTATTCAAGTTTTATAATTTTGTGTAATATTTTAAATCTCATAGTACTTATAAATTTATATGCTGTTATTCAAATTGCACATCATGTTATTTAAAAAAATTCTCACATATAATTGAATTAATTTTGATATAGTCTAAAAACATTGATATTGGTATTATTTTCTATTAGATCAAATGAAATACAAAATTAATTAAAATATTATTTTTACAGAAACCGATTAATTACAATATTCAAAATTAATAAAAACATATATAACAAATTAAATATACAAAATAGCCAAAAAAAAAAGTAGTGCCAAAACGATGCAGCCACTACAAGAAAACTGTTGATAGACATCACCATACACGGTTTTAGGACTTTTCTGGTGTCTTTTCCCCTATAACAGCGGTTTTCTAGGAAACCGGTGTCTAATTAGCGTTGTCTTTTGATAAGAAACAACGGTTTTCCAAAACCGGTGTGTATTATGAAAAAAAATCCTCAAATCTACACCGGTTTTGGCATCGGATTTATGGAACCGCTGTCTATTTATATAAATTATTTTAAGTTAGACAGCAGTTGTTTTGACATCGTTCTAAAACCAGTGTCTTTAATTATTTAGAAACTAGATGTTTAGACACCGGTTGCAAATCCGGTGTCTAATCATATACTTATTACACCGATTTAATAAATCGGTGTCTATTTACATATTTTTTAAATTAGCTTTAATTAGGTACTAGTTAGTCTCTAATTAGTCTCTATTGTACCAAAACCAAATCTCCAAAGTCGTACTTCTTCTTCTAATTAGTTAGTCTCGTATTTTTCGAAATGTTGCATTTAATATTTGTGTGGTATTTGTGCCTCAATTGGATTACAATGTTGCAAATTACTCTCACAAGTCATCCCAAAATTCTTTCATTCCCAAATTTCCCACTTCTTCTACATTACTAATCAAAACCCTAGAAATGGCTCGCACAAAGCAAACTGCTCGCAAGTCCACTGGCGGTAAGGCACCGCGCAAGCAGCTGGCCACCAAAGCTGCCAGGAAATCCGCCCCAGCCACAGGCGGAGTGAAGAAGCCCCACCACTTCCGCCCTGGTACCGTCGCTCTTCGTGAAATCCGAAAGTATCAGAAATCAACTGAGCTTTTGATCCGCAAGCTGCCTTTCCAGAGGCTTGTTCATGAGATTGCGCAGGACTTCAAGACGGATCTGAGGTTCCAGAGCTCTGCCGTGTCGGCGCTTCAGGAGGCGGCAGAGGCTTATCTTGTTGGGTTGTTTGAGGATACTAACCTCTGCGCTATTCATGCTAAGAGGGTTACGATTATGCCCAAGGATATCCAGCTGGCGAGGAGGATTAGGGGAGAGAGGGCTTAACTGTAATATCGATGGTAAGTTTGTGTTATGTTGATCGTTTAAGGAGTAGTGTAAATTTACAGTTTCATTAGTGTTTTTGTGCTGTTTTGTTTTTTCCGTTTTTCAATATGAATGTTCAAATGTTCCGACTGTACTTCTATATACTCGAAATTGTTGTGATGAGCCGATTGTAGGTTGTTGGTTACATGAAGTGACGGATAAGCTATGAATCTTGGAAGAATTGGAAATCTCACTTTTAATGCAAGTTCACCTTGTTTGTTCTAGTTTGATTTTTAGTTAATCTAGTGATACCGTTCTTGGAGTTACTCAGTCTTGAAATTTTATTGTTGTTTAGTAATTCAAGGAGCAAATATCACTAGTACAGACTCTCATGTGTTGTTTAATTTCATTGTAGATTTCTTCTGAAGCAAGTAATTAATGCATGTAAATAGTAAAATAGAATTGATTCTTTCAGATGAGATTATATATTCAGATGGATCACCAGGTTCCTCGGTGTTGATTCAGGGTAACTGATTCTATCCCCATATTTCATTTAAATAGATTTATGAAGCCATTTTTAAGTTAATCAATATGTTTTTCTCAGTCTTCATAAGTTTTTATCAATATCGGAATTTCTGGATATAGTCCTCAATAGTCAATACTAATTGAAAAAAAAATTACTCTGCAGTTTAATAGTGACTTCACTTTCTGCTACTTCTATTGGCTTTGGATGTTTCTGGGTTTCAACCATGTGGACATGCCCCTTTCATCGCATCTATATTAATGCTCTCACTTTTTGTGTTCCCCTGTTCCTGATAAGCTTGATTATTTCTTCATCTAGTTTTGGCGTGAACGACACAGCTTATTTGAAGGTCAGGTTGGGTTTATTTGCAATATGTATACTGAAACTCTGAAAATAATATACATCTACTGTTTCTAGTAGCTAGCTTAACTGCCTCCATTTATATGAAAGAAAAGTTCCACAACCAGGAGCAGAGGATCTCCAACAACTTCCCGGGATTACCTTTTTTAGTACCACAGAAGGAGTTAATATGATATGTGTGGGTATCTATAGGTATTGCAGGAACGTGGTGAGAGCACATCACGCCACGGGCGAGCTACATTTTCCGTATTACTTTTTCAGGTATCTGTGCAATTGTGTATTATATGTGTTTTCTTCTCTTCCCCTCTCTCTCTGCCCCTCTATTTTGGAGCTGTCATGATTATGTGTCATTTTAGATTACTTTATGTTGACCACTTATGCAATTTCTATGTTTATACAGGATATGGCTGTGGTGGTTTTGCTATACTGATACCCCTTATTTCGCCTAGTTCATCTAAAGGAGGGGTAAAAAATTTATTCTGTATTTAATTTTAACTCGGCTGAAGAAAGGAATTTGTATGACATGATACCTATCTGCCGATTTTTACAATTTCATATTCAGTTCTGATGCTAATGAAAGTGGGTTCAAAACATGCCAGATTGGTTTAAAAAGTGGATATCACACTACTTATTTATATGGTTGTTTATCACAATTGTACTGACTACTGAGCAGAAACATTAGTTCGTGCCATTGTGGTTAGTGCTGTTTCAATAACCAATATTTCTATGGTTTTCAGGTGGGTTTCCAAGCCATTGTTGAAGCTCTTGGATTGGCTGCTGTGGAGGCTGTTGTTGCCATCTCAGCCATAATTGCAGGAGGACGTTTGGTAAGTATCCTAATTCTTTATGTCATTGCTGGAGATCCTCTCCTCCTGGTTGTGGAACTTTTCTTTCAACTAGAGTCACTTCGACAACAAGTTTTGTCATCTAAAAACTACCCCCTATGGTTTAGTCTAATTACAAAAAACCCAGTCATCTTTTAGAATTACACATGCCACCTTGATATTAGTTTTTATCTTACAAATTGCACCTTCAATGTACCCTCAAGATGGGTATTTGTTAGGCAAATACAAACCTCAATGAGGTATTTGTAATTTTGAAAGACAATTGGAGTTTTTTGTAATTGGTATACTCTTTAGTTAATCTTTGAGCTTAATTAATGATAATTTGTTGTCTACTTTTGTTGCAGCTCTTGAATCATCCTACACTTGGTAAGCTGGTAACCGAGAAAGATGGTCGATAAGTAAAGATATACATTGCACAACAGGTATTCAAATTAAAGAAAAACTAGATAATTGACATTGAGTCCTCACACAACAAGTATGACTGTTTGTAAATTGAGCATATGATGCATTAGATATACTACAGAAAAAGTAAACGTAAGATTTGGTTGTTGCTTTTCTTTAAAGAGTAGATATAGGTGTGCAAATGTGGGTGCTATCACTAAGCAATTCTTTGATTTTGCTTTATTTGATACATGTCCTAGTTTAAGTGATCTGTGATTTTACACTAATGAATTGAGGCACTCTTAATGTTGCTTTGTTTGATTTTAGTTTAAGTGATATGTGATTTTAGCTTTGTTTCAGTGCCTTCATTGTTTTCATCATCTGTGCAACTACTTTGTTATACAATTTATAATCGTTTGATTGTTGTGGTATTATTTTGTTCAGGTACTTAAAAGAATGGATGCTCTCATGGATAGTTAGAACATTTTTGAAAGCTTGAATGACAGGAGCAATGTTGATAATCTAGATTTTGTTGCCTTTAGTTGAATGTGTATAGCGTTTTTGTTGGTTGATGGAATTTGATTATGAATTTATAGTTGTTTTATCGAAAGAAAACTTCGCTACTAGTACTTTTTGTTGGATTTTGGCTATTGGTGATTTTAGTATTAATGGATTTCATGTTTAATTGATAGTGAATTTATGATGGTTGCTAGAATTGGATTTCATAATGAATGGTTTATTTATATGGATTTTTTGCAGCTTTGATCGGTGTCTTTGCGTAAATAAACAACCCTTTTAAAACTGATTCTAAAAATATTGAGACAACGGTTTTGAGGCGATATCTTTCAATTAAACGACACCGGTTTAAAACTGGTGTGAACAAGCAATGTCTATTCACCATGGACACCATTTTTGAGCCGGAGTCTTTAGATAAAACAACATCAGTTTAAAACCGGTGTGAATGTCGATGTCTATTCATCAAAAGACAACGGTTCTGAACCGGTGTCAAATACATAAACTTTTAACATCAGGGCCTTAGAAAGAAGATATGTTATCTCTAAGATAGCGGTTTAAAATCGGTGAAAGACACTGGTTTTAAACCGCTGTCAAAAGTTCAGACTTTTAACACCAATAGCTTTAATAGCGGTTGCTTTACTAATAGACAGCGGATTAAAACCGGTGTCTATCAGCATTTTTGTAGTAGTAAGCTTTAGAGCATCTCCAAAAGAGTGATCTCTCTTCAATTTAGAGCAAATACTTTTTCCAGCACTGTGCCAAAGTCTGAGCTTTTTTGAAAATGTGAATAGTTTTGCGCCAAAAATTGTGCAACACAGTAGTTGCGCTAATATTTTTCTTTCTATTTTTTGGTTTTCAATTGCTGATTTTAGTGTATTAAAATGTGCAATAAAATATAATATTGTATAATATTCATTTGTGGTGTAGATCTAGTGCAAACTGCTAAAGATGGTCTCAGAAATACCACTGCACTGTACAAAACCCAAGCTAGCGCCATAAAGTGGTGCACTGTTGGAGAAGAAATTCCAGCGCCCAGCGTCACTTACGTGGGTTGCTGGATATATTATCTAACAAAAGGTTCACTATCTCTCCTTCTTGAATTGCAATTGTGTAAGGAGTAAAGTTGCTTCTAGTTGTGTCCTCAACATTTAAAATTATATATTATTATTATTATTATTATTCAAATTACACATCATATATTTTCAAAAATTATCACATATAATTTAAATAATTTATTATGATTTTCTATTAGATTAAATGAAATACTAAATTAATTACAATATTATTTTTTCAAAACCAATTAATTACAATATTCAGAATTAATAAAATTACATAACAAATTAAAGAAACAAAATAACCAAAAATAAAAAAGTAGTACCATACCAAAGGCAAAACTTTAGAGAACCTCCAAAAAGTGTTCTATCTTCAATTTAGATCAAAAACTTTCTACTAGCATTGTGTTAAACTTTGCATGATTTCGAAGGTGTGAATAGTTTTGCGCCAGAAATAGAGCGACTATGTAGTTGTGCTAAAACAATTCTATTTTGTTTTAAACTAATAGCTTTAGTGTCTTACAATATCCACTTAAATAGAATATTATGAAATATTCCTTTTTGATGCAGAATTTAGTACAAACTGTTGGAGATGTACTGCAAATTTTGCACTAAAAAGTGCAAAATCTACATTCAAATGGTGGAAACTGTTAGAGATGGTCTTACAATTTTTGTTTCACTGTGGAAAACCCAAACTAGCGCCACAAAGTGGCGCACTACTGGAGAAGAAGTTTCAGCACCCAACGCCACTTACGTGGGTTGCTGGATATATGGTCTAACAAAATGTTAACTATATCTCCATCTTGAATTGCAATTGTGTAAGGAGTGAAGTCGCTTCTAGCTATGTCTCCAACATTTAAAGTTATATATTATTACTAAAATTTCACATTATATTATTAATATAATTATCACATAATTGAATTAATTGTAATATTATTTTCTATTAGATAAAATGAAATACAAAATATTCTTTTTTTCAAAAACAATTAATTACAATATAATGTTTCTATAACAAATTAAAGAAACAAAATTAAAAAAAGTAGTGCAAATTTTGAGCATCTCTAAAAGAGTGTTTTATCTTCAATTTGGAGCAAAACTTGATTCAACATTGTGCCAAAGTCTACGATTTTGAAGATGTGGGCGATGTGCACGGATATGGTGCAACATTGTAGCTATGGGTGGCAATTTCGGACCTCGTCGCAAACCCGATGCGAACATAACACAAAATGAAATGGGTATGGGTCCAGGCTTCATAGGTCCTGGTCGAACATGAATAATTGAGCGGGTCGGTCCGACCCGAATCTATGAATTGACCCAATCCAAATTGACACCCTTAATTGTAGTTGCGCTACATCTTTACTATTTTGTGTTTTATAATAATGGTTTTAGCGTATTATGAAATATTCCATTTTTGTTCAGAATTTAGTGTAAATTGTTGTAGATAGTATGGGAAATGTTGGTCCAAATTGCCATGGGCGGCCCATCCAATCTGCATATAGGTTGGTTGGACTTCAATTTAAAAGGACCAAAAGAACTGAACCTACTTTGGCCCAGCCAAATGGGTCCAAAGATCGACAAGCCCAACAAAAATAGTATTGTTAGCTAGGCCACAAGAATTGCGGTCCGACGAAATTTTAGATCGGCCCTACCCAACCCAATTTTATTTAAATAATATACTTATCCGGATTCGGAAAATAGTTCAAGGTCGTTCATGCCAAGTCCATTGTTAGATCTACTTATAGTCTAACATAAATTTTAATTACCTCTCCTTCATTAATCGCAATTGTGTACGGGGTGAAGTCGCTTCCGGTTGTATCCCCAATAGTCCCACCTTCAGGAAAAAAATAAAATATTTAATGATAATAATTATAATGACTCTTACTGAATTAAGTTTGTTGTTTTTTTTCGTCTAAATTTATTAGTGAAATTTGATGTTAAAGCTAAGAAAATGATGAGTATAGTCCATAAAGATTATTAATTGAAAACAGACAAAAAAAATTGTTTTGAGATTATTTGGCCTTCTGAGAGGACTTACACCTCTCTATAATAACCAAAAAATTCTCAAATTCAATTTCTGGAGCACGAATACCAAAGAAAAGCTTGACCCTTTTAAGTTGTAACTGAAACCTTTTTTGATACACTCATCCTTTCCCAAAAAAATAAATATAAAATAAAACAAAAGATAAAAATAAAATAAAATGCATGATTTTCAAATTTTTAAAATTAACGCGAAAACGTATGTAAGGCGGTGAAACACATGATTTTAGACAAGTATCACTTTTGCACTAAAAGTATCAACGTCTCACGGTCTCACACCGTCTCACAAAAGACCTGCTGAATTAATTAACAAATTAGAAATGTTTAAATGCTCAGAAACATATTAGAAATCCCAAAAAAAAAATCCAAGTTATAACGTACACCAATCATATATTCAAAATTATATATGATATGTTATCAAAAGAACCATTCTATATGATCTCACAAAAAATTTACAAAAACTCCAAAAAAATGCATCGGGGTATAGAAAAACAAGATAATTTGGGTTAAAAATTGAATTAGATTATGTTCTCTAAATTGTCCATAAATCCAATCAATAATTAAAAGAAAATCCCATGTGTAAAGACCCAAATATTTCAAGATTTTATGTTACTTAATTAAAAAAAATGAATCAATAAATTCTTCCATGCCCTAAAGTCTCAAATATTTCAAGATTTATTATTACTTGTTTAAAACAAATTTGAACCAATAAAAGGATTCATTGAAAGTTACCTAAAGAGGCAAAGGTTTGCCATTTTGAACCCTAATTGCCACGTCCCCTCTTTTGTGGTGGAGTGGCGGAATATTCATTGTATAAAGTTAGTATGTTTATGCATATAAACATATATATATATATATATATATAAAAGCAAAAACCATTTTTCTGATGAAGAAGAAAAAAAAAAAAAAGAACGTCTTTGGGTTTTAGAGTTCTTACAAATATTTTCAGTCGGAATGATGAGAAATAAAATCAAGAAATGGTTGTTTCTCTTGTTGGTAGTATGTGTATTTTATTGAGAAATGTTTTTTATGAAATTCCAAAAATGACCTTTTTATCTTATTGTTTAATTTAATTTAAGCTTGTCAAGAAAATCATTTTAAAGCTTGTCAAGAAAATCATTTTAAATATGGAATATTTACTAATCAGGATATTTAAACCTCTCGCGATTTTAAGAAATAATTAAGGGCACATTTAAATCTAAAAATAATATTTAGTTTATTATTTGAGTGAAAATAATAAGCAAAATATACATGTGTGCATTTTCTATGTTTCTTCTTTTGCTATTCGTCAAACATTATATAGTAACAATAATATTTTATTATTTTAAAGTTTGGAACGTGTATGGTGATAAAATTATTTTTAATTATTCGTATGTATGTATATTATACAAATTACTACAGGTTTTAATTGATATAATATTTCTTGTTTTTATTTTCACTTCATATTGTCATTATTGTTATTATTATTATTATTATTATTATTATTATTATTATTATTATTATTATTATTATTATTATTATTATTGAAAAGTCCTCTTGTTATTAATGTCATTAATGTATTATGCTTCTCATGAAGGGAAAAAGGTAAAAAGAAAGGAATTAAGGCGCGAGTACGATAAATTAAATATTTTATGATTTTTTTAATTCAAATTTTCTAATATTTTGGATTTATTTTTATTAATTTAGAATTTCACCATATTATAGTAATTGTGAAAAATAATAGTAATTTGAGTTGGATATTTAATCATGTCGAATCCGAAATGATTTCTTATAAAAACCTCAAAACAGAGAAATAAATGGTGTTATATCTATTAATACAATTTAGGTAAACGCCATGTGTAGGGATAAACATTTTGTCGATTCATAGTTGTAAATAATTTTGAATTTCAAAGTTATTTATTTTATTTGGATTTTGGAAATCTAGCACGATTATTGAATGTAGAATCTGAATTTGTTTTAACTATTATTATATTAAGAAGAGAAAAATACGATATATTCCTAATAATCTCATAATTGAAAAATAAACCAATTTCCTTTAAAACATCTCAGTAGAATAACAAACATGTCACAAATAAATTGTAATATCCAAAAGTAATTAATTGCATAATCATGGAAGGGTGTTATGGTTGAATTATAAATGTTAAATAAGAAATAAAAGTAAGCTAATTACAAAAAAAATCCAAAAATGCCTTTTAGATTTTATTGTTTAATTTTGGGGAATTTTGATAGTCTAGATATAATTTTAAACATGGAATAATTACTAATTAGGATATTTAAATATATGGAGATTTTATGAAATAAAGGTAGTTTTTAATCTAAAGATAATCTTCAATTTAATATTTGTGTAAAAATAATAAGCAAAATATATATATATATATATATATGAAAGATTGATTACTTTTTACGATATACCTTATATATATAAAAAGAGTTTAGCTAATATATTATATTATATATATAACTAAACATCTCAATTTTATATATAATAATATATTTATAGGTTTTATCAAGTAATTAGAATGTAGTTATCCATTATTAAACAATCAAGTCTACAAATTTAATAATGAAGTTACGTGGTATATAGTATAATGATATATATCAACTAATGCATGGATATGGATGCATGCGATAAGGTATGTGGAAGGATTCACAAATATACATAATACACTAGCTAATATTTTATAACAAAAATAGTGTAATAACATAGATATGTATAAGAGTATAGTCATATAAAGGATGAGATATGCAAAGTCGCCAAATTCAATACCGCCTTAAGACAAAGCTCGTCTATAAATATGCATTTCTTTAACAGAATCGATAAACGCACATACACTAAGAGAGAGACAAAATGAGGGTATGGTTTTGCAATAACGAGGCCGTAAGGGAAATAAAAAAAGAAAGAAAAGGAAAAGGAAACGAGAAGGTTTTGCCATCGTAGTTGATCCGTAAGGTTGTTACCACATCATCAACATTCATATTTTCCCCGCATTAAATTGCATAAAGGTGGGGTAACTCTTGATTGATCCGTAAGTATGTCGTCTTTGTTATAATCATTGTTGTTCCATGTGTCGTTTATTTGAACAAATGAATGGACTCTCCTTTGTCGAGAATGAATGAATGGGATTCACCTTCGGGTAATCCAAATAAAATGAATCCTTAAGATTAGTGCTAGCTAATGGACCGTCTCCAAACACAGTGGGTTTGGTCAACAATAAATGAATGGTTCTTATGAACTGTATGCATGTGACAATTGGTTATAATCGCCACGGTGTTCCCAAGAAGAGTTTTTATACTCATGCCGCATATATTCTATTTTTATTACAGTAGGAATAGGACAATAAAATCAAGACAATGAGCAACGCGTCTCCTACCTTTTTGTTAAAATGTGGGTTTTTAATATTATATAAATTGGGTTATTTTAAAAATTTATTTTACCCAACTTTCAATGTTAACGTCAAATTTTTCTTTTAATCTTCCTCTCGCGATTTTCAATTATTTTTTTAAATATAGAAAAGTAAGTTTTAGTGTCGTTCTCGGGCCTAGCAAAATTCGGGCGCAAAATATATCATTTGTGAATTTTGTGAATTTCTTCTTTTGTACTCGTCAAAACTTATATGAGTAACTATAATAGATGTAATAAATATGTCATTATTTAAATTTTAGAATGTGTATGGTAAATAAGAGTATTTATTAATTATTAAATATGTAAGTATATTGTGTAATTGTAATTACTAATTTTAATTAATGATTTTTCTTGTTCTTTTTATATTCATTTCCATGTTTATTATTGTTATTATACATATCATTGAAAAGCGGAGAAATTAATGAAAAAGAAATAAAGAAATGAACTAAAATGTAAGTACAATAAATTAAATATTTTATGAATTTTTTTAGTTAGTATTTTTTGTATTTTGGATATTTAATCATATTAATCAGAAATGAATTCTCATAGATTATGAAAATCTCATAATCGAAAATTAAATAATGACATATCCCTTTATACAATTTAGGTAAACGACATTTAAAACAACATGGGGTATAAATATTTTTGTTGATTCATAATTGTAAGTAATTCCAAATTTCAAATTTATTTTCTTTGTATTTTAGAAATCTAAACGATTTTTGAATGTAGAATTTATACTTTGTTAACTTTAGTATATAGACATCTCCAATGTAGCATGCACTATTTTAATCCATATTACTATTATGGTGCAAAACTTGTATTCCATCTCCAACAAATTGTAATAAATTCTCACTAAAAAAAATATTCCATAGTATTCTGTTTTAGTACATATTTTCATAACAAAATTTTTAATTTAAATAAATTGTAATATTTAAAAGTAATTAATTGCATAATCATGGAAGGGTGCTATGGTTTTATTATAAATGTTAAGTAAGAAATAAAAGTAAGCTAATTACAAATAAAAATTCTAAAAACGCCTTTTTAGATTTTATTGTTTAATTTTTTGGGAATTTTTGATATCTATATATAATTCTAAACATGGAATAATTACTCGGGGTGTGTAAATATCTGGAGATTTTATGTAATAAAGGTAATTTTCAATCTAAAAATAGTCTCAATTTAATATTTGTGTGAAAATAATAAGCAACATATACATTTTGTGAATTTTGTGTATTTGTTCTTTTGCTATCTGTCAAACTTTATATGAGTAACTATAACAGATGTAATAAATATTTTATTATTTAGAAGTTTAGATTGTGTATGGTAAATAAAAGTATTTCTTAATTATTTGTAAGTAAGTATATTATATACTTGTAATATGAATTTCAATTGATGATATTTTTCTGTTCTTTTTGTTTTCATTTCCTTGTTATTATTGCTATTATACATATAATGAGCGAAGAAAACAAAAGAAAAAGGAAATGAATTAAAGTGTAAGTACGATAAATTAAACATTATTTGAAGAAAAAAAATCGAGTTGGGATTTTCTAGTATTCTAAATTAATTTTTTATTAAAGTTAAATTTCACAA
Source organism: Rehmannia glutinosa (assembly GCA_016081115.2). Taxonomy (NCBI): domain Eukaryota; kingdom Viridiplantae; phylum Streptophyta; class Magnoliopsida; order Lamiales; family Orobanchaceae; genus Rehmannia; species Rehmannia glutinosa. The sequence continues at coordinate 12,751,741 of CM071924.1, read as the reverse complement.
ATATTGTTATAGTAAGTGTGAGAAATAACAATAATATGAGTTGGATATTTAATCATATCGAATCTGAAATGAATTCTCACTGATTATGAAAACCTCGTGATCGAGAAATTAAATAATGGCACATCCCTTTATACAATTTAGGTAAACGATATTTCCAGAGATTTACATTTTTTTTCGATTCATAGTTGTAAGTAATTTCGAATTTCCAAATTCATTTTCCTTGTATTTCAGAAATATAACACGATTATTAATGTAGAATATGAACTTTTTTTAACTATTAGTATATAGATATCTCCAGTGGCTAAATTACAAAATTAGTCCTATAACTAAAAGACGGTCGCAAAAAGGTCCTTCACAAGTATCAAATAACAAAATAGTCCAGCAACTATGTACGATTTTGCAAAATAGTCCTGCAAAATGTGTGGGTTGCAAAATAGTCCTGTAAATGGTATTTGAATATCAATTTTGGTCCTAATTTCTCCAGAAATTGGAATTTACATGTGCCGCTCACGTGACCAAAATCCAGAGAAATTTCAAATTGCCATTGAAAATAGGACTAAAATTGAGACTCAAGTATAAGTTACAGGACTATTTTGCAAACTATGCAATTTGCAGGACTATATTGTAAAATCGTACATAAATAAAGGTCTTTTTTGCAATTTGAGCATATTACATGACCTTTTCACAACCGCTTTTTAGTTATAGGTGTCACGCCCCAAACGGGACGCGACGACGATCCACAACTTAAATACAATAACCATACGATCTAGACAATTATCAATGAGAACCCAATGAAACAGTAGTCTAAATAGCGGAAATAAAATAACAAGTACATCTTACAGTCCACAACATCCACAATCCACATTACATCCTCGAAAATCAACCAACGATAACAACTTAAAAGTCAAAGGGTCCTACGCCCTTGATTACAAACCGAATGAAAAGAAAATAAAATAGTCCAACAACAATCAAAAGAAATGAGTCCATCAATAACAACAAGAAGTAGTAAATCCAACAAGTGGAGTACAAGGGCTCAATCCAAAGCGGTTCAAAGATCTTCAATGAAGTCCTCATCTAAAGGTTAGAAAACATGTGGGGATGAGACAGAAACAGATTCATGAAAACGCGTGAGTATGATGCATGAATTCACACACGATCCACAAGCGTCGTGATAAATATATTTAAGTAATATACTTATACGATTCAAGAAAACAGTTCATGGTCACACAGCACTATGTGATTCATCAAGACAGGTAGGATTGCGTGCGGAAATATAACGACAATCCCATGCGAGGCGGATAATGGTTGCGTCACGAATTTGTAGCGCCAACCAATGCAAAACAAGTAAGCGGTTGCGTCACGGTTTGTAGCGCCAACCAAATGGGTCCGATAACTCCGGAATCGTGTGGATCGACAGTGATTCCTTCGTTCTTCCTTGTAACTCCCGAGCAAGATGGTCCAAGACCTGTCACCTTATCGCTCCATAGCAAAGACAAATCCACAGAGCTAGCTAGCTAGGCCCGGATTGTCATAATCATGATTATACCTCAAGTACTACGACCCGCTTCCCTTGGACAAACTCCGTCCCTCGTTGCGGGATTAGGACAATGGGGCCGGAAGAGTGAAATAGCAGCCGAGCTACCGGTTCCATCCCCGACGTATGCATTCCAACGTGAGCTCGACACACCAAGTTGACTCAGCGGGAAAGTAAATACAGTACAGGCAACAACCAGGCAATCGAGTATGATTGATTCAGAGCGATTCGGGAAAATTTTTGAAAAACGCGAGTGGCCATTATGGGGTTGGTGGAGTTTTGGATGAAGATGATTATCGGAAGGATAAGCAACCTTCGATATCTTGAAGTTATGTGGAACATAAGTCCGTTATAGATTCAAAATCGCAAGGCGAGGAAGTCGCTCCGCAATCGGGTATTAATCGGTCAAATTGATCCGATAAGTCAAGGGTTTTTGGGAGAATAAAATATTATAATTAAATCTCCAAATAAGAGGGTCTAGGGATATTTTAGTAAAATAGAAAATAATTTGAGTTAGGTCCTTTATAAAAGAAAATTTTTAATTTAGCCCCATTTTGTAAAAACCAACACTTTTGGGGTTAAAAATTGAATAAATAAATATTCCGACCTTGAAAAATTATGAGGTCAGTTCCTAAATTCTCCAAATTATCCAGAGATTCAGGTTTTTAAAGTTTTGAGGTCGATTTTTTGTAAAATTCTCACATTGGCCCCAAATTTGTAAAAATTGCCAATTCGGACCTTAAGTTTTAAAAACAAAATCGAAACTCACAAACCGGAAGGGCTTTTAATGTGATTCCAGTTGGAAAATGTCACTAAGGTTGGTAGGATATTGGGACAAAAGCAGTTTTTAAAAGAAATAAGTGTAGGTCCTTTAACTTTTGAAAATATCATTTTTGTCCCATTTTAAAATAATTGCCTTTAAGGCTTTTAGGGTCCAATTGTTATGAAATTTGAACCTTGGGTCCAAAATATAATTAAGTTATAGTTAAGTTAGTATTTCCAGGTGCACGGGCTGCATAAGTCCTGGAAATTTCATTTGGGTCCTCAAGTTTAGTATTTTACACATTAGTCCCTCAATTTTAGAAAATTTACTTTCCAAGCCCTAAGCACTTGGATTTTTGGAATACTTTTAAAATATGTCATTTCCAGTACCTGAAGAATAAAAGTTTCAAAATTTAAAGTTAAGGTCTGGTATAGTTTTAAAATTTGCAAAGTAGCCCTTAAACTTTCAAAATTTTACAATCTAGTCCTTGGGCTTTTAAAGGTTGATTTTATTTATCTTAAAACTCTTAAAATTTTATTAAAATGTCAAAAAGTCATTTTTGAACCTGAGTACAGTCCCAAAAATCGAAATTTGCAGAGGGGTCCTTTAACTTTCATTTTCTTGCAATTTAGTCCACCAACTTTCCATTTTTACATTTTTAAGTCCAAAATTAAAATTTAATCAATTATGCTCGACTTTTCCAGGTTATAAGTCATCCAAAACATGGATTTTAAAGATCATACACATGCATATCCAATACATACAATAATTCATCAAATAAAACATTAAATTGCACATGCATGCACCTAAAATTCAATAAATAGCAATTTTGAGCAACTCTTGAGAATTTTCATGATTTGATACATAAAATTGACATTCAATACATAGATTATATATCTCAAGGCTCATAATCAAAATTTCTACATGCATTTTAATAAAAACACCTAATAGTTGGAAAGTATTTTTCCACCCACCTTAAAATTGGAAATTGTGAAATAAAAGGATAAATTTCACAATTTTTGGATGAGGCCTCTTAGGCCAGCCCCTAAGTTAAGAAATACCAAAATTTGGAGTTAGAAAAATGAGAGAAAAATTAAGGGGGAAAAGAAGGAGATAAGAAAATGAGAAAGACTACACTTTACCTTGTGTAGTAGGTGATGGCAGACTAGTTGAAGCTTTAAATTTGGAATTTTTGGTTCAACTCCAAAGTCACCTAAGGTCAGCCCCTATTTCTCAAAAATGAAAAAGGGGTGTCAAAATTTGGAAAAAATAGGAAAAAGAAGAAAAATACACTAGAGGCCATTATCTTACCTTATAGTCTAAATCTTCAAAATTTCCTTCAAGTCTTGAAATCTTTTTCAAGGTGATGTCAAGCTCTAGCCTTCAAAGTCTTCTAAATGTACCTCCGAAATTAAAATTTGAGCTTAAGTCAAGAGGTGAAAAGAGGTAGCAAGAGGTTATCAAGATGAATTGGAAAACAACATTTCTTACCTTGTAGTAGGAGTGTTCGAATTTTATGAAGAATAAGGAGAGAAGTCTTTAAAATTTTCTAAGTGTTGAAGAAGAAAGTAAGAAAAAAGAGTAGAGAGAGGTAGGGGGTTTGGAGAGAAGGAGGAGGATTTTGTATAGGAGATGAATGTGTTGGTGTAAAATTTTTGAAACAAAAGGCCTCATGGCCGTCCACTTGAGTGAGAGAGAGGGAGGAATTTTGTTCAATTTTGTGTCTTGCATTTTGCCTCTTGCATGGGGAACATTTTGGAGGTCAAAGGTGTGGGCATGAGGTGGTTTGAATGGAATATTGGAAGACTTCCAACATGTTGGCAAAAATAATATTAAAGAAGTAATGTAAGAGATGATGTGTATAATGTTTGAATTAATGGTATAATTATACACAAGATGACTAATATAAGGTGTAGGTGTACAAGAGTTGGATGATATTTTTACTCCAAAATCATCATCATGGACGGCCATACTAAGGCATTATGGTAATTCCATATATTTTTTTGTCTCAAATTTGATGATAATAGATGAAATATATCAATCTCCAAAATAATTAGTGATTTCCTTGATCACTTATAAGTCTCATGATCACTTAATCTAAATCAAAATCTTAATTCTATAAGGTAAAAGTCTCTAAAATAAATAGTCTCTTAAAATTCTAAGGTGACTAATAAATACAAAAATAGTAATAATGATCAATCAAGTGATCATAAATGAGAAATAGAATTAATGAAGATCATGATCACAAGTAATTAAATAAAATACAAAATATATATTATTAATAATTACCCATCAAAGTGACGCGGTAAAACAGTCGGTCAAATACATAGACGACAATAAGAATCAATTATAAGCTCGGAAAAATCGGGGCTTCACATCATCCCCTCATTAAAAGAATTTGGTCCCCAAATTCTCTTCAGAATAGTTCTGGATATTGATTCCTCATGTCTTCTTCCATCTCGCACGTCGCGTCTTCGTCTCGGTTATGGTTACGCCACACCACTTTAACCATCGGAATTTCTCTTTTACGCAATCGTCGTGATCTGGCGATCAATGATCCGGATCGGTCTCTCGGTGTAGGATAGATTTTCCATTAGAGGCGGAGTATCTCGGTGATGATATGTTCGGGATCCGGTTGATACTTCTTCAATCTCGATCACGTGGAATACATCGTGCATTCCCGCATATGGTGTCTTTGGTAACTCGAGTCGGTAGGCTAACTTCCCGATCCTCTGTAAAATCTGGTAAGGTCCAACATATCTCGGACTCAACTTGCCTCCTTTCTTTGGATTGATTAATCCTTTCCGTGGTGAGAGTCCGAGAAATACTTCATCACCGACTTCAAATTCCAAATCCTTTCTTTTCTTGTCCGCGTAACTCTTTTGGCGACTTTGGTGTGCGAATCCGCTCCTTGATCGCCTTGACCTTCTCCATGGCCTCTTGAACTAAGTCGACCTTTGGAATCGAGGGCGACTTTCGTTTCTCTTTCGGAGTCCCATTGGTCATCAATCTCCCAGTGTAGTGGGGATCTACATTTTCGCCCATATAATGCCTCGTAGTGTGCCATCCCAATCGTGGCCTGATAACTGTTATTGTAGGCGAACTCGGCTAATGGTAAGTGTGAATCCCAACTTCCTTGAAAGTCCAATGTGCGGCTCGCAACATATCTTCAAGGGTTTGAATTGTTCGCTCGGTCGTCCATCGGTTTGTGGATGTCTTTGTTGTCTTTGAAACTTAGCGAGTACCTAATTCCTCGTGCAAGCACTTCCAAAATCTGGAGACAAACCTCGGGTCTCTGGGATACTATGTCGACCGGTACTCCATGCGGTCGAATGATTTCTGGATATAAGTCTGTGCAAGTTTACGCAAGCTATCGGTTTTTTGATGGGTAAAAAGTGTGCGATTTTGTGAGTCGGTCTACAACTACCCAAATAGCATCATGGCCTCCTTTGGTCTTTGGTAGATCCATCATGAAGTCCATCATTATGTGTTCCCATTTCCACTCGAGAATTCTCAATGGTTGTAGTAAACCAGATGGTCGTTGGTGTTCGCTTTTACTCGTTGACAAGTCAAACATCTCGCAACGAACTCTGTTACCTGGTTTTTCATGTTTACCCACCAATAACTCCGTTTCAAATCCTTATACATCTTGTTTCCTCCAGGGTGTAAAGTGTATTTTGAACGTTGTGCCTCTGCTAGGATTATATTCCTAATCGCTCGTCATTTGGTACACACACTCGATTACGAATCGATAACTCCATCTTCAGTGTCCGAGAATTCGATCTTTCTCCTTTAAGTATCTTCTCCTTGATTTTTGAAGATGTGTATCTTTCTCTTGTGCTTCTTTGATCTCATTCAAATATTGGGTGTAATCGAAATGTTAGCACATGAAATCTGAGTATTGGTCCTCGTCGATTCCAATTGCTCGGCTCTTCTAATGATTCCCACTCTCGAATCATAAGTCCGCTAAGCTCGCTTTACGCTTAGAGCGTGCGCTACGACGTTAGCTTTCCGGATGGTATTGAATATCAAAGTGATAGTCCTCGATCAACTCCATCCATCCCCGTTGCCTCAAATTGAGGTCTTTTCTCGGGAGAATAGATACTTCAAGCTCTTATGATCCGTGAAAACCGTGAATGTTGCTCCGTAGAGATAGTGCTTCCATTTCTTTAACGCGAAAACTATCGTTGCCAATTCCAAGTCATGCGTTGGATAATTGGCTTCATACGGCTTGAGCTTTTCGTGATGCGTAAGCGATAACCTTTCCTTCCCGCATGAGCACTGCTCCTAGTCCTTCTTTTGATGCATCACTTGTAGACGACAAAGTTTTACGTTCCTTTGGAAGGGCTAAGACCGAGCCGTAGTAAGTCGTTTCTTGACTCTTGGAAACTCGCCTCGCATTTGTCATTCCACTCAAACTTGATTTGCTTCAGGTCGATCGAGTGAGTGGTCCGGCTATCTTGGAGAAGTCCGGATAAATCTTCGATAATATCCAGCTAGTCTAGAAACTCCCGATTTTAGTTCTGACTCGGGTTGTTTCCATTCAACCACCTGCCCTGTACCTTGAAGGATCTACCGCAATCCCAAAGGTTTACTATGTGTCCCAAGAACGCGACTTCACTAAGCCAAAATTCGCACTTGCTGAATTTGGCATACAACTTATGCTCTCGTAGTGTCTCCAAAACAATTTTTCGGATGCGTTCATGCTCTTCTCTAGACTTAGAGTATACGAGTATGTCATCAATGAATATCACTACGAATTGATCCAAATAAGGTTGGAAGACTCGATGCATCAGTCCATAAATGCTGCTTTGGTGCATTTGTCGGACAAAAGACATCACTACAAACTCGTAGTGTCCATATCGGGTTTGAAATGCGCTTTTGGAAATGTCTTCTTCGCGGATCTTGATTTGGTAATATCTTTGTTGTAAATCAAACTTGAGTACACTGTCGCTCCTTGGAGTTGATCAAACGATTCGTCTATCCTCGGGAGGGGATATTTGTTCTTGATGGTCACGCTATTAAGACCACGATAATCTATACATAGTCTTAAGGTGCCGTCTTTCTTCTTGACAAACAAAGACAGTGCTCCCCCGGAGGAGCGTACTCATTCGGATAAATCCCACATCCATCAATTTACGTAATTGCGTCTTCAACTCTTGTAACTCAAGATGAGCCATTCTATATGGGGTTCTAGCAATCGGGGCAGTCCCTGGTAACACCTCGATCGTGAACTCGACTTCCCTATCTGGAGGGACAGTGGTGAGTTCTTGTGGAAATACATCCGTGTATTCGATACTACAGTACTTGGTTGATTTGTGTCTCAACCTTGGGTTTGTTAATTACAAACGCCAAGTACCCTCGAGCTCCTCTAGTGATCGCCTTCCTTGCTTTCATTCTTTGAAATGATTGGGGCAATCTTAACTCGTGCCCTTCCCGAAATTTCCACTTCGGGTTTTCTGGTTCACATAGCTTAATAGACTTGTTATGGCAGTCCATTTGTGCATGGTGTGCAGATAATCGGTTCATTCCCAATATCACGTCGTATTCGGATATAGGTAATAAGATCAAATCGGCGGGAAAATTTATCTCAAAGAATCTTAACTTCGCATGCATTATAGATAATATCTCGTTATCGACTTGCACCCATAGGAGTTGACACTTCTAGACATATAGGCATATGTTCCATGCATGCATGCGGCTTGTGTACAAAATGCGGTGCAACAAATGAATGCGTTGATCCAGGGTCGAACAATATTTTAGCGTAGTGGTTAGATACTAGAAGCGTACCTTCCACCACATATGTTGCCTCCGGAGCCTCCTGCCCGGCTAGTGCAACTGCTCGAGCGGGCATCCTTGCCCGATTACCCTGGCCATTTCCCGGCCTTACGCGGCTGCGTTTGTTTAGTTTGGTCCTCGTACTTTGGGCAATCTTTCACCGATCTTTGATTACTACCACAGCGCAAACACCTTCCTTGTTTATGCCAACAGTCATTGGCAGTATGTCCCGGTTTCTGGCAATATGCACACAATTGACCCGGCTTTCCTTGTACTGGTCCCTTTCCCTTATCTGTCTTATTAACTGGTCCCTTCTGAAACTTAGCGGGAAGTTTAGATGGATGTCCCATTTGTCCTCATAAGACTGTTCGATGGCCTACTCTGTTGAATCATCCAATACGGTTCGATCCCAAATCAATGCGGAGAGTTTGCCTTTCACCGGGTGAGTAGGTTGTCGATTCAACAATCAACAGATTGTTTATGAAGTTCCGTTTCAATCCTCGAGTGAACTTGTAAAGCTTATCCTCTTGATCGATTGTCCCCAGAGCATACTTGGACAATCGGTGAAATTCGACTGATCTTGAGCTACGGTCATGTTCCATTGCCTTAATCTGCGGGATTCATCTCGGCGTGCCTCTTTCATAACCTCGTGGAATATCTTTGTTCATTGAACTCGGCCAAGAAATTCCCCATGTTCGCTATCCTGGTCCTGTTCCCTTCTTTCAACAAGCTGCTTCCACCGGTCTCTAGCGGCCGATTCCAGATTTAAATACAAATGAGTGTGACTTTACGCTCATTTGAGTATTGGAGAGCATTGAAGATATTCTCCAATTTCTCTACCCATTCTTACGCCTTCAAATCGTCCGTCTCTCCCAAGAAGGTGGTGGGTCGAACCGTAGAAATCGCTCCAACGTGCGATCGTTCGCCTCTCCGCGGGTTTGGGAGCACGGGGTTGAGGCTCGCTGTTGCCTCATGAAAACTAGTATTTGTTGTAAGGCATGCGGTCAAATTGTCTCTGCGGCGGTGGAGGAGGCGGTGGTAATCGGGGAGGGTACCGGTCCACAGGGTGCGTCGTCATCCCCGTGGAACGCGCGGGCGAGGTCTCCCACGTCCTCAATGTTCGGCCATTCTGTATCTTGAAGTATTAGTTGCGATTCACGAGTAAACGAATACAATAATTATTCGCGCAAAGCAAGTTATATCGCAGGGAAAGTAACAACAAACACAAGACGCTGAATAAATAGCAAAAGGCATATCCATTAATGTAAAACTGAATACACCCATAGTACAACAATAGAATACTGAGTCAAGATACATCAGAACCAAAATACAACTGAATCTAGTACAATAGAAAGTAAGGTACAACACTGGAATACGCGACTACAACAACAGAAGTACAAACGACAATCGCCTAACTAATCGGTGAGATCGCCATCATCGTCACTCGCAGACTATGTCCACAATCGGGGTAGGGTCGGTGAGGTGGCGCCTCGACCTCATGCCAATCAACGAAATCCGGCCCATTGCACGAATCCGAGCTTCATCGAGTGGAGCGGCCTCAAGTGCCTCGGGCTCTCCAATGTCGATCGATCCTCCTCGGGATCCTCCTGAGGGATCCTCCTCGCGTCAGTACGGGCTCCACCTCGGGTGGTGGCAATGGCTGGGCGTTAGGCGCCAAAGCGACCTCCCGGTGCGTCGTCTCTCGAGCTAGGGCACTGTAAGGTCCTCTATAATCTGTCATCTCGCTTGATGAGGTCTCACTCCAAGCGCTCAACGGTGTCGCGGGATAAAGCGGTGTCAATCTCCCATTTCTCGCGGCCGTCACTTGCCCTCTGCATCTTCTCTCGCATGTTATCCAGCGCTCCCGATACTCAGATCTGGTCTTCCCGCTCGTATGGTGTTGTCGCGGTCCTTGATGGTAGTGGTCAACTCACTCTTTTCATCTTAGCTCCTCGCCAAGCGCCTGTGTCGAGTCCCTATTACGCTAGCGCTCCGCAGATAGCTCGAGGTCGCTCGATCACTCTCCCGGTGCCGGTGAATCATCGGCACCGGTAGTACTCCCCGCTCGGCACGGGCATGGAAAAAATCCCACCAAGAAGGTGGCGCTGGCTCCATCTGATCAAACAAAACTAAGGCGGATCGGTCAAAGGTAGAGAAAACATAAGGAGAGAATAAGGAAAGAATGAATAAAGAGAGTCGATCGAGAATCAACTAAGTCGGGACAAGTATGACTATGGAATCTCAAAATATGCGTTCTAACTTAGTTCAAACATCAACAAGATAGTTCTATGCCAATTTGAAATCGATTTCACACTTAATTGGTGAAGTCGCGGTACTACCCAAAGCACGGACCGAGGTCCTATCATGGGTCGGCTCGGTGTAAGTTTCCATCTTACTAGCCAAGCACGATACCACTCTAACTGTCATGCCCCAAACGGGATGCGGCGATGATCCACAACTTAAATACAAATAACCATACGATCTAGTAAATTATCAACGATAACCCAATGAAACATAGTCTAAATAGCAGTGGAAATAAAATAACAAGTACATCTTACATCCACAACATCCACAATCCACATTACATCCTCGAAAATCAACCAACGATAACAACTTAAAAGTCAAAGGGTCCTACGCCCTTTAGTTACAAACCTAATGAAAAGAAAATAAAATAGTCCAACAATCAAAAGAAATGAGTCCATCAATAACAACAAGAAGTAGTAAATCCAACAAGCGAGTACAGGGCTCAATCCAAGGCGGTTCAAAGATCTTCAACGAAGTTCTCATCTAAAGGTTAGAAAACGGTGGGGATGAGACAAAAATCTCGGTGGATGGGGTGATGGTGTGCAAGTGTGCCGATATATAGTTAATGCGAGAAAAACATTATATGAAAACGCGTGAGTATGATGCATGAATTCACACACAATCCACAAGCGTCGTGATAAAATATATTTAAGTAATATACTTATACGATTCAAGAAAATGATTCATGGTCACACGGGCACTATGTGATTCGATCAAGACAGGTAGGATTGCGTGCGGAAATGTAACGCCAATCCCATGCGAGGCGATAATGGTTGCGTCACGTTTGTAGCGCCAACCAATGCAAAACAAGTAGCGGTTGCGTGCGGTTTGTAAGCGCCAACCAAGCGGGTCCGATAACTCCGGAATCGTGTGGATCGAGACAGATGATTCCTTCGTTCTTCCTTGTAACTCACCTTATCGCTCCATAGGCAAAGACAAATCCACAGTAGAGAGCTAGCTAGGCCCGGATTGTCATAATCATTATTATACCTCAAGTACTACGACCCGCTTTCCTTGGACAAACTCCGTCCCTCGGTTGCGGGATTAGGGCGATGGGGCGGAAGAGTGGAATAGCGCCGAGCTGCCGGTTCCATCCCCCGACGTATCCATTCCGAAATGTGAGCTCGACACACCAAGTTGACTCAATCAGGAAAGTAAATACAAGTACAGACATCAACCAGGCGATCAGTATGATTGATTCAGAAGCGATTTAGGAATTTTTTTGAAAAACGCGAGTGACAATTATGGCGTTGGTGGAGTTTTTGGATGAAGATGATTATTGGAAGGATAAGCAACCTTCGATATCTTGAAATATTAGGTGGAACATAAGTCCCGTTATAGATTCAAAATCGCAAGGCGAGGGTCGCTCCGCGATTGGGTATTAATCGGTCAAATTGATCCGATAAGTTAAGGGTTTTTGGGAGAATAAAATATTTTAATTAAATCTCCAAATCAGAGGGTCTAGGGATATTTTAGTAAAATAGAAAATAATTTGAGTTAGGTCCTTTATAAAAGAAAATTTTCAATTTTGCCCGTTTTGTAAAAACCAACACTTTTGGGGTTAAAAATTGAATAAATAAATATCCCGACCTTGAAAAATTATGAGGTCAGTTCCTAAATTCTCCAAATTGTCCACAGATTCAGGTTTTTAAAGTTTTGAGGTCGAGTTTTTGTAAAATTCTCACATTGGCCCCAAATTTGTAAAAATTGCCAATTTGGACCTTAAGTTTTAAAAAAACCGGAACTCACAAACCGGAAGGACTTTTAATGTGATTCTAGTTGGAAAATGTCACTAAGGTTGGTAGGATATTGGGACAAAAGCAGTTTTAAAATAAATAAGTGTAGGTCCTTTAACTTTTGAAAATATCATTTTTGTCCCATTTTGAAATAATTGCCTTTAAGGCTTTTAGGGTCCAATTGTTATGAAATTTGAACCTTGGGTCCAAAATATAATTAAGTTATAGTTAAGTTAGTATTTCCAGGTGCATGGGCTGCATAAGTCCTGGAAATTTCATTTGGGTCCTCAAGTTTAGTATTTTACACATTAGTCCCTCAATTTTAGAAAATTTACTTTCCAAGCCCTAAACACTTGGATTTTTAGAATACATTTAAAATATGTCATTTACAGTACCTTAAGAATAAAATTTTCAAAATTTAAAGTTAAGGTCTGGTACAGTTTTAAAATTTGCAAAGTAGCCCTTAAACTTTCAAAATTTTACAATCTAGTCCTTGGGCTTTTAAAGGTTGATTTTATTTATCTTAAAACTCTTAAAACTTTATTAAAATGTCCAAAAGTCATTTTTGAACCTGATTACAGTCCCAAAAGTCGAAATTTGCAGAGGGGTCCTTTAACTTTCATTTTCTTGCAATTTAGTCCACCAACTTTCCATTTTTACATTTTTAAGTCCAAAATTAAAATTTAATCAATTATGCTCGACTTTTCCAGGTTATAAGTCATCCAAAACATGAATTTTAAAGATCATACACATGCATATCCAATACATACAAGAATTCATCAAATAAAACATTAAATTGCACATGCATGCACCTAAAATTCACTAAATAGCAATTTTGAGCAACTCTTGAGAATTTTCATGATTTGATACATAAAATTGACATTCAATACGTAGATTATATATCTCAAAGCTCATAATCAAAATTTCTACATGCATTTTAATAAAAACACCTAATAGTTGGAAAGTATTTTTCCACCCACCTTAAAATTGGAAATTGTGAAATAAAAGGATAAATTTCACAATTTTTGGATGAGGCCTCTTAGGTCAGCCCCTAAGTTAAGAAATACCAAAATTTGGAGTTAGAAAAATGAGAGAAAAATTAAGGGGGAAAAGAAGGAGATAAGAAAATGAGAAATACTACACTTTACCTTGTGTAGTAGGTGATTGGAGACTAGTTGAAGCTTTAAATTTGGAATTTTTGGTTCAACTCCAAAGTCACCTAAGGTCAGCCCCTATTTCTTAAAAATGAAAAAGGGGTGTCAAAATTTGGAAAAAATAGGAAGAAGAAGAAAAATACACTAGAGTCCAATATCTTACCTTATAGTCTAAATCTTCAAAATTTCCTTCAAGTCTTGAAATCTTTTTCAAGGTGATGTCAAGCTCTAGCCTTCAAAGTCTTCTAAATGTACCTCCGAAATTAAAATTTGAGCTTAAGTCAAGAGGTGAAAAGAGGTAGCAAGAGGTTATCAAGATGAATTGGAAAACAACATTTCTTACCTTGTAGTAGGAGTGTTCGAATTTTATGAAGAATAAGGAGAGAAGTCTTTAAAATTTTCTAAGTGTTGAAGAAGAAAGTAAGAAAAAAGAGTAGAGAGAGGTAGGGGGTTTGGAGAGAAGGAGGAGGATTTTGTATAGGAGATGAATGTGTTGGTGTAAAATTTTTGATAAATTTTTGAAACAAAAGGCCTCATGGCCGTCCACTTGAGTGGGAGAGAGGGAGGAATTTTGATCAATTTTGTGTCTTGCATTTTGCCTCTTGCATGGGGAACATTTTGGAGGTTAAAGGTATGTGCATGAGGTGGTTTGAATGGAATGTTGGAAGACTTCCAACATGTTGGCAAAAATAATATTAAAGAAGTAATGTAAGAGATGATGTGTATAATGTTTGAATTAATGGTATAATTATACACAAGATGACTAATATAAGGTGTAGGTGTACAAGAGTTGGATGATATTTTTACTCCAAAATCATCATCATGGTCGTCCATACTAAGGCATTATGGTAATTCCATATATTTTTTTTGTCCCAAATTTGATGATAATAGATGAAATATATCAATCTCCAAAATAATTAGTGATTTCCTTGATCACTTATAAGTCTCATGATCACTTAATCTAAATCAAAATCTTAATTCTATAAGGTAAATGTCTCTAAAATAAATAGTCTCTTAAAATTCTAAGGTGACTAATAAATACAAAAATAGTAATAATGATCAATCAAGTGATCATAAATGAGAAATAGAATTAATGAAGATCATGATCACAAGTAATTAAATAACGGGACTATTTTACAATTTTGCCTATCTCCAATAGTATGCACTATTTTAACATTTATTTTGCACTATTATGGTGCATAATTTGCACTTTATCTCCAGTAGTATGTAGTAAATTCTCACTAAAAAATGAATATCACATTTTAGTGCTTATTTTTGTACACTAAAAATTAATAATTTAAAACAAATATAAAAATAATTAGCGCGGCTATAGTATTGTTCTATTTTTCGCACAAAACCTCAACAACTTCAAAATGACAGGCTTTGTACAAAGGTCGGAGTAAATTTTTGCTCCAAATTGAAGATACAAACACTCTTTTGGAGATGTTCAAGAAGAAAAAAATATGATATATTCCTAATAATCTCCTAATTAAAAATTGAAATAATATCAATTTTAAAATTTGTGTAGAACTAAAAACACATGTTACAAATAAATCTGTAATATTTAACAATGAAATTAACTATGAGAATCATGGAAGGGTATTATGGTTGAATCATAAATGTTAAGTAAGAAAAAAATACAAGTTGGTTACAAAAAATTACAAAATGCCCTTTTAGACTTTATTGTTTAAATTTTGGGGAATTTTGATCTAAGCTATAATTTAAAATATTAATTAATTACTAATTATGATGTTTAAATCTATGGACAATTTATGAAATAAAGGAAAATTTTAATCTTAAAATAGTCTCCGATTTATTATTTGTGTGAAAATAATAAGCAAACTATACAATATGTGAATTGAATTTTGTATATTTCTTCTTTTACTAATCGCCAAACCATATATGGGTACCTATAATAGATGTAATATATAACTATTTTGTTATTTAATAATTTAGAATGTGTACGGTAAATAAAACTATTTTGTGAATTTTTTCGTGTTGGAATTTTCTAGTGTTCTTGATTTGTTTATTTATTAATACAGAATTTCACAAATATTATAGTAATTGTGAGAAATAACAATAATCTGAGTTGGGTATTTAATTATGTCAAATCCGAAATGAATTCTCACCGATTATGAAAACCTCATAATCGAAATTAAATAATGACATATCCCTTTATAAAATTTAAGTAAACGACATTTCTGGAGATAAACATTTTTGTTGATTCATAATTGTCGAGTAATTTCAAATTTCAAATTTATTTTCTTTGTATTTTAGAAATCTAACACGATTTTTGAATGTAGAATTTGAACTTTTTTAATCATTAGTATATAGACATCTCCAAAGAGTATGCACTATTTTAATGCATATTCTCGCACTATTATGGTGCAAAACTTCTATTCCATCTCCAAAAATGGTAATAAATTCTCACTAAAAAAAGAATATTTCATAGTATTCTGTTTTAGTACATATTTTCATACACTTTGAAATTTTTAATTTAAATAAATTGTAATATTTAAAAGTAATTAATTGCATAATCATGGAAGGTGCTATGGTCGAATTATAAATGTTAAGTAAGAAATTAAAGTAAGCTAACTACAAATAAAAATTAAATGCCCTTTTAGATTTTATTGTTTAATTGTTTGGGAATTTTTACGATCTATATATAATTTTAAACATGGAATAATTACTCAAAGGTGTGTAAATATCTGGAGATTTTATGTAATAAAGGTAATTTTCAATCTAAAAATAGTCTCCAATTTAATATTTGTGTGAAAATAATAAGCAACATATACATTTTGTGAGAACTTGATAAAGGTTTAGTGAGATTATTTTGGAGATGCGTTGATGGAATCCCAATTGTGTGCATATTGGACAAGTAGCACGAACAAAATTCAACAACCTCTTGAAAGAATATAACATTCCGCCATACAACCTTCAGGCTGTTGCGATTTCGAACATGACCTTTCAAGATTCTCATGTATCTTTCAAATGGGTACATCCATCTATAAAAATTCGCCCACATAACTTGACTTCCCGCACAAGATGAACGGTTAGGTGAACCACTACATCAAAAAAATGAAGGGGAAAGTACTTTTCAAGTAAACACACCGTGGTGACAATATCATCTTGTATAGAATATAACTTTGTCGGATCTATCACTTTGCTACATATTACATTGAAGAAGAAGCACAACTTCGTAATAGCGTACCTAACATGTTTAGGCAAGACACCATTGCCACTGAAGCAATTATTGCATCAAGGTGACAATCGTGTGATTTGAGGCCCACAAGTTTCAACTCCTTCATAGAGACAAGATTAAATATTGGATGAATAACCAGTGGGGACCTTCATTCCCAACAATGAATTGCGACTTTTTCTTTTTTTCATCCTTACTAAGTGTATAACATGTTGGAGGTAAGAAAGTTATCTTCTCCCAACTGTGGTGCCAACTCGGTTCTCACATTCATCTCTACAAGGTTTAATCTCGCCTTCACTCCATCCTTTGTTTTTCCATGGATATGGAGTAATGTACCGATAAGGCTTTCACACACATTTTTCTCAATGTGCATGACATCAAGAACATGTCGAATGTGCGATCTTTCCAATACTCGAGTTCAAAAATAAACTAATTTTCTTCCAATATGATTTTGAATCAACATTGCTAGGCGACCGAGGCTTGCCACTCAACTTTCCCCAACGACAATTAACTCCATCCACACTTTTAAAACTTCGTACCCACTTAATGGTTTTGGTGCCTCTCTAAATTCTTGCTTCCCATCAAATGCCTTCTTTTGCTTTCGATAAGGGTGACTTGCACGTAAAAACCTCCTATGGCCCTGGAATGAGATTTTCCTTCTGTGTTTCAACCATTTTGAATTCGTCTTTTCACCACGAGATAGGACATGCACAATATCCTTTAACACCGCATCCTGACATGTTTCCATATCTTTGGGAAGTCATTAATCGTCCATAGTAGAACAACTTTAAGCAGAAACTTTCTTGCATACCGTCATACGCTTGCACACATATTTCCCATAAGTACTTTAAGTCATCAACTAGAGGTTCCAAGTAAACATCAATATCATTCCCAGGTTGTTTAGGACCCGAAATTAACAAAGTTACCATCATAAATTTTCTCTTCATACACAACCACGGAGGAAGATTATACATAATCATCACCACTGGCCAACAACTATATGTGGAACTCATCAACTTGTGGGGATTGATCCCATCAGCAGAAATGGCCAATCTAAGATTCCTAGATCAAGTTTAAAATCGGCCACTTATGATCCACAACTTTCCAGCACGGTGCATCAGCTGGATGACACATTTTTCCATCACGTACTCTTTTATCTGTGTGCCAAGTTAACTCCTTGGATATTTCCTTATTTCGAAACATTCTCAGAAATCTAGGTATAGGTGGAAAGTACCAGAGGACTTTTGCAGAAATGTTTTCACGTGTCTTTCCATTTTTGCCCAGCTTCCACCGTGACACCCCACAGGTAGGGCAACTATACACATTCTCATATTGCTTCCGATATAAGATGCAATCATTGGGGCATGCATCAATTTTCACATAATCCATCCCCAACGAACACATACTTTTCTTTGCTTCATACAAAGATTGAGGCAACTCATTCTTATCCGGAAGCATGTGGCTAAACAAACTTAAGCAAGTCAAGAAACTTGAGTCACTCCAACCATATTTTTCCATCAAGTTATATAATTTCACCATCATGGACAATTTTGTAAATTCTGTGCATCCGGGATATAAGGGTTTCTCGGCATCCTCAAGTAATTTACTAAATTCATTTGGATCATCTCGCATATTCATGTACCATGTCTACGAGTTCCTCAAAGAACAAAATCTTTCTCACCTTGCCCAACTTCATCATTTTAATTGATTGAAACACACGATTTTTGTCACGCCCCAGGCGGGATGCGGCGATGATCCACAACTTAAATACAAATAAACCAAACAGTTCTGACGAATATCATCGAAACCCAATGGAACACGATCAAATAGCAAATGAAATAAAGAACAAGTACAAGTTACAACTTACATCCACAATATCCAAATTACATCCCCGAAATCAACTAAAGATAACAACTTAAAATTCAAAGGGTCCTACGCCCTTCGATTCTGAGGCAAAAATGAAAAGAGAATAAAGGAGTCCAACAAAGAAATAAAAGAAACAAGTCCAAGAACATCAACAATGAGAAGATAGTAAGTCCAATAAGCGAGTACGGAGCTCGATCCGTGGTCGGTTCAACATCCTCGACAAAGTCCTCATCTAAAGGTTAGAAAATAGAAGGGGATGAGACAAAAATCTCGTGGATGGGGTGATCATGTGCAAGTGTGGCGATATATAGTTAATGCGAAAAACATTGTATGAAAACACGTGATATATGATGCATGAATTCACACACGATCCACAAGCGTCGTAATAAATATATTTAAGTAATATACTTATACGATTTAAGAAAACGATTCGTGGTCACACAAGCACTATGTGATTCGAGGCAAGACAGGTAGGATTGCGTGCGGAATGTAACGCCAATATTATGCAAGATAAATAATGGTTGCGTGCGGATTTGTAGCGCCAACCAATGCAATACAAGTAAGCGGTTGCGTCATGCATTTGTAGCGCCAACCAAATGGGTCCGATTAACTCCGGGAATCGTATGAATCGACAAATGATTCCTTCGTTCTTCCTTGTAACTCCCGAGCAAGATGGTCCAAGACTTGTCACCTTATCGCTCCATAGGCAAAGACAAAATCCACAAAGGAGCTATCAAGGCTCGGATTTGTCATAATCATGAATATACCTCAAGTACTACGACCCGCTTCCCTTGGACAAACTCCGTCCCTCGGTTGCGGGATTAGGACGATGGGGAAAAGAGTAGAATAGCATCCGAGCTACCGGTTCCCATCCCCGACGTATCTATTTCGATTTGTGAGCTCGACACACCAAGTTGACTCGAGATAGGAAAGTAAATACAAGTTCGTAGTCAACCAGGCAATGAGTATTATTGATTCGAGGGAAGCGATTTAGGAAAATTTTCGAAAATTGAGAGTGGCAATTATAGCGTTGGTGGAGTTATTTGGATGAAGATGATTATCGGGAGGATAAGAAATCTTCGATATCTTGAAAGATTAGGTGGAACATAAGTCCGTTATAGATTCAAAATCGCAATACGAGGAAGTCGCCCGCGATCGACGGGTATTAATCGGTCAAGTCGATCCGATAAGTCAAGGGGTTTTTGAGAAAATAAAATATTTTAATTAAATATCAAAGTCAGAAGGTCCAGGGCTTTTTCTTTAAAAGAAAATAATTTGAGTTAGGTCCTTGATAAAAAGAAAATTTATAATTAGCCCCGTTTTGTAAAAACCAATACTTTTGGGGTTAGAAATTTAATAAATAAATATCCCGACCTTGAAAATTTATGAGGTCAGTTCCTAAAATCTCTATATTGTTCATAGATTCAGGGTTTTAAAGTTTAGAGGTAGAGTTTTTATAAAATTCTCACATTGGCCCCAAATTTGTTAAAATTGTCATTTCGGGCCTTAAGTTTAAAATAATCGGAACTCACAAACCGGAAGTGCTTTTAATGTGATTCAAGTTGGAAACTTTTATTAAGGTTAGTAGGATATTGGGACAAAAACAGAGTTAAAAATAAATAAGTATAGGTCCCTTAACTTTTGAAAATCTCATTTTTGTCCCATTTTGAAATAATTGCCTTTAAAGCTTTTAGGGGTCCAATTGTTATGAAATTTGAACCTTGGGTCCAAAATATAATTAATTTATAGTTAAATTAGTATTTTCAGGTACATGGGCTGCATAAGTCCTGGAAATTTCATTTGGGTCCTCAAGTTTGATCTTTTACAATTTGGTCCCTCAATTTTAGTAAAATTACTTCCCAAGCTCTAAACACTTGGATTTTTGGAATACTCTTAAAATACGTCATTTCCAGTCCCTTAAGAGTGAAAATTTCAAATTTTAAAATTAGGGTCTGGTACAGTTTCGAAAATTGCAAAGTAGCCCTTAAAGTTCTCAAATTTTACAATCTAGTCCTTGGGCTTTTAAAGGTTGATTTTATTTATCTTAAAACTCTTAAAACATTATTAAAATGTCCAAAAGTCATTTTTGAACCTGATTACAGTCCCAAAATTCGAAATTTGCAGAGGAGTCCCTTAAATTTTATTTTCTTGCAATTAAGTCCACCGGCTTTCTATTTTTGCATTTTAAGTCCAAAAGTTTAAATTTAATCAATTATGCTCGACTTATCCAGTTTATAAGTCATACAAAACATGAATTTCAAGGATCATACACATGCATGTTCATTTCATACAAG
The DNA here is from genome assembly GCA_016081115.2 of Rehmannia glutinosa. Classification (NCBI taxonomy): domain Eukaryota; kingdom Viridiplantae; phylum Streptophyta; class Magnoliopsida; order Lamiales; family Orobanchaceae; genus Rehmannia; species Rehmannia glutinosa. Next base: position 12,731,113 of record CM071924.1, on the reverse strand, counting down.
AATTCATCAAATAGAACATTAAATTGTACATGCATGCACCTAAATTTCAATAAATAGCATTTTTGAGCAACATTTGAGAAATTTTATAACTTTATACATAAAATTGACATGCAATACATAAAATATATATATCTCAAGTGCTCCTGATCAAAACACTACATGCATTTAACAAAAGCACCTAGAAGAAGGATCTTTCCATCCACCTTAAATTTGGAGAGTTGTGAAATAAAAAGGATAATTTCACAACTTTGTATGAGGTCACTTAGATCAGCCCCTAAGTCAAGAAATATCAAAAATTTGGAGTTAGAAAAAATGAGTGAAAAATTAAGAAGAAAATAGAAGAAGATAAGAAAATTGGAAATACTACACTTTACCTTGTGTAGTAGGTGATTTGAAACTAGTTGAAGCTTCAAGTTTGGGATTTTTGGTTCAATTCCAAAATCACTTAAAGTCAGCCCCTATTTCTCAAAAATGAAAAAGGGGTGTTAAAATTTAAAGAAAATAGGGAGAAGAAGAAAGAAGGGCTCTAGTGTCCAAATCTTACCTTGTAGTCCAATTTCTCTACTAATTATTCTTCAAGTCTTCTAAATTCACCACCATGCATGCATGTCTTCAAGTAGTCTTCTAAGTACCTCAAAATCCAAAATTCAAACTTAAATTAAGAAGAGAAGGTGATGAGTAATAAGATATCAAGTTGAATTGAGGAATGAAATTTCTTACCTTTGAGATAGGGGGTTCGAATTTTATGGTTTTAAGTAGGAAGAATGTTTGCTTTGGTTTAGATGTTTGAAGAAAGAAAGAGTGTTTGATGATAGGAAGAAGATATTCTTGAAGGTATGAAGGTGTGCTTGAAGTTGTGAAGGACTTGTGTTTGAAGATATGAAGATGTGAAGGAATGGTACTTGAAGGATTGAAGATATGAAGAACTTGTGTTTGAAGATTTGAAGATATGAAGAGTTGGTGTTTGAAGATTTGAAGATGCAAATGATTCTTAGAGAGAGATTAGAGAGAAGGAGGAGAATTAGTTTGAAGATTAGAATGTGTTGGTGAAAATTTTTAACAAAATTTTTGAAAAAAAGGGCCTTGTGGCCGTCCACAATAGAGAGAGAGGGAGAGATTTTTTTGTTTAATTTTGTGTCTTGAATTTTGCTTCTTGCATGGGAGACAAAATGCAAGTCAAAGTATGGGCTTGAATGGTGTTGGGGAATATTGAGAAGAATGTTGGTTAAGTGGAAGAATGTTGAGAAAAATAGTAATAAAGAATTGATGTATAAGATAATGTGTATAATGTTTGAATTAATGGTGTAATTATACACAAGATGACTAATATGAGGTGTAAGTGTACAAGAGTTGGGAGATATTTCTACACCAAAAACTCCATCATTGCCGTCCACCTAGGGGTATTTTGGTAATTCCAATCTCCAAAATAGATGAAATATATCAATCTCCAAAATAATTAGTGATTTCCTTGATCACTTATAAGTCTCATGATCACTTATTCTAAATCAAATTCTTAATTCTATAAGGTAAAAGTCTCTAAAATAAATAGTCTCTTAAAATTCTAAGGTGACTAATAAATACAAAAATAGTAATAATGATCAATCAAGTGATCATAAATGTGAAATAGAATTAATAATGATCATGACCACAAGTAATAAATAAAAATGAAATTAAATGCAAAATATATATATTATTAATATTTACCCGTCTAAGTGACGCGGTAAAATAGTCGATCAAATACATAGACGACAAAAAGATCAATTACATGCTCGAAAAATCGGGGCTTCACAATTTATATCTTTCCCCATGCCATATCCATGTATGATATGTTAGATCCATACCATTACGGCACAAATGCGCCCTTTATGGTTTCAACATTTTTCTTCCATACATTACCACATTTCACACAAGGGCAAGGTATTGTATTATGATTACCAAGATTTTGCTTTGCATATTGCAAGAAACATTCTACTCCATCTTCATACTCTTGCGATAATCTATTCTTAGACATCCATTCTTTGTCCATTTTAACAATGACTAAAAACCTTCATAACAATTACAACAATAGGCCACATCAAATATACGTATAAATACAATTGATATAAATATATTCTATTAGGCTTTTCAGGATAGATGCCTAAAAATGTAAAAGAAGTACTGAGATATATTTATAGCTACTCTTTCAGGCAGAGATAACATCATCATTAAAGTCCTAATTAACACTTAATAAAAAAATAAGTACGAGTTTTTAGCACCATGTAATTGCACTTAATAAAAAGTTGCGAACTATCATCCAAACCAAAAATCTCACACTACTCACTTAAAAATACTACTCATAGGTTCATCCATTGTATGTTCACAAGATAATGTCATAAAATAAAAGAACAATTTCATACATCCCTCTTAGGCTGAGACATGGAATATGCTTTCTCTCATTCTTTCAACAAGAAAACAATTAAAAAAACAATATGCTTTCTCTCATTCTTAATGAAATTACAAAAGGCTCCTTTCTTTTTTTCAGCCCTTTTAATCTCAAAGACCCAAAAACCCTGTTTCCCTTTTTTAAGCCACATTCTCCACTGATTGAGTTGCGGGAAGATAATACATATAGCGATGGCATAGGATTTTGTGGCAAAACAGAAAGGTGATTAAAATGGGAATGGAGTTGCATACCCATCATTGCTTAAATTTTCTGATTCTTGTTTTAGGACTCAAAAAACCTAAATAAATATCTGGAATTTTCTAGCAAATGGAATTAAAACCTCTGTAATCGCACAATAATGGCATCGTGTGGGATTGAACATCAAAGCAACAAATATTCTTTACACTACAAAATCCAACTTCACATATTCACCAACAAATACAAAGTGAATTCATATCACTGCATCATAATACTTTCTCATAAACAAAAACAAAGATTAAAATAAAATCATGAGTCATGAAATTTTCCATTTAAAAATATCCTAGCAGTGCGTGTAATTTTAAGCTCCTACAAGAAATAAAAATTTGCAAGGTCTTGGCTTACCAATGATAGTAGATATTGATTATCCCAAACCTACGGGGTCAGCAAATTTGTAGCAAATAAAAATACAAGCAAATGACCACGAGCAGAGGTTGACGAGCGGCGACGAGCAGAGGTAGAGGTTGGCGGAAGAGAAACAGACACTGAGGTTGGCGACCGGCGGAAGGGAGAGAGGCGACGGGCGGAGGAGAGAGGGCGGGTGATGGCGGCGGGCGGCGGAGGCGGAGGGGATGGGTGACGACGGGCGTGCGGAGGGGAGAGGGGAAGGGTGACGGCGACGGCAGAGATGGTTTGGTGCTAATTGTTCATCTTACACTAAAAAGTAAACCCTAGCTAATTAATTAGGAACAATAAAGACACCGGTTCTAGAACCGGTGTCTAAACCCTAATTAAAAAATAAATAACACCGGTTCTATAACCGGTGTCAAAAAATGTGGTTTTAAAAATATTATAGACATCAGTTCTATAACCGGTATCAAAAAATGTGGTTTTAAAAATATTATAGACACCGGTTCTATAACCGGTGTCGAAATATCCGGTGTCTAATCTAAAATAATTTATATAAATAGACACCGGTTTCGAAATCCGATGCTAAAACCGGTGTCTATTTGGGAAACTTTTTACAATAGACACCGGTTTTAGGAAACCGCTGTTGTTTATCAAACGACAGCACTGATTAGACACCGGTTTGTTTACAAAACCGCTGTTATATAGGAAAAGACACCAGTAAAGTCTTAAAACCGGTGTCTTTTGGGTGGTGTCTATCAGCAGTTTTCTTGTAGTGTTTAAACAATATCGGAACAACATTTATAACATATAAATCAATGTAGGAACAAAAAAACAAAAAAAAATGAATCAAAAACTATGCAGGAGCGTAAAAAAATAGGTACAAAAGGAAAAAAAATAGGTACAAAAATAATAGGAGCGTATTGTGTGGTAACTATACCAAAATCAGCGTATTCCATGTAATTTCCCAAAAAAAATGTCGAGAGTGAATTTTATTATTGCAGAAAAAATTAAATTAAAATCTTCAAATTATATCTGTTATATTTAGGATCATAATTGATTACATTAATGCTGGATTCGAGGCGCAATGGATCGAAGAGGTCCACCCACAACAGATTAAAACTCTGATGGATCAGGCCCAATTCAAAGATTCAAGCTTCTAAGAAAAACGACAACATATGGGATTTATTTATTTGTGGGATAAGGATACAATTACCCTATTTAATACGAAAAATTCCACCAAATATGTTGGCGTCTTTCTAGACTCGAAATGGTTAATTAGATGCTACCCAATTGGGTAAAAACCAAGTCCGTTGCGATTTTGACATGTAACTAATTTTGATTTTCTTTTTTTTGAAAAAAAAAAAGACTAATACACATGTGATAGTTGGACACATGTCAAAATCAGGGGGGCCTTGGGTTCTACCCGATTGGGTACGTAGCATGGAACAAGCCACTGGAAATATGATCATGTCCTCTTTCTTCACACCAAATACGCCCTAGCATGGGATTCAGATAGTAGTCAAGTTGGCAAAACTCTCATCCCCAGACCAGACTCTGGTAGGGTTCGATTTCACTACTCTCTCCCTTCTCAAGATATGTACTAAAAAAATATACTAGTCCCGTGTAGAAAAGAGATTGTAACTCAAATTGCAATATAGATCTCAAAAAAAGTCAGAAGCAAACATGAGATTGCTGAACAAAGGGAGAAGAAAACAAATTGCAGCAAAAAATCAGAAAAACAAAAGAGTCAAGTAGATCAACAACTTTCGATTTCAAAGGGATTATATATTTCATTGAAATTCTTTGCTTCTTAAAAATATTATTTTCTCTGACACTATTTTAATTGTTCTCTTCGTTTTCAAGTTTAAAAAATTCATATTTTACATATTGTGAATGAATTTGATGGTTCTAGCTGAAATTTTCGCATTTGGGTTAGCTAAACCTAATGCTTCTAGATTCAAACCGTTCAAAAATATTCAAATATTGTTTCGAAATTGTTTTAGCAAAGTTTTTGCGATATATTTGCAATGAAATTGTGTCAAACATAACCATTTATCTACAGTTTCAGAGTTTCAAAGTTGTTCGAACATGTTTCAAACGCGTTTCAACTAATATAATGCCATTGCTTCTCTTATTAATTCTAAAATTGTTTCAAAGATATTTCAAAAATATTTCAAACAAATTTCTAAGTTCTTTCGGAACATGTTTCAACTAATAAAATTTCATTGTTTTTCTTATTAATTTCTAAAGTTGTTTGAAAGGTGTTTCAAATATAATATTTGAAATATGTTTTAGCTAATACAATTCAATGGTTTCTTGCAGACACATGGAGACAACTCAAGTAGTAGTATACCACAATGTACAGTAGAACCTCGATAATTTAATACTCAATTAAATAATAATCCCACTTAAATGTTCGGTCCCTACTCGGGGGTAACGTGTTAAATTAACAATTCGCAAAATTTATAAGATAATATATTATCGAGAATTCCTATAGGCCCTCATGCGACATGTAAATTAATAGTTTTTTAATATATAATACATTTGTGATTAAGCTATAAAGATTAATTTCATAAAAATCACTCAATTGTTATTTGTTCCTCATTGAAATTGATGTTGTCACCTTGAATCTCATCCCTAACTTTGGTTAAGGTATTAACAATTTTTGGTTTTCTCGTAGCTTAACAAAAAACATTATCCAATGTCATTGTTGTTGAGCTTTCTTTTGAGAATACAAATCTAGGTTGAATTATTACGTTCAATTTCACAATTCACACGTTGCTCTCAATTACACCTACAACCTTAAAGAGCACCGAACTCTTCAACACCTAGTCTAATCAACCAAGTGTGTTCTCACCAAAATAACACTTAACAAATATATCTTGTTTTGGATAATTTTGATCAATCAAGATTATACCTCAAATGAATGTACATAACTTTGAAAGTGTAAGTGTAATCAAGAAAGAAAGACTAATAAGAAAGGTAAGAAAGTGCTAAAACTTAGGCTATTACAACAAGAATGTGAAAATGAAAGCTTAAAACAATTTGCTGATAAAGTGATAAAGTGATATTCGTGTCTGATGCAATGTTCAAAATGATCTGATCTTAGCCAGAGCGACTAGTAGGGCGATCGGTCGCCATGTTTAAAATTTGAATTTTAAAGAAGCGCAGTACGATCTAATACATGTTGCCATATATGGCGACCTATGTCTGTAGAGGAGTTTTCAGGGAAATTTTCAGGAAGAAACTTTCAGGTACCGGTCGCTATTAAAGGCGACTGGTCACCCTAGCTCAGGGTTGTTTTGACACAAAAATATTCCTGCAAGTTCTTCTAGGCACCTGTTGCCCTTGATGGAATCAGTAGCTGTCATTTTAACAAAAAAATTGATTTTAAATAATCTTTCGAAAATGAAATCCATTTTTATAGCGCTCGAATTAATAATTTTGACGAATGTGAAATCATCAAAATTAAAATAACTTTATTCAAACAAACTCCCCCTTTTTGATGATTTCAACCCAAATTATTACTAAACAAAATAAAAGTTTATCCCTCCTAAAACATAGCTTTTGGCCAATTGTCCCTAGGAAAAGTGCCTAGTTAATATTTTTTTTTGTCTTAATTCTTCAATTATTTTTCACTAACTATCCTTCAACTCAAAACAAGAATACTCATTCATCTCATTCTCCTACAACTCACAAACTCTCCCATTACACTCTCATTCAACACTTAAACACAAGAACACAAAACTTTCTCTTCATCTTGCCCCCATAGGATCAAAAATTCCAACAACTAAATATCTTTTCTTTTATTTTCATTTTTCTCCTTGAGACTTCAAACATATACCTTCAATTTCTAACTTGATGAATCCTTCTTGTTGAGGTACTCCTAGAAGAATGTTCTTGAATAATTAAGAGTCTTAGACTTGACTACAAGCTTGAAGAGGAAATTCAAGACTACACATTTTTAAGGTGAGAAAATTGTGGTTTAGTATTTTTCCCCTTGACAACTTGATGAATTAATTTTTGACTAAAGGATATGAATTTTTGAAGCTTAGGGGCTGACCTTTGACGGAGTAGAAGGAAGCGAGATAACATATACAAGTTCAAGTTGAGGTTAGAAGCTTGAAGAGAGAAATTCATTTTGGAAACTACTTGAGGATATTAAGGTAAGAATTAACCAATTTATTTTACGATATTTTCCTTAGACTTGAGACCTCAATTTTAACACCAAAATATGGATATGGTCACATTTAGGGGCTGAACATTGAGTATTAGAACCAAGAGCTTGGATTCTTGAGAAGATCTTCATTTTGACCACAACCCGAAAAATTACTACGAGGTGGTGAAAAATATTTCTACAAAAATGCATCATTCTTTTTACTAGTGCACAAAAATGCATGTTCATGTGATAATAAGATATTTTATGAATATTACCAAATATTTATGAGATTTACGTTTTAATAAAATTTTGAGAAAATAAAAAGATGAGTATGGTATTTTTCTTGCATAAAATGTCGATAAAATTGCTCATCATTATGCTTTTATGAATTATGATGCTATGAATGTTCAAATATATTTTAGAAATATTTAAAATCAGTTTTTTTATATTATTGGAATTCTGGACTTGTAACTTGTGCAAGAAAAATCGAAGCTTGGGTTATTTTTGCAATTATTGTGAAATATTGGGCCAAAAGTGTAAATATGAAAAACTGTGAAGGCCACCTCTGAAAATTCAAAATATTGGACCCAATAATATGTAAATTTCATATATAAAGTAACTTGAAAGATTGGGACCCTTTCCGGGCAAGAAAATACAATAAGGACCAAGTTTGATATGAAAATGTAAAATTGTAAAACTTAAAGGACAAAACTGTAATTTCCGAAACTGGGGCAGTCAAGGTATCTCGAAAACTTGCATATTTATTTTATATGATATTTTAAATATTTAGTTCAAATTTCATAACCATCCGACTTGAAACGAGCCTTTAAAGACAAAAATCGCTTTTGGGCCAAAATTGTAATTTTTGAAAATGAGGTACCTAACTTTCGAATTTTTCACAAATGTTTTTAACCACAACTTATTACTATTCTAAGAAGTATTTGAAAATTAGAATCACCTCAAAATCCTTCCCGGTTTAAGAGTTACCAAATTTTTAAAATATCAAGTCAAAAATCAAAATTTTCGGAAACTAGAAGACGAATCTGTAAATTTTATAAAATCTGTCTCGATCCTCTGAAAAATTTAAACCTCTGGGAATTTAGAAGTTTTTGGAACTAGCCTTACACTTTTCCGAGTCCGGAATTGAAACTTATTGAATTTTAGAACCCGGTAAGGGAATGTTCTCCTTAGTAAAAAAATAATTTTTATTTTAAAATTGCTAAGGGCCTTGAAGTTGAGATTTTCTAACTCGGTTACCTTATAAATATTTTAAGAGATATTTCATACTTATCGAATAAAAATATCAAGCTTGAACGTAATGCGCCGAACCGAATATTAAAATCGGCTAGATTATCCGCCCGATAACTAGACCGCGAGTTTTGTTTTGAAATAAATATCGGATATTATGTGACCAAGATCACTTCGGACTTGCTAACTGATTTTATTAATTTTTTTTCGAACGAACAAGATAGTACTTGGAAGAGAAATCTTGAAGTGAAAATTTAAGTGAACGTGAAGTGGAATTAAATGAAGTGAAGTGAAACTTGAAGTGAAATGTGAAGTGAAGTGAAAATTGAAGTGAAATGTAGAGTGAAATGTGAAGTGAAATGATAAGTGGAAGTGAAAATGAGAATGAAAGTGAAAACTAAAGTGAAAATTTAAAGTAATTTGTTTCGACTTTATTCAAGTGATGTGGGATAATTTGCTTCGGCTTTATCCGAGTGGGATAATTTGCTTCGGCTTTATCCAATTGATGTGGGATAATTTGCTTCGGCTTTATCCAAGTGATGTGGATAATTTGCTTCGGCTTTATCCAAGTGGCGTGAGATAATTTGCTTCGACTTTATCCAAGTGGTGTGGGATAATTTGCTTCGGCTTTATCCATGTGAAGTGGGATAATTTGCTTCGGCTTTATCCAAGTGAAGTGGGATAATTTACTTCGACTTTATCCAAGTGAAGTAGGATAATTTGCTTCGGCTTTATTCAAGTGATGTGGGATAGTTTGTTTCGGCTTTATCCAAGTGTCGTGGGATAATTTGCTTCGGCTTTATCCAAGGAAAGTGGGATAATTTGCATCGACTTTATCCGATTGAAAGTGGAAGTAAATTTAATAAAATAATAATATTGCTTGACTGATTCTGACCAATCTAACATAATGGTTAATGGAAATCTTTATACAAACAAAGAGACAAAGTCATATGCACTTCATGCATTGATTTCATGAAACCATTTTCCGTGCATAAAAACCAACCACACTCGCACACCGGCACCCACCCACTAAAGATTTTTGTTCTCACCCCACCTCTTTTATCAACCAGAAGATAAAGGACTTTGTCGGGACACTGGTGACGACGGATCCCAAGACGTAGCCTAGTTCTGTATTGTATTATGGATTTTATGTGTGATGATTTAGACCTTGGACTTATTTGTTGTAATAGCATGGCGTAGGACCACGAGAATCAATTATTGTATTGTATTTTATTTCTTTGGATTCCATTTGTAACCATACTCGACTTAGGTATTCCCGTATGTATGCATTATATTAATGTATGTTGGAGGATAGTTAAGCCGGATTGGTAAACCGGTATAAGTTTGGTAAATTGTGTCACGGCTTCCGTTTTGGGGCGTGACAAAATAATATGTAATATTTAAAAGTAATTAATTGTATAATTATGGAAGGGTGCTATGGTTGCATTATAAATGTTAAATAAGAAATAAAAGTAAGCTAATTGCAAACAAAATTCTAAAAATGCCCTTTCGATTTTATTGTCTAATTTTTAGGGGAATTTTGGCGATCAGTATAATTCTAAACATGGAATAATTACAAATCAGGGTGTGTAAATATCTGAAGATTTTATGAAAAAAGGTAATTTTTAATCTATAGTCTCCAATTTAATATTTGTGTGAAAATAATAAGCGAAACATACGAGTTTGTGAATTTTGCATATATTATAGTAATTGTGAAATAACAATAATCTGAGTTGGATATTTAATCATGTCGAATCCGAAATGAATTCTCACTGATTATGAAAACCTCATAATCGAGAAATTAAATAATGGCATATCCCTTTATACAATTTAGGTAAACGACATTTATAGGGATAAACATTTTTGTCGATTCATAGCGCTGTAAGTAATTTAGAATTTCAAATTTCTTTTCTTTGTTCAGAAATATAGCACGATTATTAATGTAGAATTTGAATTTTTTAACTATTCGTGTATAGAAATCTCCAAAGTATGCAATATTTTAATGTATATTTTGTACTATTATGGTGCAAAATTTGCACTCAATCTCTAGCATTTGTAGTAAATTCTCACTATAAAGGAATATCTCGTTTTAGTGCTTTTTTTTAATACACCAAAACTATTAATTTAAGACCAAATTGAAAAATAATTAGCGCAGCTACAGTGTTGCGCTATTTTTTGCACAAAATTGTTAACAACATCAAAATGACGCGGGCTTTGGCGCAGTGATGAAGCAAATTTTTGCTCCAAATTGAAAACACTCTCTTTTAGATGTTCAAGAAAAAATAATGATATATTCCTAATAATCTCCTAATTAGAAAATGAAACAATATCAATTTTAAAATTTGTTTAGAACTTAAAAAACATGTTACAAATACTATAATATTTAAAATTAATTAACTGCAGAATCATGAAAAGGTGTTACGGTTGAATTATAAATGTTAAGTAAGAAATAAAAAAAAGTTTGTTACCAAAAATTCCAAAAATGCTCTTTTAGACTTTATTGTTTAATTTTAAGGGGAATTTTGACGGTCTAGATTTAATTCAAAACAATAATTAATTACTAATCATGATATTTAAACCTTTGGATATTTTATGAAATAAAGGAAAACTTTAATCTAAAAAGAGTCCCCAACTTATTATTTGTGTGAAAATAATAAGCAAAATATACAATGTGTGAATTTTGTATGATAAATAAAAGTATTTCATAATTATTCGTATGCAAATATATTATATAATTGTAATTAATATGAATTTTAATTGATGATATATTTCTTGTTCTTTTTATTTTCATTTCGTTGTTATTATTGTTATTATACTTATCATGAGTGGATAAAAAAAGGAAAAAGAAATGAATTAAGGCGTAAGTACGATAAATTAAACATTTTGTGAAATTTTTTTCGAGTTGGAATTTTCTAGTATTCTTGATTTATTTTTTTAGTAATGTAGAATTTCACAAATATTAGAGTAATTTTGAGAAATAACGATGTCTGAGTTGGGTATTTAATCATGTCTAATCCGAAATGATTTCTCACCGAATTTTTTTCAAATTAAATCTCATTGTTATTATTGTTATTATGCTTATCATAAGCGCAAAAATGGAAAGAAATTAATTAAGGCGTAAGTAGATAAATTAGACATTTTGTGAATTTTTTTCGAGTTGGGACTTTTTAGTATTATGGATTTATGTTTTATTAATTTTTTTTGCGCCTAACCCCAAACCAAGAACTTTGTCAGCCAAAGACAACCAATCCCACCACCAACCGTTTATTTGGGTTGGCGAAACATTGATTTTTTGGTTAATTTTCCACTTTCGGCGACCAAATGACAAAATCGAGAGTTTTGTTTTGAAAATTATAATATATTCTTGCAAAAGTTATTTGCGAGGCTATTGTTGTCAACCCACTATACAATGGCGGAGATAGGGGTAGAGATATCAATTTCGTCCCGACCCAGTAAAAATAATGGATTGGGTTGCATATTTAGATGCAAAATAGGCCGACCTATTTGGCCAGCCCATTCACTCCGACAAACTGGGTCGGCCCGATTAACCCGATTTTTACTGTATTTTCATGGGCAAGGCCAAGTTAATTGGGCTCCAAAAATAGCGACCCAATCACTATTTGGCTGGGTTTGGCCCGATTTTTGCTCTTGGCCCAAATGAACAAAGATTGTGTTAGCCGACCATCCCATTTGATGACTCTAGATAGAGGACCACCCAGAGGCCTGGTCCCCATTTTTATTTGTCTCACTAAATTTTATTAAAAAATAAAAAAATTAAGTTATTTTAACATAAAATATGCAATATAGACCACAAGATGAAACTAAAACTGCTTCCCATTCAAACAGATCATACCCAAATTCAACATGATGTATAGTTCAAAATTCGAATACATAAAATACAACAATGGGCCATGATGAGCCTGTAAGTTTAAAGCCACTTTATCACGTTTCTACATCACAAAAGAAACATGTATGCGGAAGCTAAAATAGATTCACATACCTCCAGCCATTGCCTTTTCTAAAGTCGAATGCGAATTGTTTCCACTTTGGATTTCACTTGTCTTCTCTATTGAATAGATGGTGTATTCTTCTTATGTTAGTGTGACAAGAGGACCCATGAGATATCTCTTTATATATATTTATTTTTCCATCAAAAATAGCACCTCACATATAACCACTTACATTAATATTGCACCATTTATGAACATTTAGTTGCATTAATGAAACAATGCATCAACATGGGATTGTAACCCATGTTGCATTAATGTTACAATTTGTAACTCATAATACTTAAATGTTACATTCTCCCACTTGGTGCAAACATAATTAAGAAATAAAATACATGAATCATAGAGATATGTCCTCTATATGCGAGTAATATCAACTATACATTACTATGCATTTTTATTTCTCAATTTCTTTATGTGGTTACAAAACTTAATGAATAAACCCTATGTTTATTCTAGGTCCAAACAATATTAATGATATTTTTCAAAACAAATGTGCACACAAAATCAAATGAAAAATATCAAATTTGAATAAGAGTTCCATAAATTACATTAAGGAACTAAGTCCCGTTAAATACTACATGATCCTTAAAACTCTTTGGTGGCATGCCTTTAGTTAAAGGATCGGCATCAATTCGATGCTAATGTGTTCAATGACCACTTTCTTCTCTTTAACACGTTCTCTAACGGCTAAGTACTTGATGTCGATGTGTTTACTTCGACTACCACTTTTATTGTTCTTAGCCATAAATACCGCAGCGATTGAATTATCACAAGATACAATCTTAATGGCCTATAAATAGAATCCACAATTCTAAGCCCATTATGAAACTCTTCAACCATACACCATGACTAGTAGCTTCAAAACATGATACAAACTCAGCTTCCATGGTAGAAGTAGCGATCAAAAGTCTCCGCTTTGCACTTCTCCAAGATATAGCTCCACTGGCAAGCATGAAAATATATCCATATGTTGACCTTCGTGAATCAACACAACCAGCAAAGTCCGCATCAGAGTAGCCAATCACTTCCAAAGTATCGGTCCGTCTATATATGAGCATGTAATCTTTTGTCCCTTGAAGGTATCTCAACACCTTCTTTGCAGCTCTCCAGTGGTCAAGACCTGGGTTACTCTGATATCTTCCTAATATTCCAACAGCAAATGCAATGTCCGGTCTGGTACAGACCTGGGCATACATAAGGCTTCCAATAGCTGAAGCATATGGAATGGTTTTCATTTGTTCCCGTTCAAGCTCATTTTTCGGACATTGATCCAGATTAAATTTATCACCTTTCACAATAGGTGCTACATTTGGTGAACAATCCTTCATATGGAATCTCTCTAGAACTTTATTGATGTAGGTCTCCTGAGACAAACCCAAAATGCCTCGAGATCTATCTCTATGGATCTTGATGCCAATGACATAAGATGCTTCGCCCATATCTTTCATATCAAAGTTCTTTGAGAGAAATTGTTTCACCTCATATAGCAAACCTTTATCATTAGTAGCAAGTAAAATGTCATCCACATATAGCACTAGAAAACAAATATTGCTCCCACTAACCTTCTGATATATACATTCATCCATGATGTTCTCTTCAAAGCCAAATGAAGTGATAACTTCATGGAACTTAAAATACCACTGACGGGAGGCTTGTTTCAGTCCATATATGGATTTATTAAGCTTGCAAACTAATTGCTCACCTTTACTAGAGGAGAAACCTTCAGGTTGTTTCATATAAACAACCTCCTCTAGGTCACCATTGAGGAACGCTATTTTCATATCCATTTGATGCAATTCATAATCAAAATGGGCTACTAATGCCATAATTATTCGAAGGGAATCTTTCTTAGATACAAGAGAAAAAGTCTCTGTATAATCAGTTCCTTCTCTTTGAGTGAATCCCTTGGCAACAAGTCTTACTTTATATCTCTCTATGTTGCCTTTTGAGTCTTTCTTAGTTTTGAAGACCCACTTACAACCGATGGTTTTCACACCATCAGGCAACTTGACGAGATCCCAGACTTTGTTAGATGCCATAGAATCCATCTCATCTTTCATGGCATTGTACCATAAGTTTGATTCCTTAGAACTCATGGCCGGTGAAAAAGTTTAAGGATCATTTTCGGCTCCAATATTGTAGTCACACTCTTGTAGATACACAACATAGTTACTTGGAATTGATGACCTCCTTATTCTAGTAGATCTCCTAGACCCTTCATCAACATTCTCCTGAATATCAGGATTCTGTTGTTCAACTGGTTGTTCAACAGGTTCAGGTATATGTTGAACTTCAGGATCTACAAGATTTGGTTCAACATCTTGTGGAATATCCAGGACCGGTTGCTCAACATGCGCTTGATCTTGAGGCGCATTATTAACAACAATGATCACTCCATTACTTGAAGTAGGATAATGAGTATACGAATGATCTTTCTCGGAACTGATATCCAGAAACTGACCACTCCCACTGATCAAGTCATTTTCAAGAAATTTTGCATTTCTTGATTCCACAAATCTAGTGCTATGTGATGGACAATAGAATCTGTATCCCTTAGACCTCTCGGCATATCCAACAAAATATCCGCTTATGGTCCTCGGGTCCAACTTCCTTTCTTGAGGATTATAAACTCTTACTTGACGGACATCCCCAAACGCGTACATGTTGCAAACTTGGTTTCCAACCCTTGAATAATTCAAATGGTGTCTTAGAGACTGCCTTTGTTGGAACTCGGTTTAATATGTACACTGCCGTTTTAAGAGCTTCAGTCCATAAGGACTTCGGAAGTTTGGAGCTAGCAAGCATACTTCGTACCATGTCTATTAATGTTCGATTTCTTCTTTCAGCTACACCATTTTGGTCCGGAGAACCAGGCATGGTATATTGGGCAACAATCCCATTCTCTTGAAGAAATCTTGCAAATGGAACGGATGCTTGTCCACTCTCAGTGTATCTACCATAGTACTCACCACCTCTATCTGATCTCACGATCTTAATTTGTTTTCCACATTGTTTCTCTGCCTCAGCTTTAAAGATCTTAAAAGCATCTAGTGCTTCATTCTTATTATTGAGTAAGTAGAGATACATATAACGTGAGTAATCATCTATGAAGGTAATAAAATATTTATCACGATACGCATATATATCTGGACTACAAATATCTGTGTGAATAATTTCCAATATTTCAGAACTCCTCTTAGCACCCTTCTTTGACTTGTTAGTCTGCTTGCCTTTAATGCAGTCCATACAAGTCACAAAATCGGAAAACTCTAGAGTACTAAGTACCCCATCATTTACCAATCGTTTAATTCTATCAATGGAAATGTGTCCCAATCTCCTGCCACAACATTGAGGATTTTTCATTCATAACACATCGCTTAATACCAACGATATCATGAACGTGCAAAAGCGAAGACAATTGTCATCATTTTGCAAATTAAGACGAAAAAGACCATCGAGACATATCTGCATCCAATAATATCGGATCTATAAGATAAACTAAAATAAGAATCAAAAAGTTAAAGGAATAGCCGGATGATACCGATCTTGAAAGCAAATCAAATTCCTAGCAAAACTAGGAATATAAAAAGTGTTTTCCAAAAGCAAAATAAAACCACTGCGTCAAACTAGTTTGCACGTTCCTCTTCTTCCACATGTGAGGGCATCTTATTTCCAGAGTAGATGTTTTGCTCACTTTCCACCAGTTTCCGCAGGTTTTGCAATCCCTGCAAGGAATTCGTAACATGGATTGTTGAACCAGAATCAATCCACCATGTGTTATGATTAACATCAATCATATTGGATTCATAACAAACAAATGAAAGTTGAGTACCTTTCTTTTCAAGCCACTTCAAGAATTTAGGGCAATTCTTCTTTATGTGCCCTTTCTTTTTGCAAAAGTAGCACTTGTCTTCTTTCTTGATGCCCTTCTGGGGAGGAATCTTGTCCTTTCCCTTATCATTGGCCTGATTTTGCTTTTTCTTTCCTTATTTTATTGCCATATTCACTTTCTCACCCTCCTCCATAGCCAATCGTCCCTCATCCTGAACACACATGGTCATAAGTTCATTTATTGACCATTTGCCTTTATGTGTGTTGTAGGAGATCTTAAAAGGACCATACTGTGGGGGGAGAGTGCACAAAATAAAGTGAACCAGGAAAGAATCCGACATCTCAACTTCCAATGCTTTCAAATGAGCCACTATGTCCCTCATTCGCATGATATGCTCGCGTACACCTCTAATCCCTTAAGCTTTATGGATGAGAACGCATTATTAGGGTGCTAGCCAATGCTTTGTCGAAGACACAAACTGATCATCAATTGCCTTCAACAAGGCACGAACATTGTCATATTGCTCGACTGAGCCCCTAATCCCATTAGATATTTTGGTCTTTATGAACATAACACAGAGACGATTATCGCTCCCATTTTTCATAAAGATCAACTTCATCTGGGATGCTATTTTCAGTTATAGCAGGGGGTTCATCTTTCCTGATGGCATAGTCAATGTCCATCCACCCCAAATGGAGAATAATTCTCTCCTTCCAAATCTTATAATTGTCCCCATTGAGCTCAGGAACATCAAATTTCATATCAGAGAAGTTAACAGGTTGAATAACTGCATATAACATAAACATACTCATATTATCAAATTTGAAGCTATTTTAAACCATATAACATGTTTTACCAATGCAAATCATGTTGAAACATGAATCTAGAGACAAAAAAAACTTGCATGTGGGCTAAAGTTTTAACTCAATTAGATTCATTTTAACTTGATGACAAAACTATCAAATTATATCCCTTTTCTAATCCCTGTGGGTCAATTAGAAAATCTAATTTGATATTTTATCCTGGTCAATTATATAAATACAATAAAATTTCCTGTGGGATAAATTTTATCATATTACATATGTCACGCCCAAACTTACAAAGCTATAATAACCAATATCTATTATATATTAACAAGAGAGCAGAATATTCATATAATTATTACAAACCAAACGTACACCATAATATACTTACAAGAAACGTGAAAAGGTGACCAAGTTTACAAACCCTACAAAAAAAAAAACTATCATTACTTGCCATGGTTCTCTCCAACACATCGTTTATACCTAGCGGTACATCAAGACATTTAGCGACAACTCTTTAGAATCGGCACTAGCTATTCAGATTAAGGAAATCCCTCAACTTCTTCTTTTGTCGCCTGAAATATATTTTAGGAAAAATTATACGTGAGGGAAAAACCTCCGTGAGTGGGTGCAGGTGTGTAGGTGTGGCATTTTAGAACATTTAATGTTACGAAAGATTCAGTTAATTTTTATAAGTGAAATCATTTTCAATTCAATAACAACATGCACTCAATCAATCTGTAACACAATTAATTCAAAGGTCACATTAACGGAGGGACCGTTCATTAACGGTAAGTGACGCTCGTTCTCCCTTATCACTCCTTTATTGTGTTGGTGCAAAGCCTTACCCCCTTATTGCACCACACTACGGCTCGACTCTCCACACTGGGGCTCGCGAAGCCCGGAGAAGTCCGGATCCTACGACCCACTTCTACCCTTGGAACACTCCGTCCTTAGGCGGTGGGATTTGGTCGTGGATAGCGAAGAACCTTTTAAGACCACAGACCCATGCCTGACCAGCCGAACCCAGCCCTATCCACGCCACACTAGGGCCCGACACTTATCAAATAATCAAGACAAATGCGCAGAGTACAAGTAATAATATTAATTTCATACATCTGGCATCATGAACTTACACATAATTGAAGAACTAAATACATATTTTGTATCTTAGAGACTTTTATCGTTTAAGCTGAAGGAAAATAGGACAATGCCTTTATATAGCAAATTCTGTAATTAGATATCCAAAAGTTTAATTATCTATTCGAGATATGAAAACGATTTGTCTACACTACTTACGAGAGGTAATATTATTCCACTTACGAAAATCATAAATAGCAATTAATTAGTTAATACATTCATTTACGTTAATTATACCAATTAATCCATATTCCAGTTCATAACTTTTTATCAATTCAATACATAGAGTTTATAACATATACTTAACTAAATTAGTTAATTCTAGAGATAATCCAGACTAACAGGTCCTATATTTTGTAAGTAATAAGTCCTGATTAAATCTATAGCTATTACAAATATTTTATGTTTCGAATTTAGTTAATTTCAGTTTAATCATAAACACAACTCCACCAAGTTAATCATAATTAGTTGAAATATAATATTGTCTAATAGGATTTCATGATCATTTGCCATTCATAATTATAGGTAATGAATAACATTTTGATTTTAAAAGTGAAGCTAAAGTCCAATTAATCAAACTAATAAGACATGTTGATCGAAAATTAATTTTCTTTAAAGAATCACTCACCTTGAAGCTTAAAGTTTAGTTCTGCAATTTAACCCCACCCGTTTCTTTATCCAGTATTTTGAAAATGCAAAGTAACGACGTTGAAAATCCTTGAGAATTTGCTACGCCGAAATCCTCCTATTTTCTTTCCCTTCCTGTTTCGTCTATTGTTGTTTCTATATTAAGTGCTTCTTCTTTACTTCTTTTCTTCAAAATTTAGTGTATGTTCTATTTATAAGTAAAACAAGCCGCCTCTAGATTGCATCTAATTGGATGGATTTATTGCACTTAGCTTAAGCAATAAGAAATCATATGTGAGAGACACGTAGCCTTTAGTGATGATCATGCATGCATTTGACAAGATTATCTAGGAAATCAACACGTAGCTAGCCAAATTTTATTTGCTTTATCCATAAACTTCCACTGCCATTTGATAAGACTAACTCCATTACTTAAATACTAAATTCTAATAGGTTTATGTCCTTTAGTAGATTACTACAATTCACTTATATATATATATATATATATATAATAGGTGTACTTTAAACGTACAAATACCATTATGCCCTATATATTTATAAAACTCATATTCTATTGTTTAACTTTTACAATTTTAATTAGTATTCAAATCAATATATATTTATCAGTTAAAATCGTAGGATACTCGGTATTTGAACGACTAAATTACGCGGTATTCTTAATAATCTATAATAAAATTTGAGTTGCTCTCAAAATTATATATTACAAGTAGTTGAAATTTCGGGGTTCTACAACATATAATTTCCACAATTTATGTCTAAATCCAGATGTGATCATAAATACCAACTTAATATATAATTTTTATTTATAAAAGATGTTGTGGCTACTCTTTAATCAATAAAATTTATATTAACCACTTAGACATTTATCTTAATGAGAATTAGATTTTACAAATTCCAGCAATATCCAAGTCAAAATGATATGCAAAAATTTGTAATTAAATTCTCATGAATAAAACATAAATTGCATGATTATACAAAATATCATGCACTTAAATAATTTATATGCATTAAAACATTAAGCATATATGAACATTAATAATATTCCAGAATATCACAAAAAAAAATATTTAATTGTGCATCAAAATAATTCTGGATTAAGTTCACATTATTTATGCCCAAACCGATCCGAGGCCGTTATATGTATCATAAAATGAAAGACATTGATGAATTATATTGACAGCACAATTGGTTATAATGCATAAGTCAGTCCCTGACCACCCAGGTTCGAATCTGGATTCCAACATGACCACCGATTTATTTTTCAAAAATTCTTCCTTTTTTTAGATGGCCAGTCCAAACACAAGAGATAACATAAATATTAACTGGAGACCTTTAACGAAGAAAACAGCCGCCTTACTGGTTAAGGTATGCAAACGAATTCATGCTCACCCAGGTTCGAATCTTGGCTGTAGCATACAATTTTCATTTTTTTTTCTTCTTCTTTACTCCTCCAGTACAGTCCAGAAATAAAAACTCAGTTGGGTAAGCCTCATTTTTAACATATCAAATCATGTGATTTATAACCCAAAATTCATGGAAAAAACACTAGATAATATTTGAGGTACCAACAACCCAAAAAATGGATTTACATATCATTTACAAATCCAATTCCGAACCAGATGAAATCAGATTTATACGACTAAAAATTCGAACATATGAATAGAAAACAAAAATCATATATTCGAACAAGCAAGGCAGAGGCATAACATGCTCTGATACCAAATGTAAGTTTAAAGCTATTTTATCACGTTTCTACATCATAAAAGAAACATGTATGCGGAAGCTAAAATAGATTCACATACCTCCAGCCATTGCCTTTTCTAAAGTCGAATTTAAAATTGTTTCCACTGGATTTCACTTGTCTTCTCTATTGAATAGATGGTGTATTTTTCTTATCTTAGTGTGACAAGAGGACCCATGGGATATCTCTTTATATATAGTTATTTTTCCATCAAAAATAACACCTCACATGTAACCACTTACATTAATATTGCACCATTTATGAACATTTAGTTGCATTAATGTAAGAATGCATCAACATGGGTTTGTAACCCATGTTGCATTAATTTTACAATTTGTAACTCATAATACTTAAATGTTACAGAGCCCCCCAAAAGTACAACAAAAAACCATAACTAGTGAAAACTTAAAAAACGTCACCCAAACGTACGACACTAATTGTTTTTACTTCAAACTTGAGAACACATAACAATAAGTTACAAAAATCCATTCATTCCTTAATCAGTAGCAACTCCAGCTTCAACAACAGAGGGCGTAACACGTTCCGATTCAACAGGCTGAAGAGAAGACACATTGCTCACATTAGGGTCCTTTACGACCGCTAGATCATTTACCACCGGATCATCAGCACGGACGGGCGAACCGCTTGCTACAACATTAACTTCAGCACTTGTAGCTTGGTCACTATTTTTGGCCTGCGGTGGAGCAGTGACTGTGCCTTTGTTGGGCTGTGGAGTTTCAAGGCGTTGTGGCCTCACAGTCAGTTGCTTCCTCAACTTTTGTTTGAATGTAGCAATAATAAGCTGGAAAAAAAAAAAAAAAAGAGGAAATGTGATGCAATGTTAGTGAATTTCAAACTGAAAGATTGAAAAGAGAATGGAGTTTCAAACAAATTCCTATCGCAAATTAAAATTATAAATAATTACAAAACTTCCTCAAGGTTTGGGCTAACTACAAAACAAAAACCTCATACATATATGATTCTATCTTAAATTTAATAATATCTTTATATGTAATTATCCCTTAAACTAAGTGTCAATGTATTTTGAGCCCTAAACCGCCTTTGGTACAAATTTTCTCGATTCATGCCCCATCAAGTGGGGTGGGGGGGGCTTCTAGAGTGGGACCCCTGCCTCAACAGGCTTTGTTAGCAACCATTATCATATTCGTCCTCAATTTGCGAAGATAGTTAACACAAGTTGTTAGAATAGTCTATTGCATCCACTTATAAACCACTCAAGACATCGATCATCTCTCAACCTACAGTGGATAGGGGTGTCAATTTGGGTTGGGTCCGGGTTCGTGGGTCCGGGTTCACAGGTTCGCGTGTCAGAAACAGTCGATCCGAACCCGACCTGTTTAATTATTCGTGTCAGAATCTTGAACCCGGACCCGACCCGCGTAACCCGTCTAATAAAATTACTTTTATATACATTTAATAGTTTTAATTGAATAAATTTATTTTTTTAAAAATCAATCACTATCATACACTATTCAATCAATAAAAAATATCACAATTCACAACATACAAAAGAAATAACATAATTGCATAAATAACATAACATACCAATCATATTTTAAGGACAATATTAAAAAAGACATGCATAATAATAACAAATGCATAATTAAGGAAGTTTTATCATTTAAGTTTTAAGGATATGTCTTCTTTGTTGTTTTTTCTTACAATTAATTATTTACTTAATTTTCTTTTAAATTTACAAACGAGTTAGACGGGTTAAATGGGTCATAGTAGGTTGACCCGAACCCGATCTGTTTAATTGGCAGGTTATTCGGGTTCGACCCATTTCGACCCGAACCCACGTAGCCTGGACTCATACATGTTAGGTTCGTGTCGAGTTTGCGTGTCGGGTCCAAAATTGACAATCCTAATAGTGGATATCACAATAACTTCCGGCAGGACATGCACATCCTCGTTACATTCCTTCATAATTCTGGATAGGCCCATGTACACATCAGATTGGACCTTCAGCGCTAATAATACCCTAAGGGTGTATTTGGATGGGGGGATTTGGGAGGAGATTTAAGAGGAGGGATTTGAAATCCTTAGCTAAATCTACACCCCTGTTTAGCATATAAATCGAAATAAATGGATTTCAAATATCTCTTTAAGTTTTAGTTCATTTTCCAAGGATTTCAAATCCCTTCCAAAACCTAGTCATTTAAAATCCATTCTTTTTTTTCTTTTTATGCTCACTTGCATATTCACACACACTTACATACACTGCACACATTTACACATACTACACATACATTTACACACTACACACATTTACACATACTGCGCACACTACACACTGCACACATTTACACACACTGCACACATTTACACACATTGCACACACATTTACACACACTACTCTCACATTTATACATATTTACACACACTGCACACATATTTACACACTCATACATATTCTCCTCACATACGCACACCCATTATCATCACACATATTCAGATAAAATTATAATTATTTACAAAATAATAAGATTATATCTTTTATTTTTATTTATTAAATATCAATTAAGAAAATAAATAGAGCTTCTAAATATTTTTTATCAAAACTTACGATGGATTTGAAATCCTTACACAAATCCACATCATCCAAATAAGAGGTGGATTTCAAATTCAATGACTTTGAAATCCATTCATTTAAAATCCTTGAAATTTCAAATCCCTCCATCCAAATGGGCCATAAGGGCCATGATACCAATTGTCACCCTCTTGACCCACTCTATGGGTATGGGCCTGATTTAAAAGAAAATAAACTTTGACAATTGTAGAAAGAAATTATGTACAATGCATTATAAAAACTAAAGTTTCCCGGATAAAAGCTAAATGGAAACAAAATGTCATCTATATTTGGAGGAAAATTTGAACTTACCGTAGTTGGCCCTCCAGCAATTAGTGAGCCTGCAACAGCACCACCATAAAACCGCCCTTCAGGGTTAGCCAGTTGAACACTAAGAAGACAAATTTTCCCGCCCCTTTTCTCATCATACGTATGCGATCCATTGAGATAAACAATTGAAAACTCGCCCTGGAGTAGGAGAATTAATATATAATGAGAGATATAGGAACTACAGATAATCCCTTTTAATATGTTAATCAAATCTAACTCTAGCATAGCAGCATCCATATATATATGGTAGATATACATGAGCAACAACTTACATTCAAGGTTCTATTTTTTTTTTTTTTTTTTTTTTGGTCGTAAGTTGTGTGTCTGATTAGATCAAAGTGAAAAGTACGAAAAATAGTCTTGTCGACAAAAGTAAATAATAACTAACATGGAAAAAACAAAATGGAAAAACATCCCAGTTTCAAGTGAAAAACAAGCAGACAGAAGACGGATCAATAAATTTTCCAACATTTAATTTGAATGAAACAAGAGAAAAATCAAGGGATAGAAATTCACATTATATTATGGACAAAAATACTTATGAAAAAAACTAAGAGATAATAAATCCTAGTTTCAATAGCAAATCAATATAGGCAAATTTGCAATATTGGTTATGTAACTCTAGGGTAGCAAAAAGGTCCTGCACAAATCACATTTTGCGAAAAAAGTTATATAACTATAGAAAACACTTAATGTTGGTCCTGCAAGATGCACGGTTTGCAAAATAACCCTGTAATTATATGAAAATCTCAGTTACTAATTTCGCTGGAATTCAATCAAGTGAACTGCACATTTAATTCTCAATTTCTGGTGAAATTAGGACCAAATTTCAGATTTTCATACAGTTACTTGACTATTTTGCAAACCGTGCATATTTTGCACGAAACGTGATGTTTATAACAAACACTAACAGTAAGTTATTTTTCTGCAAAATTGCCTCATAATGGGATTAGAAGAAGCAAATCTGGTGCACGAAAGACACATAAAAATCATTAAGCATATATATACCAAATTAAATTTCTTGAAAGTGCAGCAAATTAAGCCAAACAAACATATTTTGTTTCTTTTTTCAGGCATAACATCAAATAAAGAAAATAATTAGAATTTTGAAATTGAGATCATACCTCATATTTTATAACACCTCCACGTGAAGCTGGGATGTAAAGTTCTGCACTGGAGATTGCACCTGAAGCCGACAAAATGCAAATTGATTCTGGAATCTTTTGAGAAAAAGACCAGATCCTTTCAACAATGTTCTACATGAACAATGAAGGATATAAATAACTTATTCTTATTATATCGAACAAAAACAAATTAGAGAAGCACAAACACAAACACTAAACTAATTAATTAAGAGCATATCTAGCAGCACCACTTTAGTGCACATTATGTAGTATTTATCTCTAGCAGTTTGCACACTTCTTAGACGAAAAGGAATATTACATAATATTCCTTATTTTATTCATTTAATATTGATTTTGACTTTTTATAATTTATAAAAATATTACATATCTAATTTTATGTATCATTGTTTTATAATGTAATTGTATTCAAGTTTTACAATTTTGTGTAGTATTTTAAATCTCATAGTACTTATAAATTTATATGTTGTTATTCAAATTGCACATCATGTTATTTAAAAAAAATATCACATATAATTGAATTAATTTTGATATAGTCTAAAAAAGATTAATATTGATATTATTTTCTATTAGATCAAATGAAATACAAAATTAATTACAATATTATTTTTACGAAACCGATTAATTACAACATTCAAAATTAATAAAAACATATATAACAAATGAAAGATACAAAATAGCCACAAAAACAAATTGGTGCCAAAACAATGCAGAGAGCATCTCCAAAAGAGTGATCTCTCGTCAATTTAGAGCAAAAATGTTTTCCAACACTGTGCCAAAGTCTGAGTTTTTTTGAAAATGTGAATAGTTCTGCGCCAAAAATTGTGCAACACCGTAGTTGCGCTAATATTTTTCTTTCTATTTTTTGGTTTTCAATTGCTGATTTTAGTATATTAAAATATGCAATAAAATATAATATTGTATAATAGTCATTTGTGGTGTAGATCTAGTACAAACTGCTAAAGATGGTCTCAGAAATACCATTGCACTGTACAAAACCCAAGCTAGGGCCATAAAGTGGTGCACTGTTGGAGAAGAAATTCCAGCGCCCAGCGTCACTTACGTGGGTTGCTGGATATATTATCTAACAAAAGGTTCACTACCTCTCCTTCTTGAATTGCAATTGTGTAAGGAGTAAAGTTGCTTCTAGTTGTGTCCTCAACATTTAAAATTATATATTATTATTATTATTATTATTATTATTATTATTATTATTATTATTATTATTATTATTATTATTATTACACATCATATTATTTTGAAAAATTATCACATATAATTTTAATATGTTTTTCTATTAGATTAAATGAAATACTAAATTAATTACAATATTATTTTTTCAAAACCAATTAATTACAATATTCAAAATTAATAAAATCATATAAACAAATTAAAGAAACAAAATAACCAAAAATAAAAAAGTAGTGCCATACTAGGGAAAAACTTTAGAGAACCTTCAAAAGAGTGTTCTTTCTTCAATTAAGATCAAAAACTTTCTACTGGCACTGTGTTAAACTTTGCATGATTTCAAAGATGTGAATAGTTTTGCGCCAAAAATAGAGCAACTATGTAGTTGTGCTAAAAAAAATCTATTTTGTTTTAAACTAATAGCTTTAGTGTCTTACAATATCCACTTAAATAGAATATTATGAAATATTACTTATTGATGCAGAATTTAGTACAAGTTGTTGGAGATGTGCTGCAAATTTTGCACTAAAAAGTGCAAAATCTACATTCAAATGGTGGAAACTATTAGAGATGGTCTTACAATTTATGTTTCACTGTGGAAAACCCAAACTAGCACCACAAATTGGCGCACTGCTGGAGAAGAAGTTTCAGCACCCAACGCCACTTACGTGGGTTGCTGGATATATGGTCTAAGAAAATGTTAACTATATCTCCATCTTGAATTGCATTTGTGTAAGGAGTGAAGTCGCTTCTAGCTATGTCTCCAACATTTAAAGTTATATATTATTACTAAAATTTCACATTATATTATTTATATAATTATCACATAATTGAATTAATTGTAATATTATTTTCTATTAGATAAAATGAAATACAAAATATTCTTTTTTTCAAAAACAATTAATTACAATATAATGTTTTTATAACAAATTAAAGAAACAAAATAAAAAAAAAAGTAGTGCAAAAATAGTGCAACTTTCGACCATCTCTAAAAGAGTGTTTTATCTTGAATTTGGAGCAAAACTTGATTCAACATTGTGCCAAAGTCTACGATTTTGAAGATGTGGATAGTATTACACCAGAAATGGCGCAACATTGTAGCTAGGGGTGGCAATTTTGGACTGATACACAAACCCGTTTCGAACATAACACGAAATCAAATGGGTATGGGTCCAGGCTTCATGGGTCCCGGTCGAACATGAATAATTGAACGGTTCGGGTTCGACCCCCGAATCCATGAATTCGGACCCAACCCAAATTGACACCCTTAATTGTAGTTGCGCTACATCTTTACTATTTTGTGTTTTATAATAATAGTTTTAGTGTATTATGAAATATTCCATTTTTGTGCAGAATTTAGTGTAAATTGTTGTAGATAGTATGAGAAATGTCGGTGCACTATGCAAAATACAAACTAGCGCCACAAAGTGGTGCACTACTTGAGAGAGAAATTCCAGCGCCCATTGCCACTTGTGTGTGGAGCTGGCAAAGTTGGTCCAGCCCAGTGGACCGGCCCAGCCAGTCTGCATATAGGCTGGGTTGGACTTCAATTTAAAATGACCAAAGAGAACTGAACCTACTTTGGCCCAGCCAAATGGGTCCAAAGATCGACAAGCCCAACAAAAATAGTATTTGTCTGGGCTAGGCCACAAGAATTGCGGTCCAACAAAATTTTGGATCAGCCCTATCCAGCTCAATTTTATGTCATGGTCTATCGGGCTCGGGTTGGGCCATTCATGCCAAGTCCATTGTTAGCCCTACTTATAGTCTAACATAAATATTAATTACCTCTCCTTCATTAATCGCAATTGTGTACGGGGTAAA
Organism: Rehmannia glutinosa; assembly: GCA_016081115.2. Lineage (NCBI taxonomy): Eukaryota > Viridiplantae > Streptophyta > Magnoliopsida > Lamiales > Orobanchaceae > Rehmannia > Rehmannia glutinosa. Next base: position 12,703,427 of record CM071924.1, on the reverse strand, counting down.
GTCGCTTCCGGCTGTATCCCCAATAGTCCCACCTTCATGAAAAAAAATGAAATATTTAATGATAATAATTATAATGAATATAGAATCTCTCTTACTGAATTAAGTTTGTTGTTTTTTTAATCTAAAATTAATAGTGAATTTGTTGTTAAAGCTAAGAAAATGATGAGTATAGTCCATAAAGATTATTAATTGAAAACAGACAAAAAAAATTGTTTTGAGAATATTTGGCCTTTGAGAGGACTTACACCTCTCTATAATTACCAGAAAATTCTCAAATTCAATTTCTGGAGCACGAATACCAAAGAAAAGCTTGACCCTTTTAAGTTGTAACTGAAACCTTCTTTGATACATTCATCCTTTCCCAAAAAAATAAATATAAAAATAAAACAAAAGATAAAAATAAAATAAAATGCATGATTTTCACTGAATAAAATTAAAGCGAAAACTTATGTAAGACGGTGAAACACATGATGATTTAAAAGTATTACGGTCTCACGGCCTCACACCGTTTCACAAGAGACCTGTTGAATTAATTAACAAATTAGAAATGTTTAAATGCTCAGAAACATATTAGAAATCCCAAAAAAAAAATTCCAAGTTATAACGTACACCAATCATACATTCAAAATTATATATGACATGTTATCAAAAGAACCATTTTATATGATCTTCACAAAAAAATTACAAAAACTCCAAAAAAAAGGCATCGTTGTATAGAAAAACAAGATCTTAGATTTTGTACAGAATAAATCCAATCAATAATTAAAAGAAAATCCCATGTGTAAAGACCCAAATATTTCAAGATTTATTATTACTTCTTTAAAACAAATTTGAACCAATAAATGGATTCATTGAAAGTTACCTAAAGAGGCAGCCAACATTTGCCACTTGCCGGAACCCCTTGGGCGGCCTCGTCCCCGCTTTTGTGGTAGAGTGGCGGAATATTCCGGCATCAACATAAAAGCTCCGCGCGTTTCCACAGGTTGTTTTCTCGGCCGCCCTCTCTTTCTTTTAACCCCAGACTCAGATCCCACTCTGCTAGCAAAGTTGGCGGTTACGGCTACCACCCCTCCACCAAAGATTTTCTATAGCCTCGGGAACGTCATGAACATCCAAAACCTCCTGTTGGAGAGGTCGCAACAACGGTTGCATGCTTTGGTGTGGTGTTTCCGGTGTTTTGGTCCTCCATTTTTTAGCCTGAAATGCAACAAGTGTATGAATATTAAGATTTGATTCATGCATGCAAGAAAACACACACAAACACATGCTAATGTTGTACAGCGCGTATGTTTATGCACATATATATATATATATATATATATATATATATATATATATATATAAGCAAAAACCATTTTTCTGATGAAGAAGAAGGAAAAAAAGGCAAGAATGTTTTTGGGTTTTAGAGTTCTTACAGTATTTTCAATCGGAATGATGAGAAATAAAATCAAAAAATGGATGTTTCTGCTGTTGGTAGTATGTGTATTTTATAGAGAATAATTTTTTATGAAATTCCAAAAATGACCTTTTTATTTTATTGTTTAATTTAATTTAAGCTTGTCAAGAAAATCATTTTAAAGCTTGTCAAGAAAATCATTTTAAATATGGAATATTTACTAATCAGGATATTTAAACCTCTAGCGATTTTAAGAAATAATTAAGGGCACTTTTAAATCTAAAAATAATATTTAGTTTATTATTTGAGTGAAAATAATAAGCAAAATATACATGTGTGCATTTTCTATGTTTCTTCTTTTGCTATTCGTCAAACATTATATAGTAACAATAATATTTTATTATTTAAAAGTTTAGAATGTGTATGGTGATAAAATTATTTTTAATTATTCGTATGTAAGTACGAATAATTTTTCTTGTTCTTTTTATTTTCACTTCATATTGTCATTATTGTTATTATTATTATTATTATTATTATTATTATTATTATTATTATTATTATTATTATTGAAAAGTCCTCTTATTGTTAATGTTATTAATGTATTATGCTTCTCATGAAGGGAAAAAGGGAAAAAGAAAGGAATTAAGGCGCGAGTACGATAAATTAAATATTTTATGATTTTTTTTAGTTCGAATTTTCTAATTTTTTGGATTTATTTTTATTAATTTATAATTTCACCATATTATAGTAATTGTGAAAAATAACAGTAATCTGATTTGGATATTTAATCATGTCGAATCCGAAATGAATTCTTATAAAAACCTCAAAACAGAGAAATAAATGGTGTTATATCCCTTAATACAATTTAGGTAAACGACATGTGTAGGGATAAACATTTTGTCGATTCATAGTTGTAAATAATTTTGAATTTCAAAGTTATTTATTTTATTTGGATTTTGGAAATCTAGCACGATTATTGAATGTAGAATCTGAATTTGTTTTAACTATTATTATATTAAGAAGAGAAAAATACGATATACTCCTAATAATCTCATAATTGAAAAATAAACCAATTTCCTTAATAAAATCTCAGTAGAATAACAAACATGTCACAAATAAATTGTAATATCCAAAAGTAATTAATTGCATAATCATGGAAGGGTGTTATGGTTGAATTATAAATGTTAAATAAGAAATAAAAGTAAGCTAATTACAAATAAAAATCCAAAAATGCCTTTTAGATTTTATTGTTTAATTTTGGGGAATTTTGATAGTCTATATATAATTTTAAACATGGAATAATTACTAATCAGGATATTTAAATATCTGGAGATTTTATGAAATAAAGGTAGTTTTTAATCTAAAGATAATCTTCAATTTAATATTTGTGTAAAAATAATAAGCAAAATATACATTTTGTGAATTTGGTGAATTTCTTCTTTTGTATTCGTCAAATCTTATATGAGTAACTATAATAGATGTAATAAATATGTTATTATTTAACAGTTTAGAATGTGTATGGTAAATAAGAGTATTTCTTAATTATTCGTATGTAAGTATATTGTGTAATTGTAATACGAATTTTAATTGATGATATTTTTGTGTTCCTTTTATTTTCATTTCCTTGTTTATTTTTGTTATTATACATATCATGAGCGGAGAAACAAAAAAGAAATAAAGAAATGAACTAAAATGTAAGTGCGATAAATTAAATATTTTATGAATTTTTTTCGAGTTGGTATTTTTTTGTATTCTGGATTTATCTTTTTATTAATGCAGAATTTCATAAATATTATAGTAATTGTGAGAAATAACAATAATCTGAGTTGGATATTTAATCATGTCGAATCCGAAATAATTCTCACTGATTATGAAAACCTCATAATCGAGAAATTAAATAATGACATATCCCTTTATACAATTTAGGTAAACGACATTTCTGGGGATAAACATTTTTGTTGATTCATCATTGTAAGTAATTTCAAATTTCAAATTTCAAATTTATTTTCTTTGTATTTTAGAAATCTAGCACGATTTTTGAATGTAGAATTTGAACTTTTTTTAACTGTTAGTATATAGACATCTCCAGTAGTATGCACTATTTCAATGCATATTCTGCACTATTATGGTGCAAAACTTGTATTCCATCTCCAACAAATTATAATAAATTCTCACTAAAAAGAGAATATTCCAAAGTATTCTGTTTTAGTACATATTTTCATACACTGAAATTTTTAATTTAAATAAATTGTAATATTTAAAAGTAATTAATTGCATAATCATGGAAGGGTGCTATGGTTGAATATTGAATGTTAAGAAAGAAATAAAAGTAAGCTAATTACAAATAAAAATTCTAAAAACGCCCTTTTAGATTTTATTGTTTAATTTTTTGGGGATTTTTGACAGTCTGTATATAATTTTACATGGAATAATTACTCAGGGTGTGTAAGTATCTAGAGATTTTATGTAATAAAGGTAATTTTCAATCTAAAAATATTCTCCAATTTAATATTTGTGTGAAAATAATAAGAAACATATACATTTTGTGAATTTTGTGTATTTTTTCTTTTGCTATCCGTCAAACTTTATATGAGTAACTATAACAGATGTAATAAATATTTTATTATTTAGAAGTTTAGATTGTGTATGTTAAATAAAAGTATTTCTTAATTATTTGTAAGTAAGTATATTATATAATTGTAATATGAATTTCAATTGATGATATTTTTCTGTTCTTTTTGTTTTCATTTCCTTGTTATTATTACTATTATACATATCTTGAGCGAAGAAAACAAAAGAAAAGAAATGAATTAAAGTGTAAGTACGATAAATTAAACATTTTATGAAAAAAAAATCGAGTTGGGATTTTCTAATTAATTTTTTTTTAAAGTGGAATTTCACAAATATTATTATAGTAAGTGTGAGAAATAACAATAATATGAGTTGGATATTTAATCATGTCGAATCAAATGAATTCTCACTGATTATGAAAATCTCGTGATCGAGAAATTAAATAATGGCACATCCCTTTATACAATTTAGGAAAATGATATTTCTAGAGAGAAACATTTTAAATCGATTCATAGTTGTAAGTAACTTCAATTTCAAATTCATTTTCTTTGTATTTAAATATAGCATGATTGTTAATGTAGAATCTGAACTTTTTTAACTATTAGTTAATAGATAGGTAAAATTGCAAAAGGAATAAATACTTTTAACCCCCAAACTATTCGAATTTTTACACTTTGCCATACGAACTTTAAAATGATACACTTAACCCCTCAACTTCGCGAAAGTTTACACTTTGCCTAAAATTCAAATTACCCCTAGTTTCATGGTAATTGATTTTGATTTACCCTCTAAACTTTGAAGTTGTTGCACTTTACCACCTAGACTATAAATTTTATTGCAATTTCTAATTTTACTCCTTAAGGTCTTGCGGTCCTCGAAAATGGTATCGAACTCTGGTTTATTAAGAACTTTTAATTAAATTTATTATATTTATGTAATTAACAATTGGTGAGGAGAAATTACTCCGAGATTATGGATCCGGACCGATGTCCGAGATGTACCCTTACAGACATATCGTCAAATATTGACGATGTATGCACAAGAACACCTTGACCAGGTTTCATATTGGGAATACCAACATGAAGAAAAGGAGCGGCAGAGCCGATGGGAAACCTTAAGGCAATGCAAAATGCGAGCGGAATATTATAAGCGATTCGGATGCTTAACTGGACCCTATATGTTCACTTGATGAACCTTCAAGAAACGGTTCATGAAAATTCCCATCGAAATAATGATTCTTGATGGAGTACCAGAAGTGGAACGAGATACTTCCCAGACAAATCTAATATCTCCAGAAGATCTTAGAGAAATCCGAGGAAGACGGTGCGAGAATTATGGTAACCGCCATATTCATCTACCAAGACAAGTTCATCGAGATCTAGAACCGGATGGAAATGATGGTGAAATATCGAAGAAACTCTTGAACTCCTTCATGATATTCGAAACGAATCAAGAACCTGGAGGACAGGGCCAAGTTCATCCGGAGGAAGGAAACGTATTGATTTTGGGACAATACCTATTTACACCAAAAGGAAACCAACCGAAGTCATACGAAAAATGACGGATGAGGAAAAACTCATTGCTCTAATTAAAGGAAAATCCATCAAAAATTAAAAAAGATGGATATTGAAAAGATGAATCTTAAAGATCTACATGACTGCGAGAATCCTTCACGGGATTAGGTATTGTAGATTTAAAGATGAACGCAGGTGGGGAATCGGCTTTGGTTATCTATGACCCACAAGGTAGACCAATTCCTCCACCCCGCCACCGCTTAATCCTAACGTCGAAGAAAGTATGGGTTCACATCATGGAGCTCGGGACGAGAGAATGCCACATCTTTGGGGATTTCACGACCGGGAGTGATCCACTTTCGGGGACAGGAGGTCGAAACCCTCTTGGAACTGGGAACAACCTACCTAAAGGCCGAATGTTTATCGACGCCTTATGGAAGATCGCATCTCGACCCAATACATCCGTATGGGTTGATGTTAAATCTGGACATCCTGCATTTTAAAAACAGAGAAGTTCTCATTGATGAATGGGCTTGACTATGAGAATTTAGCAGAACCCTCGATCTTACAAAGGATTCATTCATTTTACTCCTTGAAATGAGTCTTGAAGGATCTCGGTGAAGATTGCAGGGATATGACCGATGCTAGTACGAAAATTTCGGTCACATCGGGGAATCACTTAAAGGAATTGTCGATGGTATGACAAAACTATTCAAAATCCAATTTATCGGCACAAAGGTTATTTCGAGGATTAGAGGATGAAAAAAGAAAGAGATATAAACAAGCCCTCTATAGCCTTGAGTTATTGGATATTTGTCATATTGACGAATATATCAAGTTGTTGACCGAATACTGGTGGAAATCCAAGATTGAGGAAAAAGAAGCTATTCTTTGCCAAGATTCCGAGTCCCCGGAGAGAAATGCTTATCGGGAATACAAGGGTGGAGTCAAGTAGAAAATCGTGGGAGAAAAATGTCTTTCCTAAAGGCCAAGTTATCGAATGGTGCTATCAAGCGACTCCGCACAGAATTACAAGAGATTAAGAGGAATTAACAAAGCGATTCCTCTATGTTGTGTGGATAATGATATCCCAACGATTGTGGGAGGTCAACCAAGGAGGCACAAGAAGAAGAAGGAGAAAGCCATCCATACCACCGAGGAAGTAGCAACAAAAAGTAGGTCTTCATGGAGACCTAGAAGGTTTTGGTCAAAACAAAAAGCCCGAAGTTACAAAACGGGACAAAGACCAAAGACCCAGCGGGAGTAGAGAGCCTCATCATCGGTTTCTAATCAAGCAAGTACCGAGAAATCCAGGAAGAAGAACTTTCGGCGTGCTCACACCGAGCAAATGAAAGTTTCAAAGACTCAGTAATTCCGGACATGCGAGCAAGAGGACATATCTCTCGATTGTCCGTAAAACCGTAAACGAGTCGAGTCGATTCGAGGCTACACCGAAATCGAAGAAGGTCTATTATCAAGATCTTATACAGTGTATCAATTTGAGGATATTCCCTCGGATGAAAGCATCTATGAAGAAGAAATCTATTCTCACGATGGAAGTGACTCATTCGAATCGGAGTGAAGAAGAAATTCTTCAACAGACAAGAGAGGATATGTCGATTCCTCTCTCACACGACTGATTTCTCATAAGACTCTTATGAGAATCATGAAGGAAGATCCAAAGCTTCAAGTCTATGATGGATTTACGATCGGAGCTATGGAAAAAGTATTGTATAAAATTGGGTTTCGTAATAAAAAACACCAAATTATCCACAGGGTAACAACCGGAGAATTTGCTATTCCGATGGAGTTTACCGGTAACCTGATCGAGATGCAGTTGGTCCCTATTAGAGAAATACAAGAGATCAAAAGCAAAGTTAAAAGAGAAGTTGCAAACACACTCTCATGGATTCATATCGGAGCCATAAGAGTAATTATTAAAGCAACATTCAAAGAAGGAATAGATTCGCCTCTCAATCTTGCTATCTTTGACAAGCGAATCTCGCATCTCAAGGATTCATGCCTTGGAGCGGTTACAGGAAATTTGTATGCGGGGAAATTGGCATTTAATGTCTATCCTAGAATTGCATACAATTTGGGAGATCGAGATTTCAGTAGAGTCCTAACCCTTCATCAAGATTTCAAAAGAGTCGATTTGATGAAAGAAGGAAACAGGCCTTACTCAATCACATACAAGATTTCCTATGCTCTCTCGAATACCCATCATTCCGAAGTATTCTTGAGAAAGGAATTTATTGAAGTCCCAAGAATCTTTGAGGACTTTGCCAGGGTGGTGTTACCAGAAATCATTGAATCTCCAACTATTAAGGAGATTGATATGATAATTCAAGATCAACCAGTCTTCAACAAAAGTCGGAGTCTTAGAGTTGAGCCTAGAAGGATGTCTTTCCAGCAAGACAGAATGGTGAGTAGCAGCCGTTGGGAAGAAAGGAGACCAAGTACAGTTCAGCGCATCCCCGATGTTTTTAAAACAGCAGGAGAACTGAAATGTCCAGAAGGATGGCGAGAGGTTGAAGTAATATTCGACATCACTCAAAAGGATAACATTTTTCCTTGTGATGTTCTATATTATCTCCAACAACCAATCGTTGGAAGGTATCAAGGAAGCCTGAAGATAGGAGAAATTGAGCTCACTATCACAGGAGTTGCAGGAAAGATCCCAGAACAATTAATACTGGGAATTGAATTTCTTGAGGAGCATAAACCTTGGGAAAGATTACAAGAAGGAATGGAGTTCACAGTGGCTGATAAAAGATACAGAATCAGATGACCACTAGTCCATTCTCCATATACATTTCAATTGGAATGTTATATGCTGAATACAAGGCCGAGTATTTCGCCGCCTATATTGATTCAGTGCTTGAATATGTACTTGCGCAAAGCCGGATGTTTTTCCTAAAGAAATTGGAGAAGATTTACCAGCTATTGCGGAAGAGATTTCTCTAAAAGGATTCTTATCCTTAACAGGGGAATTAAACAAGTAGAAATAATGATCGGAGGCGCGGCGTGCCCATGGTACAAAGTAAAGACGCCACCAATCTATTTCCATGATACAAAGTGCGAGATATTTTGCTAGGAAATAATTTCCTACAAACATTCAAGCGATTCACACAAGAGAACGAGACGAGAAGACTTATTTTCACAACCTTATGTGATCATAAGATTATTGTACAGAGATCGAGAAGCATTTTACAAAAAAATGCCTATTAATTTTCGCAGCAAGCGTGGTGATGAAGCCAAACTTCGCAATCCAAAAATGGCGGATCGAAGGAAATTTGGTGAAGCTTTATTATCCTATAGACAATTTGGTTCCATCCATAAGATCGGAAGATATGGGATAATAACTTGTATTCATTCGAGTACAAGGAGAAGAACGAGTCACCCGAAGCCATTGCGAGAATTATGGATGAGTCTAATGGAGAATCCACAGAGTGATGTAACCATAGAGGAACAAATATCACTCGAGGATATCAAGAAGAAGATCCAAAGGAATTACAATGAAGATCCTTTGGCTTGGTGGGATAAGAACGAGCTTAAAGCTTCCTTAAAGGTTAAACCTGGAAAGGAATACGAGTTCGTAAGATTCAAACCAATCCTTATGAACCAGGAGGATCGTAAGGATATGCAGAAGATACTTAAGGAACATCTTGACCTTAAGTTAATTTCACCAGGAGTTTCTCCATACAGCAGTCCAGGATTCTTAGTCAGAAACCATGGAGAAATCAAAAGAGGAAAGCCAAGACTTGTTATTAACTACAAAGGGATTAATAACATTTTGGAGTTCGACGGATACTATATCCCAAGTAGAGAACATCTGGTTAACTGCATCAAAGGTGCCAAGATATTCTCAAAGTTCGATTGCAAGTCTGGATTCTACCAGATTAAGATGGAGGAAGAAAGTAAGAAGTTTACAGCTTTCTCTACACCACAGGGACACTATATTTGGAATGTGATGCCTATGGGATTGGCTAACGCACCCCAAATATATCAAAGAAAGATGGATAATCTTTTCAAGGATTATTTCAGCTTCATGTTCGTATACATTGATGATATTCTTATCGCTTCAAAGAACATGAATGAGCATCTCAAACATTTGGAAATATTTTCAGATGTTTGTCACAAAGAAGGATTAGTGCTTTCAGAAAAGAAGGCGGTAATTGCAACAAGACAGATTGAATTCCTCGGAATTGAAATCGATGAATCTGGAATTATTCTACAGAATCATATTGTGGAAAAGATACAGGGATTTCCAGATACACTGAAAGACAAGAAGCAGCTTCAGAGTTTTCTTGGAGTTGTTAATTTTGTTGGGATGTTCATTAACAATCTGGCATACTACAGAAAGGTGTTTAGCCCATTGCTTAAAAAAGATGCAGTATTCAAATGGGAAGATGAACATCAAGAAGGAATTAAGCAACTTAAAGAAGTTTGTAAAAAGCTTCCAAAGCTTGCAATTCCCCAAGACGAGGACGAACTGGTTCTTTACACAGATGCCAGTGATGATTGGTGGGCAGCAGTTCTTACGAAAGTCACACCAAACGAGGAAGTGCCATGCAGATCTTTAGCGGTTTATTCACCCCTAGTGAAGCAACTCGGTGGCATATTAACGAAAAAGAATTCTTTGCAGTCAGAAAGGCTTTTAAAAAATGGCCTCTATTTTTACTGGCTAAAAAGTTTACTTTAAAAATTGATAATTCAAGTGTCAAGGCTTTTCTGAAAAACAAAATTGAATCAAAACCAGAAAAGGCTCGATTACTTAGATGGCAAGTGAATGTCAATATTATGATTATGATATTGTCATTATAAAATCTCATGAAAATATTCTTGCATTTCTTGACACAAGATGGAAGGACGCGTTGCGTTCGACGAGGTCCTTAAACGAGTAAGACATCTCGGGAAAACCTGGAGAGTCTAGAACGAGATTTTGGGACATTATGTCTCAATGCGTGTTCTTTGACGACTTCAACAGGGCTGACCAAACCGTTTCTAGTCAAATACGAGCATGCCGGTTCGCTCAAGGACAATTGTTCTTAAGACGCAAGGGCCTCTCTTCCAGCCGCATCTCCTACGGTGCAAAAAGGGGCCGAGAGAGTATGGGGCTCTAACCCGGAGGTTATGGATTCAAGTACCATAATCACAAGTGTTGCGGGTGATGCATCCCCGAGCGTGTACAAATCGTAACGAATGTTGAAGCTCCTGTCACAACCCGAGTCTTCAAGTCAACCCAAAGACCTCCGGGGTAAAAGAGGGAGAGTTGAATCTTAGCCACAGACATGTGCAAATCTAAGGTTCAAATTGACGAGATTAAAATTTCTCCTATGCGGTATATCAACGGCAATAGGAGAAACTAGTTACAAGACAAGTATTAACCCGAGAAAATAATGGTTGATATCTTAGGCAAGTATCCCGAATTTGGATGAAACCAGGAAGTCATCCAAATGAAGTACGAGAATGGTATACTTTTGGGGCTTTAACTTCAATCTATCTTTGTGTCACCAGGATTTCCACAAATTTCAAAATTACCGAAATGGATTGGAGAAGCGATTTACGAGACCTGGGCCAATAATCCACACTTGGCCGAGGAGATATTTTGAACCGTATTTTATCGGTGCGGCTCTCCCGAACCAAATAAGAAAGGCTTTAATGAAGCTTTTCATTTCATCAAGCTAAGAAGACCGGATGGAAATGCTTTAAAATACATTAAGGCGCTTCACCTTAAGAAGGACGATGTTAGTAGGAGCATTTTCTCAAGACGAAGCTTCTACCGCAGCATTGAGCATGGGTCTTTGGGTTTGTCTAACGGAAATGGACAAGGTCAAATATCCATTCAAGTTCTTCCAAAATTCGACAAATAGATATTTCCTTTTGAATTCGATGACTGGATCAACCACGATTTGCGGAGGAACTCTTCGAGACCAAAAGAAGAATTCTCTGGGAGAACAAGATTCCTAAGCAAGCAAAGAAACTTATCGGAAATGCAGTAACATGGCGCATGTGGGTCGTTGGATCGACCGGATCTATCAAGCATGCCCCGAACAGAATGAACCCGAGTTTGGGAAAGGATTCCGACCCAAACCCGACCGACAAGATCATGCACCGAAAGGATAAGGGCCCAGCTCACAAGACGCGTTATCCTCAGGGACCACGCAAACCAAACATTTAAAAGATTCCCCAACAAACATCACATGGGCTGAGTCACGCGGAGAAAAAGAAAACCAGTTGGCGAGGCAATAATGTGGATATGACATAAGCGGTGACGTCATATATATCAAAAAAATTTGAAGTCCACACTTGAAGTCCTGGACTTAACTCTATAAAATGCAGGATTTGAAGGAAGGCGAGGACATCGAACATTTTCTTTAGTTTTCTTACAATAAAATTTGAGTGAAAAATTTGTAATATTTTTGAGTGTTTTAGTTTTAAGTTTTATGTACTTACGAGTGCAAGCCTCGGCTATGAGAGGCTAAACCAAAGATTCTCCTCCCAAAAGGAGATTACTAATGTAATAAATATTTCTATAAGTTCTTAATAAAAAGAGGCTTTCTCTTCAACATGTGTTCATAATGTACTTTTAATTCATCTCGTTTAAGAATTACTTATATGCCTGGTAGGAAACGAACCAAGGTCGTCTTTGAAACGATTCTTTGAAGGAGTCGGATAACTTGCGCATCATCTTCCCCGAGTGTGAGGTTGAACAAGGAGGAGTCGTTCGTCAAACGATCCGGGGCAATAATTTTCCGATCGGTGGTGTTGCGAACCATTTCACCCTATCTTTGTTTTCGGTCAAAAAAGGTATGAATTTTACGGGATTTATTAATTTTACGGAAGCATGTTGGGCCTGATATGGTCGTAATGGACTATGTTCATTTTCAGTCTATAGACCTAATTTGTATAACAGATTTATACTTGAAATAAGAATTTTGATCGAAGTATGTCCTGTTGAGTTTATAGGCTGGAAACCTGACATGATCCTTTTAAAACCTCTGAATAGAGACTGGATCTAAGTAGGTGTAACAACGCCACGAACAAAACAAGTGACAGAAAATAAAAATTCTCATTTCTCGAAAAATCCGAAAAACAAATTGATTATGGAGTAAAATTTTCATGTTTAAGGATTAATGCAATAAATTTATTATTATGTAGTAGATTGCCACAAAATAGAGTTTAAAGGGATAACTTGAACTATTGTTATAAAAGGATAAAACCTAGGGGCAAAATTGTCCATATAGGGTAAAGTGTCACGGATTAAAGTTTGGAGGGTAAAGTGTAAAAATCAGTATAGTTCGGATGGGTAAGTGTATTTATCTCAATTGCAAAATTAGTTCTCAGAACTATAGGGCGGTAGCAAAACATTCTCAGAAAAATTAAGTTTTGCAAAAAGATCCCTTATCTATATAAATATCTCAATTTTAGTCCTGCAAAATGCACGGATTACAAAATAGTCCTATAACTGTATGAAAATATCAAATTTGGTCCAAATGTCATTGGAAGTTTGGGAGTTACATGTGCCGCTCATGTGATTGAATCTGGTGAAATTAGTACCAAAATTGAGATTTTCATATAGCTACAAGACTATTTTGCAAACCGTGTATTTTGCAGGACCAAAATCGAGAATTTGGAATAGTTACATGACCTTTTTGCAAAATGTGATTTTTACAGACCTTTTTGCTATCGTGCTTTATAGTGAGACCAATTTTGCATTTTGCCCTTTATAGATATCTCCGGTGGCTAAATTACAAAATTAGTCATGTAACTAAAAGACAGTCACAAAAAGGTCCTTCACAAGTTTCAAATGACACAATAGTCCAGTAACTATGTATGGTTTTGCAAAATAGTCCTGCAAAATGTGTGGTTTGCAAAATAGTCCTCGTAAATAGTACTTGAATATCAATTTCGGTCCTAATTTCTCCGAAAATTAGAAATTACATGTGCGCTCACGTGACCAAAATCCGAGAAATTTCAAATTGCCATTGAAATTAGGACTAAAATTGAGACTCAAGTATAAGTTTCAGACTATTTTGCAAACTATGCAATTTGCGAGGACTATATTGTAAAATCGTACATAGTTAAAGGTCTATTTTTCAATTTGAGCATTTTACATGACCTTTTCGCAACCCTTTTTTAGTTGCGGGACTAATTTTACAATTTTGTCTATCTCCGATAGTATATGCACTATTTTTTACGTTTATTTTGCACTATTATGGTGCATAATTTGAACTTCATCTCCAACAGTTTGTAGTAAATTCTCACTAAAAAAGGAATATCCCATTTTAGTGCTTATTTTTTGTACACTAAAAATTAATAATTTAAAACAAATATAAAAAAATAATTAGCACAGCTACATTGTTGCACTATTTTTCGCACAAAACTGTTAACAACTTCAAAATGACGTTTTTTTGCTCCAAATTGAAGATACAAACACTCTTTTGGAGATGTTCAAGAAGACAAAAAATATGATATATTCCTAATAATCTCCTAATTAAAAATTGAAACAATATCAATTTTAAATTTGTGTAGAACTAAAAACACATGTTACAAATAAATCAGAAATATAACAAAATAATTAACTGCAGAATCATGGAAGGTGTTATGGTTAAATTATAAATGTTAAGTAAGAAAAAAATATAAGTTGGTTACAAAAAAAATCCAAAAATGTCCTTTCAGACTTTATTGTTTAAATATTTGGGGAATTTTGACATCTAGCTATAATTTAAAACATTAATTAATTACTTATCATGATGTTTAAATCTATGGATAGTTTATGAAATAAAGGAAAAGTTTAATCTAAAAATAATCTCCAGTTTATTATTTGTGTGAAAATAATAAGCAAATTATACAATGTGTGAATTGAATTTTGTATATTTCTTCTTTTACTAATCGCCAAACCATATATGAGTAACTATAATAGATGTAATATATAACTATTTTGTTATTTAATAATTTAGAATGTGTACGGTAAATAAAACTATTTCTTAATTATCTGTATGTAAGTATATATATTATATAACTGTAGCTGATAAGAATTTTAATTGATGATATTATTCTTGTTCTTTTTATTTTCATTTCATTGTTATTATTGTTATTATATTTATCATGAGCAGATAAAGAAAGGAAAAAAATGAATTAAGGCGCAAGTACAATAAATTAAACATTTTGTGAATTTTTTCTTGTTGGAATTTTCTAGTATTCTTGATTTACTTTTTTATTAATATAGAATTTCACAAATATTATAGTAATTTGAGAAATAACAGTAATCTGAGTTGGAAATCTAATAGTGTCAAATCCGAAATAAATTCTCACTGATACGATAAATTAAACATTTTGTGAATTTTTTCGTGTTGGAATTTTCTAGTATTCTTGATTTATTTTTTTATTAATATAGAATTTCACAAATATTATAGTAATTTTGAGTAATAATAGTAATCTGAGTTGGAAATCTAATAGTGTCAAATCCAAAATAAATTCTCACTGATTTTGAAAATCAGCTCATGATAATCGAGAAATTAACAATGACATATCCCTTTATACAAATTAGGTAAACGACATTTTCTGGGGATAAATATTTTTGATTCATAGCTGTAAGTAATTTAATATTTTAAATTAATTTTCTTTGTAGTTTAGAAATCTAAGCACGATTATTGAATGTAGAATCTGAACTGTTTTAACTATTAGTATATAGACCATCTCCAACAATATACACTTTTTTAATGCATATTTTGCATTATTATGGTACAAATTTGTACTTCATTTGCAGCAGTTTGTAGTAAATTCTCACTAAAAAATATCTCATAGTACTCCATTGTAGTGCGTATTTTTATACACTAAAATTGTTAAAAAAACAAAAAAAGGTATTAGCACAATTACAGTGTTGCGCTATTTCTGGTACAAAATTATTCACAAGTTCAAAATGACTCATGCTTTGGTGCAATGCTGGATCGAGCAAAAATTTTCTCCAAATTGAAGATACAAGTCCAGGATTAGGCATCCCCCCCCCCAGCTATGCCTTTGGATTTTGGAAATTTGTCACGTTTATCGAATGTAAATTTGAATATTTTCGAACTTTTGTTAAAAAGAGAAAAATATGATAATTCCTAATAATCTCCTACTTAAAAAAATGAACAATATCAATTTTAAAATCCATGTAGAATATATTGTAAAAATGTTATGAATAAAAGTAATTAATTGCAGAATCATGGAAAAGGATGTTGTGATTGAATTATAAATGTTAAATATGAAATAAAAGTAAGCTGCAGATTACGAATAAAAATGTTTCCATTAAGCTCTATCAGAATAAAAATCAAAATCCATTAATTATAAGAGATATTTATGAAGTAAATCTATATATTGTCAGGATTTATCAACCTATTCTACTTGAGGAACTTTATTTTCAAAGGCACTTATGTATTAGCCATGCATTTTTTTCACAAATAAATAATTTATTACCTTCACAATCTGAGTTATATAATTATAATGCCAAACGTGGTTGTCAAAAAAAAATGGGAAATTGACATAAATACCCACCTTTTTTGAGACAATGTCAGCCTTTTACGTTTCCCGGTACTATTTTACCTAAATTTACGCTCCCGTCCTTTTTTTTACACAATAGTACGCTCCAGCAAAAATTCCTGGACTTTTTTACGCTTTGTTTCAACATTGTTTCTAACATGTTTCAAACATAGAAACAACCAAGAAACAATATAGAAACAAACCAGAAATAATATAGAAAACACCATATGAGCAAAAAGAGTTAAAATAGGTAAATATTATATTTAAACATCAAAAACTTCATGGAAACAAAAAGAAACATCGGAACAACATTAAAAAGGGTATGGAAACAACTCAGAAACAACGTAAAAAATATTTAAAACACCACATGAATAAAAAGAGCTTAAAAATAGGTAAAACTTGTATTTACACATTGAACACTACATGAAAACAACAAAAAAAAATTATTAGAACAACATTAAAAATATTATAGAAAAACACCGAAACAATAAAAACAATGTACAAAATAATATATGAATAAAAAATAGCATAAAAATAGGTTAAAGTTGTTTTGAAACATCGAAACAACAAAGAAACAACATAGAAACAACAAAGAAACAAATTTAAACAACATTGAAACAACATTTATAACATATAAATCAATGCAGGAACAAAAAAACGAAAAAAATTAAAAATAATCAAAAACTATGCAAGAGCATATTGTATGATAAATGTACCAAAATCAGTGTATTCCATGTAATTTCCCAAAAAAAAATGTCAGGAGTGAATTTTATTATTGCAGAAAAATTAAATTAAAATCTTCAAATTAGATATGTTATATTTTAGGATCATAATTGATTACACTAATGTTTGGATTAGAGGCCCAATGGATCGAAGAGGTCCACCCGCAACGATTAAAACTCATGGATTAGACCCATTCAAAGATTCAAGCATCTAAGTAAAACGACAGCATATGGGATTTATATATTTATGGGATAAGGACACCAAATATGTTGGCGTCTTTCCAGAATCGAAATGGTTAATTAGATGCTATCCAATTGGGTAAAAACCAAGTCCGTTGCAATTTTGACATGTATCTAATTTTGATTTTCTTTTTTTAAAAAAAAAAACTAATGCACTTGTCATAGTTGGACACGTCAAAATCAGAGGGGCCTTGGGTTCTACCCGATTGGGTACGTAGCATGGAACAAGCCACTGGAAATATGATCACGTCCTCTTTCTTCACACCAAATACGCTCCAACATGGGATTCAGATAGTAGTCAAGTTGGTAAAACTCTCATCCCCAGACTAGACTCTGGTAGGGTTCGATTTCACTACTCTCTCCCCTCTTAGGATATGTACTAAAAAAATATATTAGTCCCGTGTAGAAAATAGTTTGTAACTCAAATTGCAATGTAGATCTCAAACAAAGTCAGAAGCAAACATGAGATTGCTGAACAAAGGAAGAAGAAAACAAATTGCAGCAAAAAATCAGAAAAACAAAATAGTCAAGTAGATCAACAACTTTCGATTTCAAAGGTGTTGGGAAATTATTTTGTAGATTTTGATGAATGCCATGTAAAACTTAGAATAGGAAGTTGGCACCCCATTCTTGTTATAAATTGCATTGTAATAGATAGGGCTGGTAGAGTGAGTCAAGTCGGCTATGCCCGAACATGCAAGAAGACAACGGAGACTAAAAGGAAGACTCCGTTGTGAGGCGGTGAGTGTGGCAAAGAAGAGAAGACAGAACTCGAAGGTGCGGCTAAGATGCACTGGTGAGTGAAGTATCATCAAGTCAACTTCAAGATAGTCAAGTCTCAAGTTGAAGTGACAAAGAGTCATCCAATGATTGGAAGCTGACTCTAAGTCACCTGGGGAAGGCAAGGAAATGCAGTCAAGTCGAGATAACTGAAAGAGATCCGTTGCACAGAAATCAAGAGAATTACTTAAACAAGTAATACTTCCATACTACCTTTCTTGAAGTGCTCAGTCCCAGAAGCATGCAAAAGGAATAAACCAATGGGAAGCATTGCACCGTGTCAAAACTCTGAAAAGCTGAAGAATCGTTCATACGAGGAAACGTAAATTCCAAGGACTACAACAAGACAAGCCAACGACCACAAGTGACTTTCAAAAATAAGCATATCTCTTCAACGGGCAGATTTTTAAAAGATCACTATAAAAGGCTGAGGAATCACTCTAAGAGAAGGTTACCGACCAACCACGAACATTTAAGCTAACATTTGAATCAGTAACCAAGAATACTTCATTCAAGATCAATCCTCAAGCCTACATTACGAAGGAAATCAATCCAACACTCACTGTGAAGGAAAGACAACTTGATCAGTTGAAGATGAAACATTTGAAGAATCAAGGGGTCTACATTCCACGAAAAATTGTAGAAAGGTTCAAGGTCGAACCAGGCTTAAGCTATTTGGAGGGCTTCGTGATCAAATCCAAGGAACTTAAGCAAGTGGGTCGTAGTAGCAAAGCAAACGCCTGTGAAGAAGAAGTTGAGTCGTCACGAGAAGCCACCGTATGACCAAGGCATCTCCAGGATCGAGTCCCAAAGGATCAAGTCAACTGTCTGATCAAGACTTGTATTCGGGGACTCATTAACCACTCGTATATTGATCAATACTTAGTGGATTCCTCCGGAGTTGGAGAAGAGAGAAGTAGAAGAATTATCCCATCTTCGAACCTCTATAAAAACTTATTGTGTCATTTACATTTCAAAGACTTTAATTTCTCGTGATCTTATTTTTATATCTCACGATAAATTTGCTATCCAATTGATAATCAACTCGAGTGCTAAAACCAAGTATTAAAACAAACTTAACCAAATTCAAGGGTGCTAAGTCTTCCGTAAAACATATCACAAATCAAGTTAAGTCTTTAGTCAAAACAATAAGTTATTCTATCAACAAAATCAGTGTCATTGAGTGACTAACTCTGCGATTAACTAACTTAGCTGTCCATCAAGGACTTCAAATCACCAAAGTATTAACTCGAACATTTTTAAAAGGATTAAATTGAAAAGTTGGTAAGGTTTATTCAACCCCTCCCCTTCTAAAGTTTACAAATCACACCCTTGGGACCTACAAGTGGTATTAGAGCGGTTGGTTCATTGAGCCTTCCGCACCGGTTCTTCGAACTAGATCTCCAAATTTTTCAAAGCTTGCTTTAGCACTTGATATTTCAAAACTCTTTTATTCAAAGAAAAGTTACTATCATGGTAGCAAATTTGACACGCATCCCTATGTTCACAATTGAAGAATTTGATGATTGGAAAATTCGTATGCGTCTCTATCAAAGATTACACGATGAGATGTGGATAGTGATAGAAGATGGGCCACTCCAAATCTTAAAAGTGAACACAACTGCTAGGAGAGCACTAATGAAGGAGAAGAGGATGTTGCTCCCAGCACCGTTATGGTTGAAAAACCAAGAGCCGAATGGACAAATGATGACAAAAAGATATAACTTGGACAATGTGGCCAAGGACATTCTTTACAAAACTTTGGACAAAGCCATGTTCAACAAAGTCAAATCATGCAAAACGACAAAAGAAATCGGACAAGCTAACCTTGATTTGCGAAGGCTCGTAGCAAATCAAAGAAAATAAACTATCTTTGTTGTACAAAAATTTGAAAATTTTAAGATGCTTGCAGAGAAACCTTGGATCACCGGATGCTTGGATGCTCGGTTCTGAATTACCAATGAACTATGCACTTGGAAAAGAATATACACGAGAAGGAAATGTGTATGAAGATTCTAAGAAGTCTCCCAACCGGGAGTGGGATATGAAAGTCATGACCATGAGACACTCCATGGACCTATCAAAAACATCCAACCATGAGCTATTCTCGGATCTCAAAGCCTACGAGTTTGAGCCGAGAAGAAAAGACCAAGAGGAGACAGATGTGCCCAAAACAGCTACTATAATTGTTAAGGATGGCAAGAGAGCCGAGGTCAAAGAGGTCATTGACCAAGAGGAGATCGCACCGATGGTTAAAAGTTTCAACAAGTTCTTCAATAAGAACAACAAAAGAAGCAAAGGTGAATCCTCCAGGAAGACACTCGGCTCCCTCTAAGTCAAGGGAAGAAGAGACCACCCAAGAGAGCAGAGCATCAAAAAGTTGAATATCAAAGAGCCGACAATCCAAGGATGGAAAGAACTAATCAAAAAGTTGAAAATCTATCTGAACCGTAGGCAACCTGGTCACTATGCCATTGAATGCCCATATCCTCGTAGTCAACAAATACAGAATGAAGAGGAAAGAAAAGTCTTCGAGGAAAGAAGACAGAAAAGAGAAAGGCAATGTTGGCTGCAGAGATCACGATCTGATCAAGTCAAAAGACATAGCAGACTCGGAGAGTAGTGAAGTGACTACTCAAGTGACTCGATGAAGAAGCCTTGATCCGTCTAATGGCTAAAGAACAAAACCAACCCCGACCAAAAAGATGAGGTACACTCTAACTCATCACACTCGGATACTAGTGATAGTGATTGTGACACACACACTTCATCACCTACTGATCTTTATGATTCATTAGGCAAAATGATGAAAGATTTTGAACACATTAAATCCTCACACACACTACTAAATGAGGAGAACAACCTACTTAAGAGCCAAAACTCACAGCTGACTAAGGAGCTGAGTACTCTAAGTCAAATAGCTGATGAGAATAAAAGTCTAAAGGCTGAAAATGCTAAGCTAATAGCAGAGATAGCTGCTATAGAAAAGAGGGAGAATGATCTCAAAAATGTGATTGCCTCATTCACTAAGGCATCTAAATCATTGGATGATCTTATTATGAGTCAAAGAGAATGTGGAGACAAAACAGGCTTAGGATTCAATTCCTCAATGCTATGTCAAGCTCCAAAAGTGATTTTGGAAAAAGGATCTTCAAGTAATGAAGTATCTCTAAAATCCAAAACTCCAAATGGTGCACACACATTTATTCCAAAGCACAATCACAAGCAAACTGGCCTTGGTTATAAAGGAAAAGGAAAACAGACCAATTGAGTATCTTTGAGAAGACAAACCGAGAAGAAATCCGGTGAGTCCCTCGGCAAAGAACTCCAAACAGGAGATACTCTATAAAGAAGAAACAGAGCTACCAAAAACCCCGGAAGTTCTATAAAAGAAACACATATGATGGGAATTGTAGAAAATACCCAAGCCAAGTTGATTGGAATAATGTGAACTATCAAAGAAAGACCTATGGAATATAAGCTGAAGTGGAAAAGGCCTAACTCAAGAAAGGCCATTCCAAAGGCATAAGAGCTTTCATTAGCACTCATATGCACCCAAGCACTACACTCGGAGATATCACGACTACCCAAAGAAGGCAATTGCTAAAACACATACATAGACATACAGACAAAAGAGACAACTGTATGAACCTAGAACACCCAACCAATTTGCCAAAATTAATTATGATTATGGCAATCGATAGATGGAAACCCCTTAGAGTCAAATCATTTGGCTATAGGTTGGTTGGATCATCTTACAATACTAACCCCTCGGACCCAGGCACGAGTATGGGTACCTAAAACCTAACTTCCTTGATTGCAGGTTCGGGAGCAAACCGAGTGCCAAGGAATGCATACATGGATAGTGGGTCATTCTAGACACATGACAGAAACAAGAAACATTTATCAAAATTCAAGGATGTTAGAGGTGCAAAAGTCATATTTGGAGGGAATGAAGCTCCATGAGAAATAAGAGGCATTGGATCCATCAAGAAAAATGGATTAGAAATAACAGATGCTGCATATGTTGAAGGCCTCAATTTCAACTTGCTAAGCATAAGTCAACTCGGTGACAAAGGCTACAATGTTGGATTCAATATGGGTGTATGTCAAATTAAGGATGCTGAAACTAATGAAATAGTATTGCAAGGATGCGAGGCATGTAAGAACATGTATGTGGTGGATTGGTCAACTCGCAACACCAAGCACTTGTCTGCTAGCAAAGAGCACAGCTGAATCAAGTTGGTTGTGGCACAAGAAGTTGAGTCACCTGAATTTTAATACTATTAACAAACTTGCAAGAAGTAACCTTGTGCAAGGACTTCCGGACTCAATATACAAGAAGGAGAGTATATGTGATTCATGTCGAAGGGAAAACAGATCAAATCATCATTCAAAGAAAAGACATGTTCATCTTCAAAGAAGAATATTGCACCGCTACATATGGATCTGTTTGGTCCAAAGGAACCAAATAGCATAAGTGGGAAGAAATACACCTTGGTGGTAGTAGATGACTACTCAAGATATACATGGACAATATTCATGTGTAAAAAGAAAGAAACTCTGCAAACTACCACAAATGATGAAGAGAATACAAAACGAGAAGAGTCAAACCATTATCAAAATAAGATCGTGACAGGAACCGAGTTTGTCAATGGTATAATAACTCAATCTTGTATTGAAAATGGTATTGGTCATGAATTTTTCAAGCAAGGACTCCACAAAGAAAATGGAGTTGCGAAAGAATGAATAGAACTCTCAAAGAAGCAGCAAGGACCATGTTAGTCACAGGTCGCTTAAAAGATTTTGGGTCAAGCATAAACACAAAGATGCTATACTCAAAATAGATGCATGATAAACAGACAAACACAAAGACTCCTATGAGATTTGGACAGGAGAAAGCCAAATGTTGCATACTTCAAAATATTTGGATGCAAATGCTTCATCCATAACAATGGCAAAAATAATTTAAAAGCTTTTGATGCTAAAGTCGATGAAGGTATCTTCTTAGGATACTCACCTGAAAGCAAAGCCTACAGAGTGCTCAACAAGAGGACAATGGTTACGAAAGAATCCATCCATGTAGTGTTTGATAAACCAAATGTAAATGGAGAAGACATTGAGGAATTAGGTGATAAGCTGAATCAACCAACCATGCGAGAAGAGTCCCTAAGTTGAAGGTTGGGCTGGAATTATCAATCCGTATGAAGATGAGATAGTCGAGTCTCAAAGACACCGGAAAATCTGCTACCTAAGTGATGATGAGAGAGTGATCAAAATAACACAAATGCCGCAAGACGACCAATCCAAAATAACTTATTCCAACCTAATGTAAGATGGTGAGAGATCATCCACCGTAACTAATCATTGGAGATGTAAGAGAAGGTGTGAAAACTAGATCCGAAACTCAACAAGAAGCAATGTGCACTTGCTTCATCTCACAAATAGAACCAAAAGATGTGTCACAAGCATTGGATGACACACATTGGATTCAAGCCATGCAAGAAGAGCTAAATCTGTTTGAAAGGAACAAAGTGTGGGAATTGGTTCAAAGGCCAACCCATCAAAATGTTATTGGCACTAAATGGGTGATCAGAAACAAGATGAATGAGGAAGGCTCTGTGGTAAGAAACAAAGCAAGATTGGTAGCCAAAGGGTATTGCCAAGAAGAATGAATAGATTTTGATGAAACTTTTGCCCCTGTGGCAAGATTGGAAGCCATAAGGATGTTTCTTGCCTATGCAGCTCACAAGAACTTTATTGTATATCAAATGGATGTAAAGAGTGCATTCCTTAATGGTTTGTTGGAGGAAGAAGTATATGTTGAACAACCTCCAGGATTTTAGCAGAAGACTCTTGGAGACAAGGTATACAAACTCAAGAAAGCTTTATATGGATTGAAACACGCACCCAGAGCATGGTATGATACATTATCACAATTCCTAACTAAGAACGGATTCACAAAAGGCAAAAAGGATAGAACACTCTTCAGAATTCAAGATGGGAAGAGTATACAAAAATATATGTGGATGACATCATCTTTGGATCCACAAACAAAGAGCTGTGTGATAAATTCCCAAATCTCATGCAAAGCAAATTCGAAATGAGCATGATGGGAGAGTGACATTCTTCCTTGGACTCCAAGTGAAACAACAAGGATGGAACCTTCATAAGTCGGACAAAATACACCGAGAGATTTAATGAAGAAATTCGGTATGGAAGAGAAGTATTCTGTGAAAATACCAATGAATACATCGGTCAAAATGGACATGCATGCGGATGGCAAACTCAGTAGATCAAACAAGATACTGAGCACTTATTGGATCATTGCTCTATCTCACAAAGAAGCGTGCCATACATCACCTTTCTTTGTAGGTGTATGTGCAAGATTTCAATTTGCTCCAAAAGAAAGCCACATGATCCGACAAGAGGATCTTGAGATATTTGAAAGGAAGCCAAGAAGTTGGCTTGTGGTATCCTAAGGAAGGTGGATTCAAGCTAATTGGTTATTCGGACTCGACTATCTTTGGATGTAGAGTTGACAGAAAAGCATCTCGGCACATGTCAAATGCTTGAAATAGGCTAATTTCCTGGTTTAGCAAGAAGCAAAATTCAATAGCCACCTCTACAAACCGGAATACATAGTCATAGGGCAAATCATTTGTTGTGCCCAAGTCTTATGGATGAGACAAAGAATGAGAGACTATGAACTTGAAGAAAAGGAAATTCCTATTATGTGTGACAATACAAGTGCAATTTCAATCACTCAAAATCCCGTGTTGCACTCAAGAACAAAGCACATCGATGTCGGATATCACTTCATAAGAGACCATGTTGAAAAGAAGGACATCACCGTGGAATATATCTCAACCGATAAGCGATTAGGCGACATATTCACAAAACCATTATGTGAATCAAGATTTGAAGAACTCAAGCATGAGTTAGGGTTAATTGAGCTGTGTTAACACTCGGAAGACTCAAAGAAAAGAGATGAAACACGAAAAAGAGGAAAAAGAGTCAACTCTTAATTGACTAAGTGAATCACCAGACGGAAAAGTCGGCTATACCGAATTAGGCGACAAATGAGTCACAAGGAGAGAAGTGAGAAGAAGGATTGAATCGGCTAAGGAGTAAGTTTGAGTTATTTATGAGCAAAGTGACAAAAATGCGGTCGTTTTTACTAAGCGGGAATGTTTTGAAGAATGACGTCGAAGATAATTATGACGTGTGTCTGATCAAAAAAGCCGCACACCAAGCTTTTGATTGGATATAAATGATGTCGCATTAAATGCGAGAACTTAAATGCTAATCGGCGTGCAAGATCTAAGCCGTTGATTTTGATAAAATTTCAAAAACCACCCGCACGTCCTTTCATAAGCTATACTTATACCATTTCGTCCGATTATCTCTCACTTTACCAAAACTGTTCATCTCTCTCAAGGAAAAAGAAAGAAACTTTCTCTCAAAACCCTAAAACTCCTCAAGATCATTTTCTAAGATTCGTTCGGTAAAACACTGAGAAATGGCACCTACTCATGATTTCGTCAAGCTAGGAAAACAAATCCACACTGAGACTACTGTGGATTTCGATGGTATGGTTAAATAGGGGTCCGATGGCACCCTCGTGAAGAAGATTGCTGAGAAGCTGGAAAAATCTGGATTAAAACCATTTTTTACGATGGAGTTCCCAATGACCTACGTAGAAGAAGTCGCACAGTTCTACGTGAACGATGAGGTTCACGATGAGGGCATCAAGTCCTCTGTTCATGGTAAGGAGTTCACCATTACCGCCAAGATCTCGCGAACATCGCTTGTTGCCTGCACGGAAGGAGTGCCTAAGTTTATGAGGCTGATGTTGACTGGCTACGCTTGGAAGGAAGTAGCCAAGTCCGATCTTTGCGAAAGTGGTCTATCTGACTAATAAGAAGTCGCTTGAAAGAGGACTACCACAAATTATCGGACATTGTTGCCAAATGCATAGACATTAAATTTGGCGGCTTTAACCAGATTGTCCAAAGCTAAATTGATCGTAATGGCCGCGATCATTGAAGAAAAAGAAGGTGAATTGGGCTGAGTTTGTATACACCACACTGGCCGAATATTGGGAACAAATCCTTCAAGGAGGATGGTATGTTTGGAGGTTCCCGGGATACGGCCTGGTGATTGGCCGATGATGGAAGTAAAAGGGTACCTCTTCGGCATGGAAAGGCATTCCATGTAAACAAGAGGATGTTTCGATCAATCCTCTCAGCGCACAAGAGAGCTTACGCCAAGAGGGCTGATACGAGTGAGGGGAATCACCACCAAGATTCACCGCCTCCTCACCTCCCAAGAAGATCGGGCCGCTAAGAAACCGATGCCCCTGCGCAAAGAAAAAAAATCGCACTGCCCTGCAGCCGAAAGTCACATGCCCCGCAGCCGTGTCTCCCCGCCCCTTTTCGGCCGCAGATGGAGAAGGAACCATTAATCCCTTCTCCGGTGATCAAGAAGAAGAGGATCGCCACAACAAGGAAGGCAAATGCCTTAAGACAATCGCGAAGGCATTTACCTTCAACGAACCGGAGGGAAGTGGAACCGGATGTTCCTCCGGTAAAAACAAAAAGAAGAAGAAGAATTTCCAAGCTCTCCGAGCTTGAGAAAGACGGGCCGAGTCCGCCACTCACCGAAAAGATACCCGAGATCTACTGGAGAAGTAGAGTCTCCTAAGTTATCAATGAAGCGGCTAAGTCCACCGAGGCCGATCACAGAGGCAACTCGAAGACCCAGTTGAGACAGAACAACCGAGGAACAAGGAATAGCCGAGACAACCGAATCACCTATTGATAGGGTTGTGTCTCCGCTTATAACGGAGGCTCTTGAAGATGTCGAAAGCGGCAAAAGTTTGCTACCCTCAATCCCCGAGCTCGAGGGACAAAGAGAGATGATGACAGGGATAATGATATGATGATCCTATCCCCACCATACCCGGCACATTCAAAATCATCTCGAGAATGGAGGAAATGGAAGGCGAGTCGATCCAGGAACAGTTCCAAAGACCGAAATTCATTGAAGAAGAAGACGAATCGATGAACTTCCTGGATTGACCAATGTGGTGCAAGCTCTTGATGAAGAAAATTGTTTGGACATTCTAAATATCTTTAAAGAGAAGGAGAAAGAAAGATTGGCGTAAGAAGGTTGGCACGTGAGAAGGTCGACATCTGCTCTATCACCGGCACCACGTAACATACACATCCTCACCTCGACATTCTATCGGGAAAGTGATGAGGATCTGGACCTGTTGTTGCCCACGAGAAGAGTTGCAAATGCAAAGAAGCAATGCAAGAATCCGAATCCTACATGAGCAAAGAATGATGGAGGGACCAGGAGTCATCCAAATCACACCGGAGATAGATCATATGGGAGTGGTGCGGATATTGCCATCGTTGTCGCCGCCACCACTTCCCACTCATTCGGATGAAGGTGTTAAGAGAATTGGCGATGAAACCGGGATTGTGGGGACCCCAAATCGAGCCAACCCCTAATGAAGGTGTCTTACCACCCGCCCCAACTACTGAATACTTAGTGGGAACAGTGGAGTCCGGAGACGAGTGACCCCATTCCAAGTCACTCACCGGTGGTGTGCCGAGGGGGAAACTCCCTCCACTGCGCAAAGGTCGAGAGGATGCCGCAATGACTCTGCATGCATCTCGAGGCGAAGTGGAGAAGGAACAATAGCTGAATACACAACAAAGGTTGTCATCGACGAGGCTCGGGCGCTGAGACTGTCTCGGTGAAGTGCTAAGCGCTCTGCCGCAGCCCATGGCGCTCGATGCGATGCGGTCGAGGTACGTGGAACCGCCCGGGAGTTAACACTGGGCAATGAAAGTGAAATCCATGGAGTTGAGACTCCAATGGATGCCACCTCGAAGACCCCAAGACAATGACACTTTGTCGAAATGGATGTGCAGGCCTCTCTGCAGCTGAGACTGCAGGGGGTAATGAAGGCCAACGGGAGGTTGAGACTTCCCGGGTAAAGAGACCGGAAGCTACGTAACATCCCCTCCGCTATCATTGGTCCATCGAAAAGGAGATAAGTGCTCTTCACGATTCCCGGAGACAATCTCGATGTAACTTTTCCGGGATCCGAAGGTGAAGATGAAGTTGAGCCATCCCCTATTACAGATCCAAAAGACTCACCGAGGATGTTCCAACCACGAGTAAGTCGACCTCAAGACTACTCGCCAAACATTCAACTTTGATGATGAGCCACCTATGGAAATCTCATCATCGTCCGATGACGCTCGATATGGCCGAGGACCAGTCAACTTATTTGGAAAAACCAAACAGACCGATGAAGTCAAGTAAGACAAATTGAGGCTCGGCAAGTCGGTCGACTTCACAACAAACCACAAAAATAGAGTCCACTACGCAGCTCCCCAAGTGCATCGGTTCGACTCACAGGAACTTCACGAGCACCAATCATCATTGAACAATTCCGATTGCCCGTGATGATCCTTTTGTAGAATCATTTCCCTTCTCTCCGGAGGTACCGACCTCCCGAAGAATCGCCTAGAGATCGCGAGCGCTTCCACGACTGATCCTGTTATTCCATCGTACACCATTGTTCCAAATTGACTTTGACTTTGACGCCGCTTGGCCACACCAAATAGAGGTGACAAAGTTCGGGAAGTCTTCAAAGCCTTATTTGCCGATATAGAAAAGATGGAGAGGCACCAAGTCTCACCGGACATGAGGCTGGATAACGAGACGCTAACCTACTGGCGATTTGCGAGGCATAATAGTCGATCCGGGAATGGTGGCAACAAAGAAAGACAATGCGTGTTGAACAAGCTCAATATTTCAGGACATTGTTCAACAAGTTGCTAGTCTGGTGGGCTGAGAATGCTGATGCAAAGACAAAATTGCAAGAGCACATCGAACAAATGCATGAATCTCACACCTCAGAGATAAAGTTGTTGCGTGAACATAATAAGAACGAGCTCCTGCGCGTGGAAGAGAACATGGATCGAAAATTCGAGTCTTCTCATGGCCGAGATGAAGTTGGTAGCAGTGAATCCAACGCCACCCGCTCCGAGTTCCGTGCAAAGATACTCCGCAAGAGATTTGAAGCGAACTCGGCTATCGCAGACTAGACTTCTTGCTTGCTAGCTTGTTTCCGGGGGTTCCTCTCTCTTTGATGATGCCAAAAAGGGGAAGAGGAATACCTAAAGCGCGCCGAAGGGATCTCGAAACTAAGAAGGAGGACGCAATTTGAAGGGAAAGACAAATGAGGAAGTAATAAGAGAGAAGAAAGGAAAATCTTTGAGGGGAAGGTTCGAAAGATGTGACCTTGATGATTGCTAAAACCCCCAATAAGGTCTTGTCACAGTTGATATCATCAAAAACTCCCAAACTGACTCGCCACTCCAACACTCTGCAGCATACCTATGGCCGAAAAGAGAAAGGCATTGAAGAAGGGATGAAGGAAGTGGAAGGAAAGATGAATGCCGGAGTTATGGATATTCGAAATAACATGGAGGCATTCCAACAGAGAGACACCTATGCTATTTCGATGCCTAACCGAGCCAAGATCTGTTGATGAATTTAAGACGCCGCATCCAAGGTTACTTCGCAAACATGTCCATGGCTCGAAGCACGGGATTTGTACTTGAAAAGGGTCTCAAACTATGTGAAGAAGGCCGACAGACAATGCCAGACCACGCGATCACTCTACTTTAGTCACTCTGCTAGTCACTCACCGGGGAAAAAGAAGACCCCAAGACAATACACGCCCGAGGCAAAAGGAAGAAGCGAATGGTGGAGGAAGAGGTTTGGACCTAGATCTCCGCCCAAAAACATTGAGTATATAGATCCGAGGAAAGAAAGGAGGGATCTATTGTCTTTGATTTGTGAAATAGCCAACCCGCCAAAGGGCTAAGAATAATCTTGAGTATGTGAAGAGAATTGAAGAGGAAAATAAGAGACAAACTCAATGCTATGGGAGGAAAGACAAGAAAGACCGAGAAGAGATGAAGTCGCCGGAAGGCGTAGAAAAAAAGAAGGCGGTGAAGATGAGAAGAAGAAAAGAAGTCGAAGATGACAGAGTCAAGGAGATGAAAGAAGGAGGCAACAAGTAGATGAAGTGTTGCTATCCACCCCTTCATGTATTTTACTATGTAAATACATTCTATGTAAGTCTTCTCGTACATCGAATAAAATTATACAATTTCTATACTTGTGTAGATATAGAAACGACATGGTTACTTTAAGTTCCATTTAAGCTCGATACATTTTCTTTTAGTTCAAGCTCGATACACTTTGTAAAAAGCTATGTAAAGAACAAAAATGTTATGATCAATAAAAGATCGATTCTAAGCATACATTATGTGATTCTACATTTGTCTGTATGTATCTTTCTTTGTTTAATTATTGTATGAATGTTTTAAGTTTTGGCATCATCAAAAAGGGGAAATTGTTGGGAAATTATTTTGTAGATTTTGATGAATGCCATGTAAAACTTAGAATAGGAAGTTGGCACCCCATTCTTGTTATAAATTGCATTGTAATAGATAGGGCTAATAGAGTCGAGTCAAGTCGGGTTATGCCTAAACATGCAAGAAGACAAATGGAGACTAAAGGAAGACTCACATTTGTGAGGCAAATGAGTGCGGCAAAGAAGAGAAGATAGGAACTCGATCAAGGTGCAGCTAAGATGCGGTGAGTGAAGATCGTCAAGTCAACTTCAAGATAGCCAAGTCTCAAGTTGAAGTGATGGAAGAGTCATCCAATGATTGGAAGTTGACTCTAAGTCACCTGGAGAAGGCAAGGAAATGCGGTCAAGTCGAGATAATCGAAAGAGATCCGTTGCGTAAATCCGCAGAATTACTTAAACAAGTAATACTTCCATACTACCTTTCTTGAAGTGCTCGATCGAAGCATGCAAAAGGAATAAACCAATGGGAAGCATTGCACCGTGTCGAACTCCGAAAAGTCAAGAATCATTCATACGAGGAAACATAAATTCAAAGGATCGCAACAAGACAAGCCAACGACCACAAGTGACTTTCAAAAATAAGCCCATCTTTTCAACGGGCGATTTTTGAAAGATTACTATAAAAGGCCGAGGAATCACTCGAGAGAAGGTTACCGACACAACCACGAACATTCAAGCTAACATTTGAATCGTAACCAAGAATACTCTCAAGTCATTCAAGATCAATCCTCAAGCCTACATTACAAAGGAAATCAATCCAACACTCACCCGTGAAGGAAAGACAACTTCAATCGGTTGAAGAGGAAACATTTGAAGAATCAAGGGGTCTACATTCCACGAAGAATTGTAGAAAGGTTCAAGGTCGAACCAGGCTTAAGCTATTTGGAGGGCTTCGTGATCAAATCCAAGGAACTTAAGCAAGTGGGTTATAGTAGCAAAAGCGCAAATGCCTGTGAAAGAAAGTTCGAGTCGTCACGAGAAGCCACTGTGTGTGACCAAGGCATCTCCGATCGAGTCCCAAAGATCAAGTCACCGTGTGTGATCAAAACTTGTATCCGGATCAACCACTCGTGTATTGATCAATACTTAGTGGATTCCTCCAGGAGTTGGAGAAGAGAGGAATAGAAGAATTACCCCATCTTCGAATCTCTATAAAAACTTATTGTGTCATTTACATTTCAAAGACTTTAATTTATGCATCTTATTTTTATATCTCATTGATAAATTTGCTATCTAATTGATAATCAATCGAGTGCTAAAACCAAGTATTAAAACAAACTTAACCAAATTCAAGGGTGTTAAGTCTTCCGTTGAAAACATATCACGGTCAAGTTAAGTCTTTAGTCAAAAAACAAATGCTAAGTTATTCTATCAACAAATCGGTCAGTCCGCTGAGTGACTAACTCACGATTAACTAACTTAGTTGTCCATCAAGGACTCACTTTGTGAAGTATTAATTACGAGCATTTTTAAAAGGACTAAATTGAAAAGTTGGTAAGGTTTATTCAACCCCCTTCTAAACCTTACACTCACACCCCTTGGGACCTACAAAAGGGATTATATATTTCATCGAAATTTTTGCTTCCAAAAATATTATTTTCTCGACACTATTTAATTGTTCTCTTCGTTTGCAAGTTCAAAAATTCATATTATACATATTGTGAATGAATTGGATGGTTCTAGCTGAAATTTTTGCATTGGGTTAGCTAAACCTAATGCGTCTGATTCAAACCGTTTCAAAAAAATTCAAAGATTGTTTCAAAATTGTTTTAGCAAAGTTTTGCGATATATTTGCGATGGAATCGTGTTAAACTTAGCCATTTATCAACAGTTTCAAAGTTGTTCGAACATGTTTTAAACGCGTTTCAACTAATACAATATCATTGTTTCTCTTAGTAATTCTAAAATTGTTTCAAAGGTGTTTCAAAAATGTTTCAAAAATGTTTCAAACATATTTATATGTTGTTTCTGAACATGTTTCAACTAATACAATTTTATTGCTTCTCTTATTAAATTCTAAAGTTGTTTGAAAGGTATTTCAAGTTTAATATTTCTAATACAATTCCACGGTTTCTTGCAGACACATGGAGATAATTCAAGTAGTAGTATACCACAATGTACAGTAGAACCTCGATAATTTAATACTCAATTAAATAATAATCCCACTTAAATGTTCGGTCCCTACTCGGGGACAAAATGTTACATTAACACTTCGTAATATATTTTTGAGAATTCCTATAGGACTCATGCGACATGTAAATTAATAGTTCTTTAATATATAATACATTTGTGATTAAGCTAAAAAGATTAATTTCATAAAAATCACTCAATTGTTATTTGTTCCTCATTGAAATTGATGTCACCTTTAATATCATCTCTAACTTTGGTTAAGGTATTAACAATTTTTGGTTTTCTCGTAGCTCAACAAAAAACATTATCCAATGTCATTGTTGTTGAGCTTTCTTTTGAGAATACAAATCTAGGTGGAATTATTATGTTCAATTTCACGATTCACACGTTGCTCTCAATTACCTACTCGCCGATCACAACTCTGCAAATTCAACATCGTTCTAGTTGTATAATACCCCCATTACAAGGTTGGATCTTTTGACGTTTTGTTTGGTGTCAAGAAAAATATTTCAATCTTTTGCGATCATTAATAGTTTTTAGATGAACATGATAGTTTCCACAAGAAAAAAATAAACTTTTCTACAAGCTATAATTCTACTAATTAATAGATTATTAATTTATCGATTATTGAATATCTCCCTAAATTAATAAATTTTGCCAGTCCCGATGTTAGTTTATTGAGGTTTTACTGTACAACTTATTAGTCCAAGTGGCCACGAAAATCCAGAGATGGGTGAACCGATTTTTCTCGATTTTTCATATTTTTCTTCTCTTCTTAAAACATTTGTAAATCTCAAGGAGATAAGAGATAGAAGAAGAATAAACACAATGATATATAGTGGTTCAACTCACCTGTAGTCTTATCCACTACCACCCTAAGACTTCCGAGAACGATTTACAACTCAATGAGAAGAGCACCAAACTCTTCTTATACCAACAACCTTAAAGAGCACTGAACTCTTCAACACCTAGTCTAATCAACCAAGTGTGTTCTCACCAAAAAAACACTAACAAATATATCTTATTTTGGATGATTTTGATCAATCAAGATTACACCTCAAATGAATGTACATAACTTTGAAAGTGTAAGTGTATTCAAGAAAGAAAGTCTAATAAGCAAGATAAGAAAGTGCAAAAACTTACGTTATTACAACAAGAATGTGAAAATGAAAGCTTAAGACAATTTGCTGATAAAGTGATAAAGTGATATTCGTAATCTGCTTTGCAATGTTCAAAATGATCTGATCTTAGCCAGTATGGTAGGTAGGGCGACCGTCGCCATGTTTAAAATTTGAATTTTAAAGAAGCGTAGCACGATCCTGAGTTGCCCTATGGACGACCTATGTCATGTCAGAGAGGAGTTTTCAGGGAAATTTTCAAAGAAACTTTCGTGCACCTGGCCGCTATTAAAAGGCGTGGTCACCCTAGCTCCAGGGTTGTTTTGACACAAAAATATTCCCGCAAGTTCTTCTAGGCATCGATTGCCCTTGATGGAGATCAATAGCCGTCATTTTAACGAAAATTGATTTTAAATAATCTTTCGAAAATGAAATCCGTTTTTACAACGAATTAATAATTTTGGTTGAAATAAAATGACTAAGGTGAAATCATCAAAATTAAAATAGCTTTATTCTAACAAACTCCCCTTTTTGGTGATTTCAACCCAAAAAAATATTGTATACGGTTTTTAGACAAAGACTTGTAAAAATTTGCAAAAGTTTGAGATAGCTCATCTATTTAATATAAACTCCCCTTTCAAAATAAATATCTTTTGCGGACATAGACCATTTTTTTATCAAATTTTCATTTTGCTTATGTGAGAGTACTAAATATTGCATCATCATATTAAGTTATCAATAAGCTCAAAATCACATTTGAAAAATATTTTAACAAGGATAATCACCATATCTATACCAAGACAAATATGAATATGCTTGGAAAATTATCATAAGACCAAATAAGCACAACAAGCTCTTTTTCAAAATCACTTTTATCAAGAAGCAATATTTGAGCAGAATAAGTTCTTTTTCAAAATCACTTTTATCAAGAAGCGGTAAGTACTAAGCTTCAACAACATACCAATAAGTCATAAAAAGCTTATCAAATTTTAGCATGCCAAAGAAATATACCAAGAGATAATAAATAAGCAATTTTACCAATAAGAACTTTTATAATCTAAGTGCTTTTACCATGAGTACCAAAAAAAAAAGAGCATTTGTGCTTTATAGTTTTCCCAAAAATTCACAAGCCTCACAAGCTAGCTTTTCTTACCGTTTGAAATCATCAAAAAATCATTAGGCCTTGTAGAAAACATAGAGTCAAAGTAAATATGCGCAGCAATATTATTAAAAGCCATAGAATAAATAAGAAGCTTTGACAACATAATATGCGATTATCATGAATACATAAAGATAAAAAAAATTGGGGTGCCGATCAAAATTCAATACTCATTGGAGGAAAAGCACGCCGTAGGAAGAAGCTCTTTAATAAACTTCTTAAGCATGCTAATTTTATTCAATATCTCCGTATGCTCCCTTTTAACTTATTAGAGTTCCCTTCTTGGGGACACAATTAATATCCTTATGGGTGTCTCGTTCGAGATTGTCCATGCAATCTTCAATTCCCGGGTTTTCTTCTTCATCCTCCCCATTATCATTATCACTCATATTATTTTCATCACCAGTATTATCCTCCAGTGCGCTTTGTGCTCCCCCACCTATCAAATCATCTATTTCTAAATCATCAAAAAAGTCACGAGGATGAGATGTGGAGGCTCATTCTCTTACTGATTTAGTCGGAGCTTGTGCCATTGTTCTCCTCATCCTAACCATTTTGAGGATTTTGTCCTTGTCAAAATCTTTGTGGATAATCTCCACATTCATTTTGGACTCCGGCAAACTTGAGAGATAGACAAGCATACAAATCAAATTGCCTAATATATAATGATTTTTCTTATGAGTAACCAGTTGTATTAGGCATTGAACGAATATCGCCCCGTAATTTACCATCTCACCACTAACAATTTTGTAGGTGAGGAAATAATTGATGTTTCTAGGCAATTGATCTCTTTTCCACAAACACAAAAAATAAGTGAAATGATCTGATAATTTTTCTAGCATGGTTTGGGTAGTATATGAAGGCAAAACCCCCAAAATGTCTTTACCTCCTCCAAAGAGACCCCTAAACGATTATTATCCCACCGTATACACGCCAAATCACCAAAACTAAAAGCGGGAACACCCAATGGCGAGCCACTTGACTGTTTGGGGGTACAGTTGTACCCCCAATTTGAAAAAAAAAAATTAGTTTAAAAAATAATATTAATCATATTTTGTACCCCCAATTTTTATATAAAATGGTATTTTTAACAATTAAAATCCAAAAAAATCAAAATATCTTACATATTTTTTTACACAATTTCCCACATTTTCTTCCCCCTACAAACACTTTGTTCCCAAAAGATAATTATAGAATCTAACTACGATTAGCCTAAAATTTATCGTACCCCCATTTTCGAATTTCTGGATCCGCCACTGGGAACACCAATCATTTCCAAATATCCTCAATACGCCAACAAAAGTATCTACCTTTAATAAAAGAATGCACTACTAAATGTTTATCTATGGCGTCAAAATCAATCCATAAATTTGCATAAAATCATTTGATAATATCATCATCATAGTGAACGCTCGGGTTATCCCAAAGACTTACCCAACCTTGATTTTCAGAATAAGCGTGAATAGCCTGATAATCATAGGGCCGAAAATAATAAATTTGATTATCATAGTTTTTATTATTTTATTTTCCAAAAAGTCGACCATTACCCATGGAAAATAACTCAAATTATTTTTCTTCTACTACTATTTTATTTATTTTGTATCTCCCAACTAGATAGTTATTGGACAAAAAAACAATATATTTTTTTTAATATTTTCCCTTACAAAAATCAGCCATGAGGTAAAAACAAAAATGGGAAGGTTATTTCATTATTTTTTTCAAAGCCTACATTTAAAATTAGCCTACTAATCCCTACCCAATAATTATCAAACAAAAGACAACAAAAATGATTCCCCCTAAACATAGTATTTTGGCTAATTGTCCCTAGTAAAGGAGTCTAATTAATTTTTTTATGTCTTAATTCCCCAATTATTCTTCATTATCTTATCTTTTAACGCAAAAAAAAAAAAAAAATTATCCTGCAATTAACACCTAATTTCGCCCTATGGTAGAATAAGTAGGAGTCCAATCCTTATCCAAATATTTCACCTTATTCTATAATACACTCCCAATCAACTTCCTATTTATTTTGAAAAAAACACACATTTGTTATTTCAAATCCTTAATTTTAAATTTCTAAATATTTAATTATAGAAATTTATACATTTTATTTTTCCTCAATTTTTATAAAAGAAAAGAAAATCATATTTTTTTATTATTTTATTTTCCAAAAAGTCGACCATTACCCATGGGAAAATAACTCAAATTTTTTTTCTTCTACTACTATTTTATTTATTTTGTATTTCCCAACTAGATAGTTATTGGACAAAAAAACAATATATTTTTTTTAATATTTTCCCTTACAAAAATCAGCCATGAGGTAAAAACAAAAATGGGAAGGTTATTTCATTATTTTTTTCAAAGCCTACATTTAAAATTAGCCTACTAATCCCTACCCAATAATTATCAAACAAAAGACAACAAAAATGTTTCCCCCCTAAACATAATATTTTGGCTAATTGTCCCTAGTAAAGGAGTCTAATTAATTTTTTATGTCTTAATTCCCCAATTATTCTTCATTATCTTATCTTTTAACGCAAAAAAAAAAAAAAAATTATCCTGCAATTAACACCTAATTTCGGCCCTATGGTAGAATAAGTAGAGAGGGTGTGTTTATGTTTAAACCACCAAAAGAATTGGGCACCACTGATCATCCAACAAAACCACTTCTCTTTGCCCTTCCTAGCTAACACGTTTTCCATCAATATCACCAAATATCAGAGAAAGTACTGTACAATATTCATTTCATCAAAATAGAAACACGCTCGATCTGCAAGACGATGAACCATCATTTTAAGCAGCACCGAACTGGCAATTGTAATAAGCATCGATGGCAATGACATCATTTCTGGAATCACCGAATCGAGACTCCGGCACCGGCTACGCT
The DNA here is from genome assembly GCA_016081115.2 of Rehmannia glutinosa. Lineage (NCBI taxonomy): Eukaryota > Viridiplantae > Streptophyta > Magnoliopsida > Lamiales > Orobanchaceae > Rehmannia > Rehmannia glutinosa. The sequence continues at coordinate 12,665,911 of CM071924.1, read as the reverse complement.
GGAGCGCTTCCAATAAGCTAATTCAATTTTCTCAGGAGCTGAAAGCGGAAGCGCTCGTAAAAGCGAAGCATTTCTCGCAGGAGCTGGGGCGATTCTCGTGGAGCCACGGGCACGCGTCGCGGATACCCTCCGGCGTCGGCGGAGGCAACAGCAGATTGGACTCCGCACTGGCGGCTCGGGTGATGCGCCACCAGCGAGCGCAACTCGATCGCACGCGCTCCGGGGCTCAGAAAGCTCTACAAGGACTTAAATTCCTCAACAAAAGTAAAAATAACCGCATTGATGCGTGGAACAAAGTCCAGAGAAATTTCAAGAAGCTGGCCAAAGACGGTTACCTTCATCGCGCTGATTTTGCACAATGCATAGGGATGAGAGATTGGAAGGAATTTTCATTAGAATTGTTTGATGCATTAAGCAGAAGGAGAAGATTAAAAGTTGAGAACATAAGTAGAGAACAATTTTGATTTTTAGTACATATTATTTTTTTAGCCTTAAATCCCAAATTTTAACCTTTAAGTTGTGGATTTTGAACCATTTAGGGGCTGACCTAAGGAGATAAGTCTTGGGGTTTAGAGCTTGAAGAAGAAGGTCCAACTTTGGAGAGTCCAACCATCACTACTTGAAAATTTAAAAGGTGGGTGGAAAAATTCTTTCAACTTCTAGGTGTTTTAAATTGAAAATATGCATGTAGTATTTTGTTATTGAGCACTTGAGATATATATTATATATTGCATGCTATTTTCTTGTATCAAGTTGGAAAAATTCTCAAGTGTTGCTCAAAAATGCGATTTATCGAAAAATAGGGCATACATGCACACTTTATTGTTATACTTGATGAAATTTTGTATGAGAAGGATATGTATGTGTATGACTCTTGAAATCTATATTTTGAATGATTTATAACCTGGACAAGTCGAGCATAATTGATTAAATTTCAACTTTTGGACTTAAAATGCAAAAATGGAAAGTTGGTGGACTTAATTGCAAGAAAATAAAACTTAAGGGACCCCTCTGTAATTTTCGATATTTGGGACTGAACTTAGATTCAAAAATTATGTTTTAACATTTTAATAAAGTTTTAAGAGTTTTTAGATAAATAAAATCAACCCTTAAAAGCCCAAGGACTAGATTGTAAAATTTGAGAAGTTTAAAGGCTATTTTGCAAATTTCAAACTGTACCAGGCCCTAATTTTGAAATTTGAAATTTTAACTCTTAAGGGACTGAAAATAACATATTTTAAGTGTATTCCAAAATCCAAGTATTTAGAGCTTGGAAAGTAATTTTATAAAAGTTGAAGGACTAAAGTGTAAAAGATTAAACTTGAGGACCCAAATGAAATTTCCAGGACTTATGCAGCCCATGCAACTGGAAATACTAATTTAACTATAACTTAATTATATTTTGGACCCAAGATTTAAACTTCATAACAATTGGACCCCTAAAAGCCTTAAAGGCAATTATTTCAAAATGGGACAAAAATAAAATTTTCAAAAGTTAAAGGACCTAAACTTATTTCTTTTTAAAACTGCTTTTGTCCCAATATCCCACTAACCATAGTGACATTTTTCAACTGGAATCACATTAAAATCCCTTCCGGTTTGTGAGTTCCAATTATTTTAAACTTAGAGCCGAAATGGCAATTTTAACAAATTTGGGGCCAATATGAGAATTTTATAAAAACTCGACCTTAAAACTTCAAAAACCTGAATCTCTGAACAATTTGGAGATTTTAGGAACTGACCTCATAATTTTTCAAGGTCGGGATATTTATTTATTTAATTTTTAACCCCAAAAGTATTGGTTTTTACAAAACGGGGCTAAATTGTAAATTTTCTTTTTATCAAGGACCTAACTCAAATTATTTTTCTTTTACTAAAACAGCCCTGGACCCTCTGACTTCAATTCTTAATTAAAATATTTTATTTTCTCAAAAACCCCTTGACTTATCGGACCGCTTGACCGATTAATACCCGATCGAAGATATCGAAGATTGCTTAGGTTCCACCTAATCTTTCAAGATATCGAAGATTGCTTATCCTCACGATAATCATCTTCATCCAAATAACTCCACCAACGCCATAATTGCTACTCACAAATTTTCAAAATTTTCTGAATCGTGAATCAATAATACTCATTTGCTGGTTGACTACGAACTTGTATTTACTTTCTGTTTGAGTCAACTTGGTGTGTCGAGCTCACGACCGATCGGAATGGATACGTCGGGGATGGAACCGGCGCTCGGCCGCTATTCCACTCTTCCGCCCCATCGTCCTAATCCCGCAACCGAGGGACGGAGTTTGTCCAAGGGAAGCGGGTCGTAGTACTTGAGGTATAATCATGATTATGACGGATCCGAGCCTTGCTAGCTCCATGTGGATTTTATCTTTGCCTACGAGCGATAAGGTGACAGGTCTTGGACCATCTTGCTCGGGAGTTACAAGGAAGAACGAAGGAATCATTGTCCGATCCACACGACTGCGGAGTTAATCGGACCCGTTTGGTTGGCGCTACAAATCCGTGACGCAACCGCTACTTGTATTGCATAGGTTGCCGCTACAAATCCGTGCAACCGCTACTTGTCTTGCATAGGATTGGCGTTACAAATCCGTACGCAATCCTCCTCCGCCTGCTTGAACCATAGTGCATGCGTGACCACGAATCTGTTTTCTTAAATTGTATAAGTATATTACTTAAATATATTTATCACGACGCTTATGGATTGTGTGTGAAATCATGCATCATCTCTCACGCGTTTTCATACAACTAAATTTCTCGCATTAACTATATATATCGCCACACTTGCACTCGATCACCCCATCCACTGAGATTTCTGTCTCACCCCCTCCTCGTTTTCTAACCTTTAGATGAAGAGTACGTTGAAGACGTCGAACCTACCACGATTGAATTCCCCTCGCTTGATGTGGAGCGACACTCCTTTTACTTTTATTGTTGTTGGACTTTTCATTTTGTTTGTTTGGTTAAAGTTAAATTTGGATAATCTATTGGGTTGTATTGATTCCGTCGGACCTTAAGATGTAATTTGTACTTGTGTGTATTTTATTCCGCTGTATTAGACTCTATTTCACTTGGAGTTTGTATCATTGGTTTAGACTATTGAATTATTTCTGTTTAAGTGATTGATCATTGTCGCGTCGCGTTTGGGGCGTGACATTGTCATTGTTCTTCCTTCTTCTATTCCAAGTTTCTTCAGTAATTCCTTGGTGTATTTAGATTGACTTACATATATTCTTTCTTGACTTTGTTTGATTTGTAGTCCATGAAAGAAGTTGAGTTCTCTCATCATACTCATTTCAAATTCACCTTGCATAAGCTTAGAGAAATTCTTGCACAAAGATTCATTAGTAGCACCAAAAATGATATCATCAACATATATTTGAACTAGAATATTATCTTGTCCTTTTTCAAAAATAAAGAGAGTAGTATCAACTTTACCTCTTGTAATGTTTCTAAAAGGAAAGAATCTATTCTATCGTACCATGCTCGGGGTGCTTGTTTGAGACCATATAAAGCCTTTTTAAGTTTATAGACATCATTTGGTCTTGAAAAAAATTCAAAACCCGGAGGTTGTTTGACATTAACTTCTTCTTGAATAAAACCAATCAAGAAAGCTGATTTTACATCCATTTGGTAAAGTTTAAAATTTTTGAAACATGTATAAGCAAGTAAAATATGTATAGCTTCTAAACGTGCTATGGGTGCAAAAGTTTCATTATAATTACCTTCTTCTTGAAAATAACCCGGTGCTACTAACCTTGCTTTATTTTGAATAATTTTGCCTTGATCATCTAACTTCTTTTGAAGTACCCATTTTGTTTCGATGATAGTGTTAGATGGAGGACACGGCACAAGTTCTCAAACTTCATTTCTTTCAAATTATTTATCTCTTATTGCATTTATACGAACCAATATTCATCGTCAATTGCTTCTTTAGCATTTTTAGACTCTTTTTGAGAAATTAGAGTTTTTTGGGCATATTTTCTTCTCGCCGTGACCTTGTCAAGTGGATCCCCAATAATAGGACCTTTAGGATGATCTTCTTTAAATTTTAATGCCACGGGGAGATTCGAAGTGTTACCCCTTTTTTCTCGTTGAATATTTGTTGAAAAAGAGGGTTGGTCATTTTGAATGATGTTTGGAACAATTGGTTCGACGTCATCTTTATCATCACTATCTCACTTGTAATTCTTTGGACATCGGAGGCTTCATTGGATTTGACATGTGCGGATTATTCGACTACGTATTTTATTCAGCGAAATCAATAAACACTTGTATGACATGAATTAATGCATTTTTAAAAAAATAATGATTGAATTGGTTTACACCAAATTCAAAGCAAAATAAAAGGGAAAATTGCAATTTTGGTCCCATAACTTTGGGGTGGTGTCAAAACTAGTCCCACTCGATTTTACTTTTTCAAAAACACCCTGTAATTTACAAATTGTATCAAAACTAGTCCCACTCGATTTTAATTTTTCAAAAACACCCTGTAATTTACAAATTGTATCATTTGAGGACAAATCCCACCGCCGATTGGAATTTTCGCCGAAATTCGTCACGTGATAAGCATGTGACCTGAAATTTTGGGAATTTCTCACCCTCTTTGATACGGTGGAAATAAAATGCTAACATGAAAAGAGATTTGGAGGGAAAAAAACTCGTCACCACCATTTTCCCCAAAAACAATATGCCCAAATTACGGGGTATTGTGAGTTTTTTTTCCCTCCAAAATCTCGGTGACGAGTTTTTTTTCCCCCAAATCTCTTTCCTCGCTGGCATTTTAAGTCCATCGTGTCAAGGAGGGTGAGAAATCCTCAAAATTTCAAGTCACGTGCTTATCACGTGACGAATTCAGCGAAAATTCAAATTGGCGATGGGATTTGTCCTCAAATTGATACAATTTGTAAATTGCAGGTGTTTTTGAAAAATTAAAATCGAGTGGGACCAGTTTTAATACAATTTGTAAATTACAGGGTGTTTTTGAAAAAGTAAAATCGAGTGGGACTAGTTTTGACACTCCCCCGAAGTTATGGGACCAAAATTGCAATTTTCCCCAAAATAAAATCATAGTAATAAACACTTGAGCATTTCAAACAATTGAGAAACACTTTCAAGTTCCTAACTACACATTTGATGCTTACACAGAAGTTGATTAAAATGGACAAACATTAACAATCAACATGTGCGTTCGCAAAACCCACTTGCTGGTTCCTGATGCTTCATCATTTAACAACCAATTCACTGCAATAATTTGAGATTAGAGACGTGTCTGCAAATTTGTTGCTGGGATTTTACCGGTAAAGGCACCAATTCACTTAGGCTTCATTTGGATTGAAGGATTTGGAGCTAAGGATTTCAAATCCATAATAACAAGTCCATTGATGTTATTTGGATTGAGTTATTTTATAATGGATTTCAAATCCTTAGAAGCTCTTTTTGGAGTCATTTTGGAGGATTTCAAATTCATCTTAAATGGAGTCATTTGAAATCCTTCCCTCAAATCCTTTCCCCAAATCCAAATCCTCCCATCCAAATGCAACCTTATTGAATTTGACATGTACGGATTCTTCTCTTTCTTTATTGGTTTTTTTTTTACTTATAAACTATTTTTATTCAGCACCAAGAAATTGGGTTTTCGAGTTCTCTTGGTGAATTCTGAAAATTGGAGATTTGGATTTGAAAATGGAGAATCTCTTACTTAATAAGATCTATGCAATCCACACCCAATTTCCGAAAATCCGACTCTGAATTTCTATCTTATGTTATTTTATTTTTATTTTTTTGTCCTTGTTATAACTTCAATTAAGATGCCTAAAAGAGTCGTGGGCCTCCATGTAGAAATAACCGTGAAGCCACTTTTGGAGATTGCTATCTCGGCAAACGCTTCTAATTAAAGTGGGTAATTATTTTTCTAAAATATTTCAATAAAAAGGGAAAATAAATAACACTCATTAAAATTGAGTTTGTGATATGTGAATTTAGCTGTATTAATTTTTTTTAAATGGGTTTGTGGTGGATGCTATTGCTATAAATTAAATATTAAAACAACACCTTGAAATTTTGAATGTTTCCTTTAATCTGCAGGCTAGTATATGTTGAGCCAGGAATGACACCTTTAATAAATTGATATTAAAAGAAAGGATTGTTACCCAGAAATTGATATTGAATATGAATCTTGGTATCTGATTCTTTTTTTTTTGGGGGGGGAGGGAATCTAATGAAAGATATATCCTCTTGGTCATTGTCTAGCTTGAATTGTAAGTAAATGGTGTATTTTTCGGATATGAATTATAATCTCCACTAATTATTGATTATGTGACAAATTTTGTAATTCAACTAAAAGATTTGTATCATATATATATAGGGGAGGATCAAGTGAGACCATGTCTCTAGGTGAGATACAATGGACTAATCTCAACCATCCCCACTATTATTCAATGGGTGTGATTTAATAGATAAAAAATATATTAAAACATTAATTTAATCAACATAAGGGTAATAGGGTAAAATAACATAACAATGTAGTTATAAGAATGGAATCAAATCTCTTTCTCTCTCATCCATCTCTCAAATCTCACGTCTCTCTCTCTCTCTCACTCACACACACACACACACACACACACGTCTCCCTCCATCTCTCCCTCTTTTTCTCGGTTCCTCCATTAATGCAAATGGAAGAACTCGAATCGTGAAAAAAATAGTGAAGAAGATGCAATTTATGTTTCAAATGAAAAAACAACGACGAAGAACTCGAACTCGTTTATATTCAACCTACACTTTATAAACTGATTTTATAGAGAAAAAAATTGTGAAGAAGAAGATGATTTCTATTCCAAATGAAACAACCATGAATAAGACGATGCATCCGTGTAGACATCAATGGAGAACTCGAAACCCGACCATTAAAATAAACTCTTTAAAACTGTAATTTTCACGAATAAGGCGATGCATAGATACTTATGAAATGATGTATAAATACTTATGAAACGTTGCATATATAATTATGAAACGATGCATATATCTCAGGATATTACATATTTGAAAATATGCATCAAAAATCTACTAAATATGCATTATCTCAAAAACTATCTATGCGGCGTAAAAAACTAATATGTAGTACAAAGATAACCAACTATGCAAGACGTCATAAACTATGCAACAAAATCAACTAACTATGCATTATCTAGAAACCATCTATGCGATGTGGAATAAATAAATATGCGATACATTATGTAACACCTCATTTTCATAATTTCCAAAGGCAACATCACATTTTCATAACTAAATATGCATTATATTGAACCTATTTATGCGATGTAGAATAACTAAATATGCGATGACGTTATATTCAATTTTTATTGTTTTCGTAAAAGCATTGCCAATAAAACAACTAAATATGCATTATTTGATGTCTAATTATGCAGTAGAAGAACCCTAACTATGCAATAAAATAAAAATATTTGGAAAGAAACATGTTCCTTAAATTCCGCCACAAAATCCGGCAGTTTCAATCTCAGCCCATAAAACCCGCCGGGACCACTAATTTGACTTACAAAATTACCACCTTACCCTTAAATTGGCGGAAATCAGGTAATTAAAAAAAAGAATTAATCACATCCCTTCATTTTTTAAGATCAATGGGTAAGATGAGTCCACACTGTCTCACCTAGGGAGGGTGGTCTCATTTGAACCAAATCCTATATATATATATATATATATATATATATATATATATATATAGGGGAAGGATCAAGTGAGACCATGTCTATAGGTGAGACACAATGACTAATCTCAACCATCCCTCACTATTAATCAATGAGTATAATTTAATGGATAAAAATATATTAAAATATTAATTTAATCAATATAAGGGTAGTAGGGTAAAATAACATAACAAGTTAGTTACAAAAATAAAATCAAATCTATTTCTCTCTCATACATCTTCCAATTTTTCCAATCTTACGTCTCTCTCTCTCTCTCTCTCTCTCTCTCTCTCTCTCTCATTCCTCCATTAACGCAAATAAAGAAAATTGTGAAGAACTCGAAAATTATAGTTCATGAAAATTACAGAAAAAACAAGAAAAATCGGTGCAATATTACGGAAAAATAACGAACAGTGAGTTCGAAAACTAAATATGCAACAAAACTCAACTAAATATGCATTATCCGAAACTATCTATGCAAACGAAAAAAACTAATATGTAGTACAAAGATATCCAACTATGTAAGACGTCATAAACTATGCAACAAAATCAACTAACTATGTATTATCTAGAAACTATTTATGCATTGTGGAATAACTAAATACGTAGTACATTATGTAACATCCCATTTTTATAATTTCCAAAAGCAACATCCCATTTCATAACTAAATATACATTATATTGAACCTATTTATGCGGTGTGGGTGTAACTACATATGCGATGACGTTATATTCAATTATGTCTTGTTTTCGTAAAAAAGCAGTGCCAACAAAATAACTAAATATGCATTATTTGATGTCTAATTATGCATTAGAAGAACCCTAACTATCTTTGTAAAATAAAAATATTTGGAAAGAAAACAGGTTCCTTAAATTCCGCCATAAAATCCGGCATTGTCAATTTCACCATAAAATCTGCTGGGACCACAAATTTGAATTACAAAATTACAAACTTACCCTTAAAATCAACGAAAATTAGGAAATAATTAAAAAAACTGAATTAATCACATCCCTTCATTTTTTAAGATCAATGGGTAAGATGAGTCTACACTGTCTCACTAGAGAGGGTTGTCTCATTTGAACCAAATCATATATATATATATATATATATATATATATATATAAACAAAAAGAAGGAGAGATATGGTACTTGAAACCAACCTACAGATTAATCAAGTTTAGGTTATAGAAATATTAATAAGTCTTTTCAAAACATGATATTTAGAGTAAAATATTGGAAGTCTAACAAACTTGCAAATCATTAAAAATGATACCCAAAAAAATCATTACAAATTGAGCAATGGGGAATTTTAGAAACTTACGAAATACCCTCAACATATGATGGCCATATCACTCATAAAACATGCAAACATAAATACAAAAGCAATCAGATAATAAGAGTAATATCACTAAGAGATTAACGGCAAAATTGTAGTACTAATTCTGTAGTATTTTAGAATAGTACAAAGATGAGTGCTAGTAATGATTTTTAAAAATTGTTTTTGGTCAAAGTTTTTCAATTCCAACATAAATCAGTACATATTCCCACACCCACAAAACTTTAAACTTGAAGAATTCCCAGTTAATCAAATTGTTCAATTTGCAGCTTAACATCAGGCCAGCTATAATAACGCATTACAACTAACCAGACTATTGTAATGGTGTTGTGAAATACATGATCGATATTCTTGTATGTTGGGTAAAATTTTAAATTGTATGGTTTTACATTTTTAGAAAATGGCCGGAAGATTGTGTAAAGGCTTAGTCGAGTCTGATTAGATACGAGATCCGCAAGACAAAAACGCCCGTATACTAGTGCTTACGGTTCCGGCGCCGCCTCTAAGATACAACGACTTTACAATTCCGGTTAACGGCAAAGACAAAGAAAAACCGAACAATAACGAACAACAAGTTGTTCTTGACTTTCAAGCTTTTGAACGAAAGGGAAAATCAATATGCTCGTATGATGCAAATGACTAGGTTATTATCCGAGTTTTTCGTATATCAAATCATCTGCAGGGGCTTCAATATTATAGTCAATGAAGTGCCCGTCACGGAAAATCGCGTCTCGTAGGTGCGCTCCAACTCTCTGTTTGGCGCACGACCCCACCCGGCCCGTCCGTCGCTTTGCCGTCTTGCGGGTGCTCAACTCTCTGTAGGGGAGCACGACCCGACCGCCTTGACGGGCCGTGCTCCCCGCCCGTCTTGCGAGACCGAAGCTTTCCTAGTTTGAACTTATTTAATTAATTACGAAAATTAATTAAATCTATTTAATTAATTACAAAAAATTAATTAAACATTTATTTTTAAAGGTTTTTGGTCCAAAAAGAATAAGGGCCCAAGCCCAAGCCTAAGGCCCACGATCCACGACCGGGCCGGCCGGGCCAAGCCGAGCCGGCCGGCGGGCGGCGGCGGCGCGCGCGCGCGTGTGTGCTTTGAACCAAACCCACAAGCATGTAGGTCCTCTCCCCTTTAAAAACTTGGGTGCCCCCAAGGGCCCAAACCCATTTGTCCAACTTGGGATAAATAAAGTGTGCAAACTTTTCATCCTTTTCCTATGTGGGATGGAGCATCTCTCCTCCCCCACATTTTCCATTTTCCATACCATTTATTTGTGTTAAGTGGCTAACTTCTAGCATTAATTTCTCATTCACCCGGAATCGGTTTTGAGAAATTCCAAATGCTATTCTCATCTACTCTCTTAGTAGAATTTTTACAAATAATTTAATTCCATTTTTCACAAATCGGTTTTGAACCTTCCTTAGTAAGGTACTATCGGATTTACTAGCCGCTTAGTGACGCGATGTCTTGAACTACTCGATCGTTTGTGTAAACCAAGACAACAAAGATTTACACAATAACAACTCTAACACTTGTTGTTCTCACGTTGTGTCCATTTCTGGGACCATATCTTAGATTCATATATGTTTCATTTGAAGCGACCATTACTTCTCACTTATATAGGTGATCTCCTATTGAAGAGTATCCTGCAATACTCCACCTTTCGGTATAGAAATTATTAAAAGTCTTAAACTTAACCTCACCACATTCAAAGCGGGTTTAAATACACTTGGATGGATCGAGAATGAGTTAACACATTTTCCAAGTGTTCGGTGAACATTCATAACTTAGTTGTCCCATTGAACCAAGGTCTTGGGATCTCCAATTCACAAGGTTGGAGTTCTTGCTATGAACATTCTTTAAGTTGTGGATTTTAAACCCATTCCCCTTAACAGTTTATACAACTGATCTCGATTTATGCCTTTTGTAAGCGGATCCGCAAGGTTTTCCTTTGACTTTACGTAGTCAACCGAAATAACCCCATTCGAAATCAACTGTTTATTGGTATTATGTCTACGACAAAAATGTCTAGACTTACCTCTTTCTTTTACTCGAACGGACACCTTTAATAAATACAACATGTCATGATTTTAATGATCGTACCATCACTTATATCATAAATGCTGAATTTATTTCTTTCCGCTTCTACTTTTTCCAAAGCACCCTCACATTTCAAGGCAATCTCCTTTATGTGGGTTGCTTAAAAGTCAAGCTCCCCTTTCAACTTCCGGTATCTAGTTTAACACAAGATCATCCTAATTCTTATGGCTCTCGGCCATTTTTATTTTGTTAGAACATTGTCACGACAATCCGGTTAGAACCTCGTTCTACCGATTTTGATCTTAGTTCCAACAACTCCATCTTTTACAAGGTGTGTACCCTTTGATGTTATCACATCTTTAGTAAGACTTCAGATTCAAATTGTTACGGTGTCTGCCTCTAGTGTTACAACACTTTCGAGAACACCTCATGCAAATGTGGTTTCGGTGTTTACAATACTTTTGGCTACACCTTCATTACATTAAAAATGCAAATGAAACTCCACCGTGTTCCACAAAGTATGATCATACCCCCACATTTGCCGATTTCCATTCGGAATCCCTTTGTCTTCCTCAATCCAAAGTCGAACTATCAAATCCTCAAGCCCCATATCCTTTTGCTTGTGCTTGAGATAGTTCTTAAAATCTTTCCACGATGGCGGCAATTTTTCGATAATCGCGGCCACTTGAACGACTCACTCGAATCATCCCTTCGCATACTTTAAGTCGTGAAGTATGATATGTATTTCTTGTACTTGGCTAATCACCGTATCGGTGTCAACCATCTTATAATCCGAAATTTACCGACTACAAATTTCTTTGTAATGGCATCTTCTTTTTATACTTTTTTCTCCAAAGAGTCCCACAACTCTTTGGATGTTTTGAATGAACTATAGGCGTTGTACACGGTATCGCTCTAGTCCGTTCAAAATATAATTTCGACAAAGCAAATCATCTTTGTTATGCCAAGCATCCACAACGATTCTCCGTTCATTGTCGGATTCTTCATCACCAACGGTAGGGGGTTCCTCCTTCACGAAACGAGACAGCTCCAAGGTTGTCACGTAGAACAGCATCTTCTGTTGCCATCTCTTGAAGTCGGCACCGGAGAACTTCGCCGGTTTCTCGCCATGAGCAGGAGCAGCAACCTTGGCTGGAGCGAACGATCCTGGTTATCGTCTACAACAAACAAGATAAAAAAATTTATCGTCTTGCGATTGTTGGGTAAAATTTTTAAATTGTATGGTTTTTACTGTTTTTAGAAAAAGGCTGGAAGATTGTGTAAAGGCTTAGTCGAGGCATGTATTAGATACAGTCTCCGCAAGACGAAAACGCCCCGTATACTAGTGCTTACGGTTCGCGCTCGCCTCTAAGATACAACGACTTTACGATTCGGTTAACGGCCAGACAAAGAAAAACCGAACAACAACGAACAACAAGTTGTTCTTGACTTTCAAGCTTTTGAACGAAAGGGAAAATCAATATGCTCGTATGATGCAAATGACTGGTTATTATCTGAGTTTTTCGTATATCAAATCATCTGCAGGGGCTTCAATATTATAGGCAATGAAGTGCCCGTGCGGAAAAAATCGCGTCGTAGGGCTCGAAAAGGCACATTTGCACGAATGCAGGCACTTTTTCAAGCAGGGAGCACGACCGAGCGCACGCACGGCGTCTTGCTGCCGTCGCGGCCCTCCAACTCTGGCTTTAGCGCACGACCAGGCACGCACGGGCCGTGCGCGCCGCCCATCTTGCGGTGCTCCAACTCTCTGTAAGAGCACGACCCGACCGCACGGGCCGTGCTCTCGCCGTCTTGTAAGACCAAAGCTTTGTTTGATACATGTTTTTATCTTAATTTTGATGATTTTATTTTATCACCAAAACAATGTTTTTAAAGGTTGTCCAAATACTCCTAAATGACTTAAAATGGTTTTAATATTTTCCAAGTATTTCCTCAAGTTTATTTTTGATAATAATATATCAATGGGTTTTTACTCCTATAACAGGTTCCTAAATGTTGTCTAAATACTCTCGATTGGTTTAAAATGTTTTTACTAAATTTTCGGAGTATTTCTTGAGTTTTATTTTCGACAAAATTGGACAACATTTACGTCTCGTGGTCGTCGACCTGGTCATCTATAGGCAACCCGTGACTGAAGATATTTTTAGAAACAGAAAATGAGACGGAAGGAAAAATAGGCGGTCGACCGGTCACCCCGGGGCGTCGGCCGTCCGGTTGGCCGATAAGCCACGGCCGACCGTACTGCAAGTTTCCATGTTGAAACAGACAAAACCTCTTCGTTTTTGATTAGGGGGGACCGGTTGAGGCAGGGTCGACCGGTCGAAGCCTCACGTCGACCGTGGGCCTGTTGAAATTTTTCAAAGTGTTCTTATTTCTCTTATTTCTATGCGACCGGTGCCCTATGTATTGACAAAAAAATATGACCGTTTGACAATGAGACACATTTTCTTAAATTGTGGGATTGATTTCTAACGACTATATTCTTGATTTTAATTGTATTTTTCTCAGATTTTCAATCCCCAAGAGGAGCCTATGCTTGATCAATCATCTCCTATAAATAGAGGAAGTTTTGGAGCAACCAATACAACAATTGAGATACAACACAACAAGATACACTTCAAGCATATACTTGGTCTTTCATTGTTATTATTTTTGTTGTAAATTTACCTAGCTTATCACTTTCACATCCTTGAGGTCTAGGCTATTCTTGATTACACCTTGCACTCAAATTGTATTATTCATTATTGAGTTGTAATCTTGATTTTTGGTTATCATTCAAACACAAGATATCCTTGTGAGTGTTCTTGTGGTAAGAACACACTTGGATGATCTAGGTGATAGGTGAAGAAGATTGTGGTGATCTTCTTATCGGGTGTTGAAAAATTTGGTATTTTTCAAGGTTGAAGATTGTGGTAATCTTCACAAGATGTCGTTGAAGGAAGATTGTGGTAATCTTCAAAGGGAGATTGTGGTAATCTCCAAAGGTGGTGTTGAAGAAGAGTGTGGTGCTCTTCAAGGTGTTGTAAGTTGAATTTGTATTAATTTTGGCAATTAATAAAATTCTTTTTCCTTTTGAAATCCATCCCGGATATACTGGGGTGGTAGAGGATTAGGCCCTAGGTGGGTTGAACCTCTTTAAATCAACGTGTGTTGTTTACATTCCGCACCTTTATCATTGTGTTTGAGCATTCGATTGCAAAAAGGGGAAATCGAAAAAAAGATGGAGATAATCTATTCACCCCCTCTAGATTATCGTAGCCGCTTGACTTACAAGTGGTATCGAGCCAAACTCTTTGGCAAGCTCGTTTCACAACGCGAGTGAAGAGAAACGATTGTCGGCTACGAACGAAGCTCATCTATCCGGCACCTCCACCACCAAGCCACCACTATTTGATTCCAAAAATTTTAATTTTTGGAAAGAAAGAATGGAATGCTACTTACAAGGTTGCGGGTTCGACATTTGGAACACCGTCATAAACAGAGAATCCATTCCGGCGAAAGATACATCACACACCTCAAAAGGCTTCAAAAAGCTCAATGATGAAGAGAAGAAAATCATCTCCTTAAACGGTAAAGCTCTCAATATTTTGTATTGTTCATTTACTAATTTGGAATATGAACATATTGTAGGAATAAAGTCGGCACATGAAGTATGGCAAAAATTAGAAGCCATCTATGGAGTATTTGCAAATGAAAGGAGTCAAACAAAAGCATCTATCTCTCAAGGTCATACAAGCTCAAATCTAAGGAACAAGCCTCCTACAACTTCCAACTATGAAGAAGTTGAATATTGTTTTATGGGCATAAATGAAGAAAACGAGGTATGTCTTAAACCCTCTACTTCCTATGATATTGTCATTCAAAATAATTATAGTGATTTACAAAATGATTATGATGAACTTCAAAATGAATTCCAAAGCTTACTTGTTAGATACAAAAATTTGAAAATGGAATTCAATATTTTGAAAAATGATAAGGATAGTTTATTTACTTCCTATGAATCACTATCATGTGCTCACACCACCACTCTTGACAAGGTTAGAAACCTTGAAAAGAAAATAGTACTCTTGTTGAGAATATTGATTGCATGAAAAAGGATTTATTAAAATCCAACTTGAGTACCAATAAAATGTCCAATATTGTTGATATTCATAATTGTGATAAAGGACTTGATCATAATCCTAATGTTGTTAATCATATGAAAAAGGATCAAGTCACTATGCATATTGGTCATTATGCTCCTAGAATTATTACTTGTTTTTATTGTGGCAAAAAGGGTCATACGGCTAATTCTTGTCGGGCTAGAAATAGCTCTAATTATTGTTGGAGACCTAAAAGTCTCAAAGCTAATCCTAAAGGACCCAAACACATGAGGGTACCACAAAATAATGTGTTATTAGGTACCCTAAAGTAATAATCGGAGAAAATTCATGCCACCAAGAAAACATCAAATGAACGTTTCATTTGATCAAAGAAGGAGAAACTATTCTCAACAAAGCCAATTTCCAAGAAGAGCGTATAATCAAAAATGGGAAGAACACAATCCTTGGAAATGGCAAAGACATCATCAACAAGATGATTTTCAAAGAAGAAGAAACCATCAACAATGGGAAGGTAACCAACCTTGGAAATGGAGTAATCAAAGAAGTCATCATCAACAAAGTGACTTCTCAATGGGAAGATATCATCAACAATGGGAAAGACACAACCCATGGAAACGGCGTAATTGGTAAACCGTATCTCCCCATTTATATATGCATTTTATTTTTAATTCTATGCATATTTTTAAATTGTGTCTTAATTGCAAAATGAGTCTTCAAATATTTATTTTTTTTTTATTTGTGAGTTTCATAGTTTAAAAAAAAAAAAAAAAAAAGAAGACCTTGCATGATTTTCTAAAACTTTTGAGCATTTAATTAGACTTATGTGGCTTATTATCTCTTATGAAATCTTATAGCATAAGCTCTTTTTGATATCTCCTATTACTTGCCTACACTTGTATTTTCTATGCAAATGTTGTCTAAGAATTGTGTAGGATACATATTTCATACTCATTGGCTATTACGTCATCAAGTTTCTTAAACTATCGAGGTATGTCTACTCGTATTTTTCTTTAAACTCGATATTATGCTTATGCACATATCTTTTAAGATATTTCACTTTAACCCCTTAAGTGCCCCTAAATGATTTTGCAAAAATTCTCTTAAAAGGGCACTACTCGCTAAGTCTCGATTTTCTCAAATTTATGTTTTCCGAAACCCGTATTTGTTGGACTTTGTCCAAAATTATCTTTTTGCAAAGTTTTAAAACTTTTGGGGTGAAAAATCGAATTTTGGAAAATTCTGGAAAAGAAAAATTGCACTGGGACGGTCAAAGCAGGGGCGACCGGTCGCCCTGCACGTCGACCGGTCGCACCCCACCTCGACCGGTCCGCCTGGAAATTTCACAACTTAAAATCGTTCTGTTTCTCATTTCAAAACAGCATTTGTTATTTCTCTCAAACCCTTAACGAGAATATCACCCCCTTTCTTCCAAAATCTTCAATTCTTCATCATTTTCACGATTCTTGTTGCTAATCTTCTTATTTTCACAAGAATCTTACATATATGGCTCCCCAAAGAATTCCACCGGTCGAAATCCCATCTCCAAGCGTAGAAAGGGCGGAGAGGGTTCGTCAAGAAATCGGCAAGAGGAAGCCGAACAAAGGATATTCGAGCCGCTCAAAGAAACGTGGCTCAAGAAGGTGATGATGTTCAAAATCCCATTCTCTCTCGGGCCCAAATTACCGAGCTACACGGAACAATTTCGCTCCAAAATTGCCGTTGGGCGAAAGGTAAAAATCCTTTGTTACTCAAGCCCCTAATTCCCACAATGTTCTTAATTTCATCAATAAATATGCGGAATGGTATTATGAGGACTCGGGAATGAGAGGAAAGTCTATTGCTCGGACTAAAATGTGTCGTTTTAGTTCATTTACAAATGAGTATCCTACGATTAAAGGATTTTTGAGGAACAAGGTTGGATGTATTTATGGGAACATGCTTATGTTTTGTATGATGATGATATTATCCAACTCTTTTATGCCAATATGTGGGTCGAATATGATGTTGAAAGGAAGCTATAGCCGTAAATTCACTTATAAAGGGGACGTCATTTTAGATGGACTCCAAATGATATTTGCCGGTTTTTTTACGTGTTAGAGAAGGTGGTTGGGATTATTTCTCTTGTGGGACTTGGAATGATGAAATGTTGGGGTGTCAATGAAAGAAGTGAAGACGTATTTGGGAGTATGGCCAAAGTACTCTTTGTTGGCAATGACACTTGAGCATCGTATTTTATCGGTCATTGTCGCATATTGCATTTATGGTAAGTCGGGAAAGATGCCTAGCAACATAGATTACTTCTTGACGTATAAGATTGCTAGGAGGGAACCACTTAACTTTGGTGCCATACTTATTCAATGTCTAATCGAGTCCATCACTCAAGGTAATAAGAAGTTAGTTATGGGAAATTGGATTTGTAAACTTCTTATTCAATCGGGACTTCCTTCGTCAGTGTAACTCGGAAGTATTTCAAAATGACTTCGACATTGATAATATCTCCCAAATGGTCACGATGCACAAGAATATGGACATCCGACCAACCAAAATGGCTAGAGGAAGAGGTCAAGAGTCCCCCGATCCTAATGACTACTTTGATGACGCCGAGGCCGCAAGATTGGCGGAAGAGGGTGAATCGAGCAATCCGGAGGGTAATACCGGTGCTCAACCGCCTAGGAGGTATACTCAAGCCGAATTTGATGAGATGAGGGCTTTTCATGAGACGAGATATGAGGCTTTGGAGCAAAAGACCTCCAAAATGCAAAAGTCTATCGGCAAATTGAAGAAATTTATCAAGGATTTTATTCCCGATCTTGCTTCTCCTCGGATGAGGAATGATGTCCCCACCCCTTTACTTTCTAGCATTTTCATTAATGTTGCTTTGTACTTTGATGAACTTTTGTAAAACTCATTTGTACTAATGATATTTGCTTGTTTTTCTTAAAAGGGTTAAAATTGCAAGTTGATAATGACTTGTAGATGATCATGATTTTGATGGAGTATTTGATGGTAAAAATACTCTTATATGGCATGGTTTGAATATTTGTATGAAGTACTTGATGGTAAAAGTGCTTCTCTTGATGCTTTGATCTTTATGCTTAGTTGGATATGTTGGGACATTTGATACTTGTATTGTTTAAGGCATAACTTATTACTTGATGGATGCTCAAATTTTTGGCATTTGTAATGCCTTGATCATTCTTAGTTTATCTCAATTGGGTTGAACCCTTGAGAATCTACTTTGAGCTTCTTATTTGATGAACAAATGTTGCATATGTTGCATATGATCTTTTTGAGCTTTGAAATGAGGTTGATTGATGATATGAAAATTTTTGGCTTGAAACCTTTACAAGGACTATATGCAAACTCTTTTATTTCTCACGCACACAAGGTGTTTGTTGAAATGTCGCTATGAAACTTTCAACTTCTACATGATTCTCTTGCTTCAAAATGTCGTAAAATCTTTTTGAAATCATGTTTTTAGCTTACTAATGAGCTTATGGATCTCTTATGTTTCAATTCTCCCATTTTCCTTGGATTATTATGCTTTAATTGCTCAACGGTTATTAAACCGTCCCTTTGGCGCTTTGATATTATTGTATGGTGTTTTCACCATCCTAACATTCTTTTTGATGATTCCAAAGGGGAGAAAAACAGGATATTGGCTCATTAGCTCGAAGAAGCTAATAAAAGCTTGTCATAAAAGCTATAAGCTATGGCTTATAAAAAGCCATAAGTTGTGATTCGTTTTTAGTCCAATTGTTGCTTGATGGACTTATATTATTGTCTAATGATGTTTTGTGACAGGGGGAGCTTATAAGCTCTTGAACAAATTGTAAAAGCTAAAGCTTTTAGCTTATGAATAATTGCTTTTACATTATTCTTGATGTCTTGTTGATAGGGGAGCTTGTGTTTATTATTGAAAAATATTTACTCCCTACTTGGTTGCTTTAATATTTTTGGAAATTTTGGTTGCTTCCAAATGGTCAAATGTTTTTACCGGAAAATCATTTCTAAAATTGCTCTCTTAGTTTGTGTTAAAATTGTTTTGGTTTGTAATCATCAAAAAGGGGGAGATTGTTTGATACATGTTTTTATCTTAATTTTGATGATTTTATTTTATCACCAAAACAATGTTTTTAAAGGTTGTCCAAATACTCCTAAATGACTTAAAATGGTTTTAATATTTTCCGGAGTATTTCCTCAAGTTTATTTTTGATAATAATATATCAATGGGTTTTTACTCCTATAACAGGTTCCTAAATGTTGTCTAAATACTCTCGATTGGTTTAAAATGTTTTTACTAAATTTTCGAGTATTTCTTGAGTTTTATTTTCGACAAAAATTGGACAACATTTACTCCTCGTGGTCGACCGGTTATCCCTATAGGGCAACCCGCATACAAGATGTTTTTAGAAACAGAAAATGAGACGGAAGGAAAAATAGGCGAGTCGGCCAGTCGCATCTCGGCGTCGATCCGGTCCGGTCGACCGGTACCTGCAAGTTTCCATGTTGAAACAGAACAAAACCTCTTCGTTTTTGATTTGGGGGACCGGTTGAGGCAGGGGGTCGACCGGTCGAAGCCTACGTCGACCGGTCGCCTGTTGAAATTTTTCAAAGTGTTCTTATTTCTCTTATTTACGTGCGACCGGTGCCCTATGTATTGACAACAAAAATATGACCGTTTAACAATGTGAGACACATTTCCTTAAATTGTGGGATTGATTTCTAACAGCTATATTCTTGATTTTAATTGTATTTTTCTGTAGATTTTCAATCCCCAAGAGTAGCCTATGCTTCATCAATCATCTCCTATAAATAGAGGAAGTTTTGGAGCAACCAATACAACAATTTAGATACAACACAACAAGATACACTTCAAGCATATACTTGGTCTTTCATTGTTATTATTCTTGTTGTAAATTTGCCTAGCTTATCACTTTCACATCCTTGAGGTCTAGGCTATTCTCGATTACACCTTGCACTCAAATTGTATTATTCATTATTGAGTTGTAATCTTGATTTTTGGTTATCATTCAAACACAAGATATCCTTGTGAGTGTTCTTGTGGTAAGAACACACTTGGATGATCTAGGTGATAGGTGAAGAAGATTGTGGTGATCTTCTTATCGAGGTGTTGAAGAATTTGGTATTCTTCAAGGTTGAAGATTGTGGTAATCTTCACAAGGTGCCGTTGAAGGAAGATTGTGGTAATCTTCAAAGGAGATTTTGGTAATCTCCAAAGGTGGTGTTGAAGAGGAGTGTGGTGCTCTTCAAGGTGTTGTAAGTTGATTTTGTATTAATTTTGGTAATTAATAAAATTCTTTTTCCTTTTGAAATCCATCCCTGGATATCTTTGGGGTGGTAGAGGATTAGGCCCTGGTGGCTTGAACCTCTTTAAATCAACGTGTGTTGTTTACATTCCGCACCTTTATCATTGTGTTTGAGCATTCGATTGCAAAAAGAGGGCGAAATCGAAAGATGGAGATAATCTATTCACCCCCTCTAGATTATCGTAGCGCTTGGACTTACAAGCTTTCCCGGTTTGAACTTATTTAATTAATTACGAAAATTAATTAAATCTATTTAATTAATTACAAAAAAATTAATTAAACATTTATTTTTAAAGGTTTTTGGTCCAAAAGAATAAGAGCCCAAGCCCAAGCCCAAGGCCCACGACCGGACCGGGCCGAGCGAGCCGGCCGGCGGCGGGGCGGCGGCAGACGCGACGCGGCGTGTGTGCTTTGAACCAAACCCACAAGCATGTAGGTCCTCTCCCTTTAAAAACTTGGGTGCCCCCAAGGGCCCAAACCCATTTGTCCAACTTGGGATAAATAAAGTGTGCAAACTTTTCATCCTTTTCCTATGTGGGATGGAGCATCTCTCCTCCCCCACATTTTCCATTTTCCATACCATTTATTTGTGTTAAGTGGCTAACTTCTAGCATTAATTTCTCATTCACCCGGAATCGGTTTTGAGAAATTCCAAATGCTATTCTCATCTACTCTCTTAGTAGAATTTTTACAAATAATTTAATTCCATTTTTCACAAATGGAAACCACTTAATTAATTGGTCAAAATCGGGTCAACACCCAATTTCTCAAAGACCAATTCCAACATTGTATAGGTGGCGTTGGACTTAATGGATATGGTTTATGCGTGATGACTAACATGCAAATTATGGAATCATATTGTCTGTTGATAAGTCCAACAATAGATCCAACAAGGTTGCATGTGGTCATTGTTTGGCTATCCATGGTCCTAATCTCAACCTCGAGTCGGACGGAGAGTTCGACGGGCGATTGGATCGTAGAACGGTATATTCATGAATATGACGATCTTTGGGAAAAAGTCCATACCTAAAGAGACATCAATCCTCTTTGGAGGAATAAGGTGGTTGGGCTTCGGCCATATATTATTGGGAGCCATAAGGAGAACGGACAGGGTTAGTGACCGATCAACACTAATCCTACGTTTCTTGTATTGGACTAATTAATTTCTTGATTGCCTTGAGATATCCATGTCCTCATGTATAGTTTAATTTGTATCAGTGATCGACTGTTCTGGATGGATTGCTTTTCTGGACGAATCTTATCTTGCTATGTATGTTTATACATTATAAAATATTATGTATGAAAAGAGATCACCACACCGCATGTTTTGCATATGTTAAATTGTTTTATGAATACATGTTGCTTTCACTTTTCCCCTACCACTGAGCTTGTTTGGCTCACCCCCTTAGCTTTTAAAAGTTTCAGAGACAGAAGCTGGAGCTGACAAGGAAACGATTATTAAGCATATGGATCAAGAGTAAATCTAATGTTACCAGACTACTCTGTTAATATTTTGGACATGTAATTATCTACTATGTAAAGTTATGTGACGTATTACTTTATCGTACTTTAAACTTAATTAAAGACATTTGTTGTATTTATAGTTTGATAAACTTGTATTTTGGATTATAGCTCTTGTAGAGCCTAAGTAATAAATAATGAATTGTCGTTACATATATTATGATGAATGGGGGCTTGACACAATGTATTAGTTTTGGTAAATCATATTCTATCTATACCGTTTATGATAATCTAAAAGGTAACAAATAATAAAAAAAATCAAAGATTCTATCTATACAAAGAAAATTATAAATTAAACATTTTACGTACATGATATATGTTGACAAGCCAAAACAGGAATAAATAAATAAATTGTTCAAATTTATTGATGGCAAATTTGCATGTTGCTTGCCAAATATCACACAAATTTAATTGAAGTGATTTTACCCAGATATATTGTGTGCAAAGATAAACAAATAGTATTTGCCACCTATTTTAGATTTTATAGAATTTTTTTAAAAAAATATTCGATAATTTTGATTAATAAAATTAGAACAATTAACTAAGTGATTAAATGTCAAAACACAATAACGACACATTTGATATTTTTATTGAATATAATTTACAAATAAGTTTTTCAGAATTTGAAGCGAACGATTTGTATGATACTCTTCTAAATTTTGGATTTTTTTTAGTATTTTTAATTAGTATGTTGGATCTCCTACAACTACCACCAAAATTTGTGATACCAACACTACAAGAATTTGGCGAAATACCGACGGACGTGTTTCGTCGGCATATTCTGATAGTTTACCAATGGGATACTGACATATTTGGGTTAAGTTTTTCTTAAAAAATTCTTGGCACATAGTCGACCAATTTGTCGAGGATTTATCGATGGATTAGCGGATCGTCAAGAAAATGGTCGAAAAATTTGTGTCAAATGTTGATCACGCAAGAGCGATGCAAGGCCGAGGCATTCTTTGATGCGAGTTGAAGCGACAAGGACTGTAGCTACCTCCTCTTACACAGCCATCGTCCAGACCCGATGACCCTCCCTAGTAGGTACTATTGGATTAATTAATTATTATGTAACTAAGAATTGATATTGGTGTAATAAAAGTAGTTTGAATTTTAATTTGATGTGAATTTGGTGTATAATTCTAATATTATTATTTTCTTCAGGTAAATTTGTGTTTGTGCATTTGATATGTATTGTTTCCATAGATTATACTGGTAACAAATATGAATATAACAAAATTAAAAAATATTATTAACAAAAATTATTGATTTAAAACAATCCGTCGGTAAGATAAGTTCAAGTTAACTTTATCCAAACTCATTAATATTCCTATTTGAGGAAAAATTGCGATCTTTTGGTCCTATCTTATAATGCGATTTTAGTCTCATGATTTCAAAATAGACCCACTCAAATGATTTAGTTTCCTGTAATTTAGTTCCATCATTAATCAAGTCGTGAGTATAACTATCAATGCCATTAAACTCTTGTCTTGGACGGAAATGTCTTGTCGTTCGTCATTTTAGAGGAAACTCACTCCGAAGGCTTAGAAGCCTTCTTTCAAGCCGCTCCATATTTTAGCCTCTATTACAAGCAAATCAAAAGAAAACTGTAGGTCCCAGGGGGTGTGAGTGTAAGGTTTAGAAGGGGTTGAATAAACCTTACCAACTTTTCAAGTTAGTCCTTTCAAATATTCGAGTTAATACTTCACGATTGTATCCTTGATGGACAGCTAAGTTAGTTAATCGTGAGTTAGTCACTCAATAGACTGATCAATGTTGATAGAATAACTCGATTGTTTTGACTAAAGACTTAACTCGACTGTGATTTGTTTTTCAGCGGAAGACTTAACACCCTTGAATTTGGTTAAGTTTGTTTTAATACTTGGTTTTAGCACTCGTTGATTGTCAACTGGATAGCAAATTTATCAGATATAAAAATAAGATGCAGAAATTAAAGTCTTGAAATGTAAATGACACAATAAGTTTTTATAGAGGTTCGAAGATGGGGCAATTCTTCTACTCCTCTCTTCTCCAACTCCTGGAGGAATCCACTAAGAATTGATTAATATACAGAGTGGTTAACAGTCCGGATACAAGTCTTGATCACCCAGTGACTTGATCCTTTGGGACTCGATCTGCGAGATGCCTTGGTCACACAAAGTGGCTTCTCGTGCGACTCAACTTCTTCACAGGGCAGTGCTTGCTACTACAGCCCACTTGCTCAAGCTTCTTGGATTTGATCACGAAGCCCTCCAAAAACTTGAGACTGGTTCGACCTTGAACCTTTCTACAATCCTTCGTGGAATGTAGACCCCTTGATTCTTCAAAAATTTCCTCTTCAACTGATTGAAGTTGTCTTTCCTTCACAGGTGAGTGTTGGATTGATTTCCTTCGTAATATAGGTTTGAGGATTGATCTAGAATGACTTGAGAATATTTTTTGGTTACAATTCAAATGTTTTCTTGAATGTTCGTGGTTCAGGTTAATGTTCTCTCAAAGTTATTCCTCAGCCTTTTATAGTGATCTTTCAAAAATCTGCTCGTTGAAGAGATAGACTTATTTTTTAAAGTCACTTGAGGTCGTTGGCTTGTCTTGTTGCAGTCCTTGGAATTGCCATTTCCTCGTATGAATGATTCTTGACTTTTTCGAGTTCGACTCAAGTGCGGTGCTTCCCATTGGTTTATTCCTCTTGCATGCTTCTCGGGGTGAGCACTTCAAGAAAGGTAGTATAGAAGTATTACTTGTTTAAGTAATTCTCTTGATTTACGTAAACGGATCTCTTTCGATTACTTGACTTGATTTTGCATTTCCTTGACTTCCCCAAGTGACTTGAGTCGACTTCCAATCATTTGATGACTCTTCCATCACTCAACTTGAGACTTGGCTATCTTGAGTTGACTTGACCGATACTTCACTCGATTGCACCTTGATCGAGTTCTATCTTATCTTCTTTGCCATACTCACCCTCACAAGTAGTCTTCCTTCTAGTCTCCGGTTGTCTTCTTGCATGTTCGGGCATAGATGACTTAACTCAACTTCGGCTCGACCAGCCCTATCTATTATAATGCAATTTACAACAAAAATGGGTGCCAACTTCATATTCTAAGTTTTGCCTGGCATTCATCAAAATCTACAAAATAATTTCCCAACAATTTCCCCCTTTTAATGATGCCAAAACTTAAAACATACAACAATAATTAAACAAAGAAAAGATACATCGAGGCAAGTGTAGAATCACGGAATGTATGATTAGAATCGATCTTTTATTGATCATAACATTCTTGTTCTTTACATAGTCATTTACAAAGTGTATCAGAGCTTGAATCAAAAGAACATGTATCAGGGTTTAAATGGACCTTAAAGTAACCATTGATGTTCTATATCTCGGCAAGTATAGAAATTGTACAATTTTATTCAATGTACAGAAGACTTACATAAAGATGTATTTACATAGTAAAATACACGAAGGGGTGGTCAACAACACTTCATCTCCTTCACGCCTCCTTCTTTCATCTTCTTCACTCTGTCATCTTCGACCTTCTTCTCTTTTTCTCATCTTGGCACCGCCTTCTTCTTTTCATACGCCCTTCCTGACTTCATCTCTTCTCGTTTTTCTTGTCTTTCCTCCCATAGCCGAGTTTGTCTTTTATTTTCCTCTTCAATTCTCTTCACATACTCGGCATTGTTCTTAGCCACTTGCAGGTTGGCTACTTCGTCAAATCCAGCCCAATAGATCCCTCCTTTCTTTCCTGGATCTATATACTCAATATTTTTGGGAGGTCTAGGTCCGAAACCTCTTCCTCCACCTCTGCTTCTTCCTTTTCCTCTCGGGCGTGTCTTGTCTCGGGGTCTTCTTTTTCCCAGTGAGAGGATCGATCGAGTCCGCTTCCTGTCGACCTTCTTCACATAATGTGAGACCCTTTTCCCAAGACAAATCCCGTGCTTGAGCCGTAGACATATTTGCAAAGTATCCTTCGAGATGCGGCGTCTTGAATTCATCAACTGATCTTGGCTCGGTTCCGGCATCTGAAATGGCATAGGTGTCTTTGTGCGTTGGAATGCCTCCATGTTGTTTGAGAATATCCATAACTCGGGCATTCATCTTTCCTTCCACTTCATTCATCCCCTGCTTCAATCGCCTTTCTCTTTTCAAAGTAGGTGCTGCAGTGTTGGAGTGGCGAGTCACCGGGAGTTTCTTTGATGATATCAATCGTGACAAGACCTTGTTGGGGGTTTTATCAATCATCAAGGTTACATCTTTCGAACCTTCCCCCTCAACAGTCTCTCTTATTACTTCCTCACTGTCTTTCCCTTCACAACGCTTCTTCCTTCTCGACTTGATCCCTTCGGCGCCTTTAGGTATTCCTCTTCCCCTTTTTGGCATCATCAAAGGAGAGAGGAACCTCGAAACAAGCTAGCAAGCAAGAAGTCTAGTCTGGCGATAGCCGAGTTCTCGCCGAATATGGTGCGAGTATCTTTGCCGGAACTCGAGCGCGGGTGGCATTAGATTCACTGCTACCAACTTCATCTCAAAGAATGAGGAGACTGAATTTTCGATCCATATTCTCTTCCACGCACAGAACTCGTTCTTATTATGTTCACGCAGCGAGCTTTATCTCTCG
Organism: Rehmannia glutinosa; assembly: GCA_016081115.2. Lineage (NCBI taxonomy): Eukaryota > Viridiplantae > Streptophyta > Magnoliopsida > Lamiales > Orobanchaceae > Rehmannia > Rehmannia glutinosa. The sequence continues at coordinate 12,639,211 of CM071924.1, read as the reverse complement.
TAGTATGAGATTCATGCATTTGTTCAATGTGCTCTTGCAATTTTGTCTTTGCATCGCATTCTCGGCCCGCCGGACTAACAACTTATTGAACAATATCCTGAAATATCGGCGTGTTCCACGCGCATTGTCTCTTGTTGTTGCCACCACTCACGGATCCCGACTATGATGCCACGCAAATCGCCATAAGGTTGGTATATCTCATTATCCACCTCATATTCAGTGAGGCCTGGTGCCTCTCCATTTTTCTATTTCAGCAAATAAGGCTTTGAACACCTCCCTTCACTTTACCTCTGCACCTGTTTTGGTGATGGCCAAATGGCGTCAAAGTCATAGTCAACTTGAACAATGGTGTCGATGGAATAACGGGATCGTGTCGTGGAAGCGCTCGCGATCTTTGGCGATTCTTCGAGGAGGTCGGTACCTCCAGAGAGAAGGGAAATGATTCTACGAAAGGATCATCACGGGCAACCGAATCGTTCAATGATAAGTGGTGCTCGTGAAGTCACCCGTGGAGTCAAACTGCTGAAGCTTGGGGACCTGCGCGCAGTGGACTCTGTTCAAGCCGTGGTCCGTTGTGAAATTGACCAAGCTTGATGAGCCTCACCGCTCCCCAACAGCCTCTCAGCGGCCGGTCTCACCGATTTTTCCAAATGAGTTGGTATCGCCTCGGCCTTATTGGAAGCGTCATTGGGCGATGATGAGATTTCCATGGGTGGCTCATCATAAAAGTTGAAGGTTTGGCGAGTAGTCTTGAGGTCGACTTACTCGTGGTTGGAACATCCTCACCGAGTGAGTCTTTTGGATCGATCCACGGGGATGACTCGGCTTCATTGTCTCCTTCCGATCCTAGAAAGGTTACATCCTGATTATCTTGGGAATCGTGAAGAGCACTTATCTCCTTTTCGGATGGATCAATGATAGTAGGAGGGATGTTCGTAGCCGGTTTCTCTACCCCGGAAGTCTCAACCTCCCATTGGCCTTCATTACCTCCTGCGATGCTTAAGCTGCAGCGAGGCCTGGACATCCCCTGTCGGCGATGTCCACCGTCTTGGGGTCTTCGAGGTGGCATCCATTGGAGTCTCAACTCCATGGATTGCACTTTCATCTCCCAGTGTTAACTCCCGGGGCAATTCCTTCTTGTGCCTCGACGCATCGCCAGCGTCATTGGCTCGCAGAGCGATTGGCACCTTAGCCGAGAGCAGTCTCAATTGTCCGAGCCTCGTTGATGACAACTTGTCGTGTGTATTATGTGATTGTTCCTTCTCCACTTCGCCTCCGAGATTCATTATGGAGTCACCGCAGATCCTCCGACCTTGCTGCGGTGGAGGAGCTTCCCCCTCGGCCGACACCACCGAGTGACTTGGAATAGGGTCACTCGTCTCCGACTCCCGGGTGTTCCCATTGAGTATGCGATCGTTAGGGCGGTGGTAAGACACCTTCATTAGGGGTTGGCTCGATTGGGGTCCCCACACTCCCGGTTTCATCATTGTTTCCCTTAACACCTTCCTCCGAATGAGTCGGGGAAGTGGTGGCGGCGACAACAGATGGCAATATCTTTGCACCACTCCCATAGGGTCTATCTCAACCGTGATTTGGAGGACTCTCCTGGTCCTTCCATCATTCTTTGCTCATGAAGGATTCTGGATTCTTGCATTGCTTGCTTTGCATTTGCAATTCTTCGTGTAGCAACAGGTCCGATCCTCATCACTTTCCCTCGATGGGACGTCAAGGTGAGGTTGTGTATGATCGGTGGTGCTAGTGAGAGGGCGGATGTTGGCCTTCTCACGCGCCTCTGCGTCTCACCGCTCTAGCCCATTCGTTTTCTTTTCGAATCTGCGGTATATTGATGCAATTATCTCGTCAAGTGCTTGCAAGATTTGTCCACCTCAAGAAACCTCAAGAGTTCTTCTTCCTCAAAGAATGAACTCGGACTTTCAAACCGCACTCTGGATAGGCTCGACTTCCATTTTCTCCACTCTGAGACGATCTTGGATGTCGGATACAATGGAGAGTACATGATTACATCGTCTTCATCATTCTCTTGCGGCCCTCGTTTCCGGGGATTAAGGGTAGCACTTCCCGCCGACACCCTCGTAGCCTCATCATTCGGTGGAGAAACAACCACATCAACAGTGATTGGTTGTCTCCGCCATTCCTTGTTCCTCACTGCTCATTACGTCTCTGATTGGGTCCTCGACTTGCCTCTGCGATCGGCCTCAGAGACTTGGCCGTTTCATCGATCACTTCGGAGACTCTACTTATCCGGTAGTCTCGTATCTTCTCCCGATTGAGTGACGACTCATCTGTCTTCTCAAGCTCGGAGAGCTTGGAAAGTCTTCTTCTTCTTTTGTTTTTACCAAAGGGATATATGGCTCCACTTCCTCCTCGGTTCATTGAAGGTGAATGCCTTCGCAAATGTCTTAGAGGCGATTTGCCTTCCTTGTTGTGGCGATCCTCTTCTTCTTGATCACTGGAGAAGGGATTAATGGTTCCTTATCCATGCATGGGCCGCAGGGCGGGAGACACTGCTGCGGGCGGTGACTCGCAGGGGGGAGCAGATTTCTTTTTCTTTTCTTTGCAGGGGCAGCCTTCTTCTTTGGAGGAGAGGAGACAGTTGTATCTTGAGGGTCACCGATTCCCCCACTCGTGATCGATCCTCTTGGCGTATGCTCTCTTCTGCGCCGATAGGTTTGATCTCGAACATCCTCTTGTTTACATGGAACGTCTTTCCATGTCGAAGAGGGACTCCTTTTACTTCTAGCGACGCCAATCACCAGGCCGTATCCTGGGAACCTCCAAACGTTCCATCCTCCTTGAAGGATTTGTTCCCAACATTCGGCAGCAGTCATTGTGAGACATACTCAGCCCAATTCACCTTCGATTCTTGAAGGATCGCAGCCATTACGATCGAAACAGCTTTAGACAATGGTCAAAGTCGCCAAATTTGATGTCTATGCCTTTGGCAACGATGTCCAAAATTTGTGATAGTCCTCTTTTCAAAGACCTCTTGTTAGTTGTGTAGACCACTTTCGCAGCATAGTCCGACTTGGCTACTTCCTTCCAAGCAGCAGTCAGGTCAACATCAGCTTCATTAATTTCCGACACTCCTTCCGCCGGCAACAAGCAGTGTTCTGCCAAATCCTTGGCAGTGATGGTGAACTTCTTTCCATGAACAGAGGACTTGATGCCCTCATCGTGAACTTCAGCGTTCACGTAGAACTGTGCGACCTCTTCCACATAGGTCATCGGAAACTCTAACGCCGAAAAAGGTTTCAAATTTCGCCCCACGCGTTTCCAATTTTTCAATCTTCTTCACTAGGGTGTCGTCGGACCCCCTGTTTAATCATACCATCGAAATCCACAAAGAGACCCGGTGTGGATTTGCTTTCCTATCTTGACAAAATCATGAGTAGAGGCCATTTCGAGATGTTTTACCGAACGAAACTTGAAAACTGAACTGAGATTGATAGGGTTTTGAGAAAGAAAAAAAAATTGCTTTTGCTTTCGAGAGAGAGATGAACAGTTTTTGGTAAAGTGAGAGAGAAACGGACGAAAATGGTTTAAGTATGGTTCATGAAAGGGCGTGCGGGTCGTTTTTAAAATTTAATCAAAATCAACGGCTTAGATCTTGCACGATTCACATTTAATGTCTCACATTTAATGCGGCAAAGATTTATATCCAATCATAAGCTTGGTGTGCGGCTTTTGCCTGACACGTCATAATTATCTTTGACGTCATTCTTAAAAACATTCCCGCTTAGTAAAAACGACCGCGTTTTTGTCACTTTGCTCATAAATGACCCAGCTTACTCCTTAGTTGATTCAATCCTTCTTCTCACTCCTCTCCTAAAGTGACTCACCGTGTCGCTAACTCGTCTGACTCACTTTCCGATCTGGTGATTCACTTAGTCAATTACAATTGACTTTTTTTCCTCTTTTCATGTTTCATTTCTTTTCTTTGAGTCTTCTAAGTGTCAACTCAGCTCAATTAACCCTAACTCATGCTTGAGTTCTTCAAATCTTGACTCACATAATGGTTTTGTGAATATGTCATAACTGCTTGTCAGTTGAAATATATTCCAAGGTGATGTCCTTCTTTTCAACATGGTCTCTTATGAAGTGATATCTAACGTCGATATGTTTTGTTCTTGAGTGCAACACAGGATTTTGAGTGATTGCAATTGCACTTGTGTTATCACACATGATTGGAATTTCCTTTTCTTCAACTTCATAGTCTCTCACTTTGTCTCATCCATAGGACTTGGGCACAACAAATTTGCCCTTGCAGCCTATGTATTATGCTTCACCGTAGAAGTGGCTATTGAATTTTGCTTTTTACTAAACCAGGAAATTAGCCTATTTCCAAGCATTTGACATGTGCCTCGAGGTGCTCTTCCCGTCAACTCTACATCCAAAGATAGTCGAGTCCGAATAACCAATTAGCTTGAATCCACCTTCCTTTGGATACCATAAGCCAACTTCTTGGCTTCATTTCAAATATCTCAAGATCCTCTTGGGTCATAGCTTATGTGGCTCTCTTTTGGAGCAGATTGAAATCTTGCACATACACCTACAAAGAAAGGTGATGTTTGGCTTTGCTCATTTGTGAGATAGAGCAATGATCCAATAAGTGCTCAGTATCTTGTTTGATCTACAGCTTGCCATCCGCATCCATATCCATTTTGACCGATGTATTCATTGGTATTTTCACAAAAGACTTCTCTTCCATACCAAATTTCTTCATTAAATCTCTCGGTGTATTTTGTCGACTTATGAAGGTTCCATCCTTCAAACTGTTTCACTTAAAGTCTAAGGAATAATGTCGACTCTCCCATCATGCTCATTTCAAATTTGCTTTGCATGAGATTTGAGAATTTATCACACAATTCTTTGTTTGTGGATCCAAAGATGATGTCATCCACATATATTTGAACAAGCGGTATGCTCTTCCCATCTTGAATTCCTCAAGAGTGTGTTAGGAATTTTATTGTTTAGATTTTGATGAATGCCATGTAAAACTTAGAATAGAAAGTTGGCACCCCAATTCTTGTCAGTAAAATGTATTGTAACAATTAGAGCGCCAAGCCGAGTTAAGTCGCCTACGCCTAACATGCAAGAAGACAAATCAAGACCGGAAGGAAGACCTTGCGTGAAACAATTAATATGGCAAAGAAGAGTAGACGGAACTCTATCAAGAAGCGAGATGCAATGAGTGGAGAGCATCGGTCAAGTCAACTCAAGAAAAGCCTAGTCACAAGTTGAAGTGACAAGAGTCATCCAATGATTGGAAGTCGACTCTAAGTCACCTGGGAAAGCAAAGAAATGCGATCAAGTCGAGATAATCGTAAAAAGAACCGTTGCCGCGAAATCAAGAGATTTACTTAAACAAGTAATATCTCCATACCACCTTTCTTGGAGTGCTCGATCCCGAGGAAGCGTGCAAAAGGAATGAACCAATGGGAAGCACTACACCGTGTCGAACTCGAAAAGGTGAAAGAACAATTCATACGAGGAAACGGCAACTCTAAGAATCGCAACAAGACAAGCCAATGATCGCAAGTGACTTTCAAAAATAAGTTTATCTCTTCAACGGGCAAATTTTTGAAAGTTCACTATAAAAGGCCGAGGAGTTTGTTTGAGAAAAAAGACACGTAAGAGATACATACATGACACACATGTGAGATATACAAGCATATTAGAAAAACAAACATTCTCAATCCTCAAGCCTACATTACGAAGTACATCAATCCAACACTCACCTCGTGAAGGAAAGAGAACTTCATTCGGTTGAAGAGGAAACTTTTGAAAAAGGGGTCTACATTCCGGGAAGGATTGTAGAAAGGTTCAAGGTTGAACCAAGTCTTAAGCTTTTGGAGGGCTTCGTGATCAAATCCAAAGAGCTTGAGCAAGTGAGTCAGTAGTAACAAGGCGCTTGCCCTGTGAAGAAGCCGAGTCGTCATGTCGAAGCCGGTGAGTGATCAAGGCGTCTCAGGAGTCCCTAAGGATCAAGTCGGCCGTTGTGATCAAGACTTGTATCCGGACTGTTACCACTTTGTAAACCGATCATTACCTAGTGGATTCCTCCAGAGTTGGAGAAGAGAGAGTAGAAGAATTACCCCATCTTCGAACCTCTATAAAAACTTCATTGTGTCATTTACATTTCAAAGACTTAAATTCCTCGCACTTTTAACGATTATAATTGTTTGATAAATTTGCTATCCATTTGATAAGTTATAAGTACTAAATCAAGCTCTAAAATCTTGCTTAATCAAACTTAAGGGTGTTAAGTCTTCGCTGAAAAAACAAAACCACGCTTGAGTCAAATTATAGCCAACAATGAGTTACTCCATCAACAAATTCAATAGAGTCATTTGAGAGATTAACTCTACTTGAGTGACTAATTCGATCGTCCATCAAGGACACAAATGTGTAGAATCAACTCAGTAGATTTAAAAGGACTAAATCGATAATTTGGTAAGGTTTATTCAACCCCCCTTCTAAACCTTACACTTACACCCCTTGGGACCTACAAGTGGTATCGGAGCGGTTGGTTCATTGAACCCTCCGCATCGTTCTTGAACTAGATCTCCAAACTTTTCAAAGTCTCGCTTTAGTACTTAAACCTTCAAAACTCTTTTTTATTAAAAGTCATTATCATGGAAGCAAATTTGACACGCATCCCTATGTTCACTATCGAAGAATTTGATGATTGGAAAATTCGATGCGTGCTCATCTATCAAAGATTACATGATGAGATGTGGATAGTGATAGAAGATGGGCCTCTCGCAAATATTAAAGGTGAACACACGTACATGCGAAGAGTTGCAAACAAGGAGAAGAAGATGTTTGCTCCCGGACTACCATGGTTGAAAAACCAAGAACTCGAGTGGACAAATGATGACAGAAAAGAGATACAACCTGACAATGTAGCCAAGGACATCCTTTACAAAACTTTGGACAAAGCCATGTTCAATAAGGTCAAATCATGCAAAACGGCCAAAGAAATGGGACAAGTTGACATTGATTTGTGAAGGCTCGTGAGCAAATCAAAGAAAACAAATTATCGGTGTCAGACGAAATTTGAGAATTTCAAAATGATCTCGGGAGAGAACCTGGATCAACTAGACGCTCGGTTCACGTAAATCACAAATGAGTTGTCTCGCACTTGGAAAGGAATATACACGAAGAAATGTGTATGAAAATCCTAAAAAGTCTTCCACTGAATGGGAAATGAAGGTCATGGCACCGAGACATTCCATGGACCTATCAAAGACATCCAACCATGAGTTATTCTCGGACCTCAAAGCCTACGAGTTTGAGTGAGAAGAAAAAGACCGAGAAGAGACAGTTGTACCCAAAACAATTTGCTCTAATTGTCAAAGATGGGAAAAGAGCCGAGGTCAAAGAAGTAATTGACCCGAAAAATAGCCCGATGGTTAAAAGATTTAACAAGTTCTTTAACAAGAACTACAAGAGAGGAAAGGGTGAATCTTCCGAAGACACTCGGCTCCCTCCAAATCAAGGAAGATAGGCCAACCAAGAGAATGATCATCAAAAAGTCGAGTATCAAAGGGTGACAATCCAAGAATGGAAAGAATCGATCAAAAGGTTGAATATCTATCTTTGAATCAGAGACAACCAGGTCACTATGTCATTATTTGTCCATATCCTGTAGTCAACAAATACGGGGATGAAGAAGAAAGAAAGATCTTCGAGAGAAAGAAGACAAGAAAGGAAAAAGGCAATGATGGGCTGCGAGAGATCGCCGAACCAAACCAAATCAAGAGAAACAAATGATTGAGAGAGTAGTGAAGTGACTACTCAAGTGACTCAAGAAGCCCCGATCCGCTTGATGGCCAAAGAACAAGATCAAGAAGATGAGGTACAATCTAACTCAACAAACTCGACACTAGTGATAGTGACGTGACACACACACTTCATCACCCACTCGATCTTTATGATTCATTAGGCAAAATGATGAAAGATTTTGAACACATTAAAACCTCACACACACTATTGAATGAGGAAAACAGCCTACTCAAAGTCAAAACTCAAAGTGACTAAGGAGCCGAGTACTCTAAGTCAAATAGCCGATGAGAATGAAGATTTAAAAAATTGAAATTGCTAAATTAATAGCAAAATTGCTGCTATAGAAAAGAGGAGAATGACCTCAAGAATGTTATTGCCTCATTCACTAAGGCATCTAAATCATTGGATGATCTTATTATGAGTCAAAGAGAATGTGGAGACAAGACAGGCTTAGGATTTAACTCCTCGTGCTATGTCAAACCTCAAAAGTAATTTTGGAAAGAGGATCTTCAAGTCATGAAGAGTCCGAAAAATCCAAAATTTAAATGTTGCACACACATTCACTCCAAAGCACAATAACAAGCAAACTCGGCCTTGGTTACAAAGGAAAAGGAAAACGACCGATTGAGTGTCTTTGAAAGGACAAATGAGAAGAGATTCACCAGTCCTCAAAGAAACTCCAAACAAAAATACTCAGTAAAGAAGAAGCGAGCTACCAAAAATCCCGAAAAACCCATAAAAGAAATACATATGATGGGAATCGTAGAAAATATCCAAGCCAAGTGATTGGAATAATGTGAACTATCAAAGACGGACTTATGGAATATAAGCCCTAATGGCAAAGGCCTAGAACTCAAAGAAAGGCCATTCCAAAAGTATAAGAGCTTTCATCAAAGACACATATGCACCTAGGCACTACACTCGAAACACCACAATTACCCAAGGAAGGCAATTGCTAAAACACATATGCGGGCATACGACAAAAAGAGACAATTTGTATGAACCTAGAATTCCCAAGCAATTTGCCAAGATTAATTATGATTATGGCACGATAGATGGCAACCCCTTAGAGTCAAATCATTTGGCTATAGGTTGGTTGGATCATCTTACAATTCTAACCCCTCGACCTGCATAAGTATGGGTACCTAAAACTTAATTTCCTTGATTGCGGAGGTTCAAGGAACAGTGAGTGCCAAGGAACCTGGTACATGGATAGTGGTCACATTCCGGACATATGACAGAAATAAGAGAAATCTGTCAAAATTCAAGGAAGTCAAAGGAGAAAAAGTCATATTTGGAGGAAATGAAGCTCCTGGTGAAATAAGAGGCATTGGATCCATCAAGAGGAATAGATTAGAAATCACAGGATGTTGCATATGTTGAAGGACTCAACTTCAACTTACTCGAGTATCGATCGGCTACGTGACAAGGGCTACAATGTTGGATTCAACATGGGTATATGCCAAATCAAGGATATTGAATCAAATGAAGTTGTCTTTGCAAGGATGTAGACAGAAAAATATGTATGTAGTGGATTGGTCAACTGCAACACCCAAAGACTCTCTAGCAAAGAGCACAAATTTGAATCAAGTTAGGTGTGGCACAAAAAGTGAGTCACCCGAATTTCAAAACAATTAACAAGTGGCAAGAAGTCATCTTGTAGAAGGACTTCCGGACTCAATATACAAGAAGGAGAGTATATGTGATGCATGTCGAAGGAAAGCAAATCAAGTCGTCATTCAAAGAAAAGACATGCCTATCTTCAACAAGAATATTGCATCTACTTCATATGGATCTATTTGGCCCGATGGAACCAAACAAAGATAAGTGGAAAGAAATACACCTTGGTGGTAGTAGATGACTACTCAAGATATACATGGACAATATTCATGTGCAAGAAGAAAGAAACTCTACAAAAACTACCACAAAATGATGAAGAGGATTCAAAATGAGAAGAGTCAAACCATTATCAAAATAAGATCGGATAGAGGAACCGAGTTTGTCAATGGAATAATAACTCGATCTTGTATTGAAAATGGTATTGGTCATGAACTATCGGCAAAGGACTCCACAATGAGAATGGAGTTGCGAGAAAGAAGGAAGAACCCTCAAAGTAGCGACAAAGGGACAACTCCTTCACTTTTAAATAAAGCGACACCAACTTGAAAGCGCACCAACAACTAAACCGATTTGAGAAGTGACCTCTCGTATTGGGGCCGCAAAGGCTTGAGAGACCTCTTTTGTGTCGCTACCATATGAGTTAGCGTCCTTTCAAATTCTCGCTTTTCTATGTTCATGCAGTAAGAAGAGTGAAGTGGCGTTAAGCATTCCTAGCGGTACGAAGGACCATGTTAGTCAAGCGGGGTTACCTAAAAGATTTTGGGTCAAGCAATCAACATAGCTTGCTACACCCAAAATGTATGGATGTATGATAAGCAGGCGGTGACAGAGACTCCCTATGAGATCCGGATGGAAGAAAACCAAATGTTTCATATTTGAGAATATTTGGATGTAAATGCTTCATCCACAACAATGGCAAAGACAACCTAAAGGATTTTGATGCTAAAGGCGATGAAGGTATCTTCTTGGGATACTCACCAAAGCAAAGCCTCAGATACTCAACAAAAGAACTATGGTTACAGAGGAATCCATTCATGTAGTATTCAATGAGCCAAATGTAAATGGAGAAGACATTGAAGAGTCGGTGATAAGTGAATCATCCAACCATACGAGAAGAGTCCCTATCTTTGAAGTCAAGCCGAATTATCAATTCGAAGAAGATGAAATAGTCAATCTCAAAAACAATGGAAAATTTGCGGCTAAGTGACTACGAGAGAGAGTGACCACAACAACACAAACCGCAAGTCGATCAATCTAGCTAACTTACTCCAACTTTGATGTAAGATGGCCGAGAGACCATCCACGAACTTGTCATTGGAGATATAAGAGAAGCGTCAAAACAAGATCCAAAACTCAACAAGAAGCTATGTTCACATGCTTCATCTCGCAAATAGAGCCAAAAGATGTGTCACAAGCATTGGATGACACACATTGGATTCAAGCTATGCAAGAAGAGTCAATCGAGTTTGAAAGAAATAAAGTGTGGGAATTAGTGCAAAGACCCATGCATCAAAATGTTATTGGCACCAAATGGGTATTCGAAATAAAATGAACGAGGAGGGCTCTGTGGTAAGAAACAAAGCAAGATTGGTAGCCAAGGATATTGCCAAGAAGAAGGGATAGATTTTGATGAAACATTTGCCCTGTAGCAAGATTGGAAGCTATAAGGATGTTTCTTGCCTATGACTCACAAGAATTTCACTTTGTATATCAAATGGATGTAAAAAGTGCATTCCTAAATGGTTTATTGGAAGAAGAAGTGTATGTTGAACAACCTCCAGGATTTGAGCAGAAGACTCTTGGAGACAAGGTATACAAACTCAAGAAAGCCTGTATGGATTGAAACAGGCACCCAAAGCATGGTATGATACCTGTCACAATTTCTAACGAAAATGGATTCACAAAAGGAAAAGTAGATAGAACACTTTTCTTTAAATTCAAGACAAGAAGAGTATCTTGCTTGTTCAAATATATGTGGATGACATCATTTTTGGATCCACTAACAAAGAGCTGTGTGAAAAATTCTCAAACCTCATGCAAAGTAAATTTGAAATGAGCATGATGGGAGAGTGACATTCTTCCTTGGACTCCAAGTGAAACAATGAAGGATGGAACCTTCATAAGTCAAACAAAATACACGAGAGATTTAATGAAGAAGTTTGGTATGGAGGAGAAGTCTTACGTAAAAATACCAATGAACACATCACCAAAATGGACATGGATGCGGATGGCAAACCTCAGATCAAACAAGATCTGAGCACTTATTGGATCATTGCTCTATCTCACAAAGCGGGCGGACATCACCTTTCTTTGTAGGTGTATGTGCAAGATTTCAATCTGCTCCAAAAGAGAGCCATATGACAAAGTAAGAGAATATTGAGATACTTGAAAGGAAGCGAAGAAGTAGGCCTATGGTATCCAAAGGAAGGTGGATTCAAGCTAATTGGCTATTGATTCTCGACTATCTTTGGATGCGAGTGGACGGGAAGAGCACTTCACGCACATGTCAAATGCTAGGAAACAGACTAATTTCCTGGTTTAGCAAGAAGCAAAACTCAATAGCCACCTCTACAACAGGCGGGAATACATAGGCTGCGGCAACAGTGCCCAAGTCCTGTGGATGAGACAAAGAACAGAGACTATGAAGTTGAAGAAAAAGAAATTCCAATCATGTGTGATAACACAAGTGCAATTGCAATCACTCAAAATCCCGTGTTGCACTCAAGAACAAAACATATTGATGTCGAGATATCACTTCATAAGAGATCATGTTGAAAAGAAGGACATCATCCTGGAATATATCTCAACCGATAAACAACTAGCCGACATCTTCACAAAACCATTATGTGAGTCAAGATTTGAAGAACTCAAACATGACTTGGGATTAATTGAACTAAGCTGAGACACGGAAAGAACCAAAGAAAAGAAATGGAACAGAAAAAGAGGTGAAAAAGAGTGAAAAACAAATCACCGAAAAATCGATGTATCGGAAAGACAAATTACACCGAGTCACTGATAATTTGAGTTGCTAAGAGAATCTGTGAGAAGTAGAGTTAAATCGGCTAAAAGATAAGTGAATAACTTATGAGCAAAGTGACAAAAACGCATCGTTTTGACTAAGCGGGAATGTTTTAAGGAATACGTCGGATAAAGATGATGTGTACAGGACATAAAGCCGCACACCAAGCTTATGATTGGATATAAATGATGCCGCATTAAATACGAGACATGAAATGCTCAATAGGCGTCGCGAAATCCAAGCCGTTGATTTCGATCACAATTCAAAAACCACCCGCATGTCCTTTCATAAACCATATTTAAACCATTTTCGTCCGTTTCTCTCTCACACTTCTAAAACTGTTCATCTCTTTCTCTCAAAAGCAAAGGCAAAATACTCTAAAAACCCTATCAATCTTCAAATCATTTTCTCGAGTTTTCCTTGAAATAATCCCGAGAAATGGCACCAACTTATGACTTTACCAAGTTAGGAAAGCAAATCCACACCGCTCTCGGTGGATTTTGACGGAATGATGAAACAGGGTCCGACGACACCCTAGTGAAGAAAATCGGCCGAGAAGTTGGAAACGTCCCAGGGCTAAAACCGTTTCTAACGTTAGAATATCCGATGACCTATGTGGAGGAGGTCGCACAATTCTACGTGAATGTTGAGATTCACGATGAAGGAATCAAGTCATCTGTTCACGGAAAGCGGTGACTATCACTATCACTGGATTTGGTGAACATTGCTCTCTACCGGCGAAGGAGCATCGAGATTAAAGAAGGCGATGTAATAGCCAAGTCCGACTTTGCTTTGATAAAATAATATACACACAAACAAGAGATCACAAGGAGGATTATCACAAGTTGTTGGACATAGTTGCCAAATGTATCGACATCAAATTTGGCGACTTTGACCAATCAAAAAAACAAAGCTGATTGTAATGGCTACAATCATCGAAGAAAAGAAGATAAACCGGATGAGTTTGTCTACGCAGACTCTGCCCGAACGTGGGAACAAGTCCTTCAAAGAAGATGGCTCATTTGTAGGATCACGGGATATGGCACAGTGATTGGCCGGTATTGGAGGTGAAAGGAGTCCCTCTTAGACATGGGAAGGCTTTCCATGTTAACAAGAGGATGTTGAGCTAACCTCTCTCGGGCGCTCGAAGCGAGCTTACGCCAAGAGAGGCGACACCCGATGAGGGGAATCACCCCTCAAGATATAGCTGTTTCCTCTCCAGGCCAAGAAGAAAGCGCCCTGCGGTACCAAGAAGACATTGCCCTGCAAAGAAAGAAAACCAAACATGCTCCCGCCCTGCAGCTGAGTCACCCGCCCGGCGGCGTGTCTCCCGCCCTGCGGCCGGGTTCGAGAAGGACTCACAAATACCTTCTCCGATCGTCAAAAGGAGGAGAATCGACAAGCCAGACGGCCATCTCCTCGAAACAAACACCAAGACCCCCGCCGCACAAGACTCGAAGACAACATCTCAACTCAAAATTCCCCAGGTACAAACCAGGAGACGAAGACGAATCGTCAAAGATCGAATCGAGAAACCGGCTAAGTCGGTTACTCGGCTAGCACAAATATCGGAGACTATCTTGGAGAAGTAGAGTCTCCGGATGTAGTTGATGAAACAGCCAAAATCTCTTTGAAAGCGATCAGCAGAGGCAACCCGAAGACACAGCTTGTAGCTCACACAATGGTGAAATAAGAAAAACTCGCGAGCGGATAGTGATGTAATGATCCTATCTCCACCTTACCCAAACATCCAAAATCGTCTGCGTGAGTGGAGGAAATGGAAGTTGAGTAAGTCAAGGGAAACAGTTCCAACGGCCTGAGTTCATAGAAGAAGAAGAGGAACTCGCTAAATTTCCTTGGATTAACTCTTTGTACTCCCGACTCTGGATGAAGACAAGCGCACAAACATCCTGCGGATCTACAAGGATAAGGAGAGAGAAAAGCAAGCAAGAAGAAGCCGGCGGTGAGAAGGCAAGCATTTGCCCTATCTCCGCACCACGAACACACACATCCTCTCCTTGATGTCTTCTCTGCGACGGTGACGAGAACCGGAGAATGCTGCCGCCCACGGAAGAGTTGCAAATGCAGGCAAGCATTGCACGAATCAAGAATCCTTCACGAGCAAAGACTAATGGAGGGACCAGGAGAGTCATCCGAACACACGGTGAAATCGATCCAATGGGAGTGGTTCGACAAATAGCCACTTGTTGCTTGCTACCACTTCCTCACTCGGAAGAAAGCGATAAGGACTTGGCGATGAAATCGGGATAGTGGGGACCCCAGTCGAGCCAACCCCTATTGAAGGTGTGCTACCACCTACCCCAACGGCTGAACAATCAATCGAAACAGTGGGAGTTTGGAGACGAGTGACCCTATTCCAAGTCACTCACTGGTGCGCCAACCGAGGGGGAAACTCCACTCCACTGCGGCAAGGTCGGAGAATCTTTGCGAGATGACTCCACAACGAATCAAGGAGGCGAAGTAGAGAAAATACGAGACACAAGAAGAACAGACAAGTTGCCATCAACGAAGCTCGGGCGATTGAGACTGTCTCGGTGAGAGTGCCAAGTGCCAAATCGAAGGCTAATGACGCCAGCTGATGCGTCGAGGCACGAGAAGGAATGTACCTGTGAGTTAACACTGGCGATGAAAGTGCAATCCTTGGGGTTGAGACTCCAATGGATGCCACTATAGAAGACCCTAAGACACAGTGACATTGTCGAAAGGGAGGACCAAGCCTCGCAGCCGAGAGACCGCTGGGAGGTAATGAAGGCCCACGGGAGGTTGAGACTTCCCGGGGTAAAGAAGAGGTCAAGTAGAGAACATCCCTCCTGCCATCATCGACCCATCCGAGAAGGAGATAAGCGCACTTCATGATTCCCGGGACAACCCCGATGTCACTTTTCCGGGATCGAAGGCGAAGAAGAAGTTAGTCATCCCCATGACAAATCCAAAAGACTCAAAGTGCGGATATTCCAAGCACGAGCAAGTCGATCCCAAGACTACTCGTCAAACTTTTAACTTTGATGATGAGCCACCAATGGAAATCTCATCATCGTCCGATGACGCTTCGATAAGGCCGAGGACAAGTCTCTTTGAAATGGAAAAATCACCGAGACCAACGGTTTGTTAAGATACCGAGGCTCGATGGCGGTCTATTCACAACAAAACCCAGGTGAACAAGAGACCACCGCTCGGGCTCCTCAAGCCGGCCGGATCGATTCCCAAAAGAACATCACGCCGCACCGCTCATCATCGAATAGATCCCGGTTGGCGGTGATGAATCTTTTGTAGAATCTTTCCTTTCTCACCGGAGATACTGAACTCCATGAAGAATCGAAACGAACAAGCACGCTATCACAAACCGCTCTGTTCTTCCATCGACACCATTGTTCCAAATGATTATGACTTTGATCTTTGTCATGGCCATCACCGCAATGAAGAATCACCAAGTTCGAGAAGTGTTCAAGGCACTCTTTCTTGAGGTTGAACGAATGGAGAGGCATCGAGCCTCTTTGGACATGCGATTGGACAACGAGAGATGCCACCCTTACAAATGATTTAAGAGGCATAACATGATTCGGATAAGGGAATGGTGGCAACAAGAAGAAACAATGTGTGTGGAACAGAGATACTTGAACATTATTCAACAAGTTCTTTGGTGTGGAGAGTCGAAAATGCGATGCAAAAACAAAGCTGAGAGAACACATTGAGCATATGCATGAAGCTCACACTTTGCCGAGATCAAGGCTGCTGCGTGAGCAAAATACAAATGATCTACGCGTTTGGAAGAACACATGACAAGAAAATTCAGCCTCCTCATGGCCGAGATGAAGCGATTTCATTGAGAATCCAACGCTACTCGATCCGAACACTCACCGCGGATGTTCCAAGCACGAGCAAGTCGATCCCAAGACTACTCGTCAAAATTTTAACTTTGATGATGAGCCACCAATGGAAATCTCATCATCGTCCAACGACGCTTCGATATGGCCGAGGACAAGTCTCTTCAAATGGAAAAATCACCGAGACCAACGGTTGTTAAGATAGGCCGAGGCTCGGCAAGCCAGTCTACTTCACAACAAAACCCGGTGAACAAGAGACCACCGCTCGGGCTCCTCAAAGAGCTGCAGTGGATCGATTCCCAAAAGAACTTCACGCGCACCGCTCATCATCGCGAACAGATCCGATTGGCGGTGATGAATCTTTTTGTAGAATCTTTCCTTTCTCACCGGAGATACGAGAACTCCACGAAGAATCGAAAAACGAACAAGCATGCTATCACAAATGGCTCTGTTCTTCCATCGTACACCATTGTTCGGTGATTATGACTTTGATGTTGTATGGCCATCACCGCAATGAAGAATCGGTGAAGTTCGAGAAGTGTTCAAGGCACTCTTTCTTGAGGTTGAACGGATGGAGAGGCATCGGGCCTCTTTGGACATGCGGCCGGACAACGAGAGATGCCACCCTTACAGGTGATTTAAGAGGCATACACATTCGGATAAGGGAATGGTGGCAACAACAAACAATGCGTGTGGAACAGGTGAGATACTTGACATTATTCAACAAGTTCTTGGTGTGGAGAGTGAAAATGCTTGATGCAAAAACAAGCCGAGAGAACACATTGAGCATATGCATGAAGCTCACACCGCCGAGATCAAGGCTGCTGCGTGAGCAAAATACAAATGATATACGACGTTTGGAAGAACACATGACAAGAAAATTCAGCCTCCTCATGGGCTGAGATGAAGCGATTTCAGCGAGAATCCAACGCTACTCGATCTGAATTCCGTCGCATACAACGCAGCGGACTTGAAGCGAACTCAACCATCGAAGACTTCGACTTCATGCTTGCCACATGTTCCAGGGGGTTCCTCTATCCTTTGATGATGCCAAAAAGGGGAAGAGGAATACCTTAAAGCAAAGAAAAAATCAAGTCGAAAGAAAGGAGCAAAGAAGGAAAATCAGGTGAGGAAGTCTTGAAATCTGAAGAAAGGAAAGCTTGTTGAGGGGAAGGATCAACAGATGTGACATTGATGATTGCACAAACCCCCAACAAGGTCTGTCACGGTGACATTATAAGCGGCAAACTCCTGTGACTCTGCCACTCCAACACTGCTTTGTATCTATGGTGAAAAGAGGAAAACAATTGAAGCGGGGATGAAGGAAGTGGAAGGAAGAATGGATGCCCGAGTTATGAACATCTTGAAAGAACATGGAGGCATTCCGGTGAGAGCGAGACACCTATGCCATCTCGGATGTCGGGACAGCCCACGATCGGTCGATGAATTTAAAACGCTCGAATCTGAGGGATACTTTGCAAATATGTCTATGGCTCAAGCTTGGGACTTGTCTTGGGAAAAGGGTCTCACGTTATGTGAAGAAGGCGATAAGCGGCCGACTTCCTGCGTCGCTCTGCTTTCACTCCTCCATTAGTCACTCAAATCAAAGAAGAAGACCCGTCAAAGATATACGCCCGGTAGAGGAAGAAGCGATGAGTGGAGGAAGAAGCTTGGACCTAGGCCTCTGCCCAAGAATATTGAATACGTAGATCCGGGAAAGAAAGGAGGGATCTCTTGGGCTTGACCAAGTGGCAAATTTAAAAGTGGCTAAAATTAACGCCTGAGTATGCAAAAAGAATAGAAGAAGAAAACAAGAGACAAACTCGGCTATGGCGGGAGAGACAGGAAAGAATAAGAAAAGATGAAGCTGCCGGAGAAGGCATATGAAAAGAAAAAAAGAAAGCGATTGGCGACGAAAAAAAAGAGAAGAAGAAAGAAAATGTTTAAAACAAGATGAAAGAAGGAGATAAAGGAGATGAAGTGTTGTTGTCCAACCCTTGTATTTTATCATGTAAATACATACAATGTAAGTCTTACGTAATAAAGCTATAAATTCTTTATTTTTTTGTGAAGACAATTATGTGCTCGATACACCACTATGTTGATTGTGTTAAGGAACAAGAATGATATGACCAATAAACGAATTGATTCTAACGCATACATTCTATGTCAATACACTATCTGTATGTATCATTGTTGTTTGCATTTTTGAATGATTTAAGTTTTGGCATCATCAAAAAGGGGGAAATTGTTAGTAATTTTATTGTTTAGATTTTGATGAATGCCATGTAAAACTTAGAATAGAAAGTTGGCACCCCAATTCTTGTCAGAAAATGTATTGTAACAATTAGAGTTTGCCAAGTGAGTTAAATCGGCCTACGCCCTAACACATGCAAGAAGACAATTTGAAGACTGAAGGAAGACCTTCTTTGTGAAACAAATGAATATGGCAAAGAAGAGTAGACGGAACTCTCTCGAAGAAGCGGTGAGATGCGGTGGTGGAGCATCGATCAAGTCAACTCAAGAAAAGCCTAGTCACAAGTTGAAGTGACAAGAGTCATCCATGATTGGAAGGCGACTCTAAGTCACCTGGGAAAGCAAAGAAATGCGGTCAAGTCGAGATAATCGTAAAAGAACCGTTGCCGCGAAATCAAGAGATTTACTTAAACAAGTAATATCTCCATACCACCTTTCTTGGAGTGCTCGATCCCGGAAGCGTGCAAAAGGAATGAACCAATGGGAAGCACTACACCGTGTCGAACTACGAAAAGGTGAAAGAACAATTCATACGAGGAAACGGCAACTCAAGAAGCGCAACAAGACAAGCCAACGACGCATGACTTTCAAAAATAAGCTATCTCTTTCAACGGGCAAATTTTTGAAAGTTCACTATAAAAGGCTGAGGAGTTTGTTTGAGAAAAAAGACACGAAGAGATACATACATGACACACATGTGAGATATACAAGCATATTAGAAAAACTGAAACATTCTCAATCCTCAAGCCTACATTACGAAGTACATCAATCCAACACTCACTGTGAAGGAAAGAGAACTTCATTCGATTGAAGAGGAAACTTTTGAAAAAAAAAGGGGTCTACATTCCAGGAAGGATTGTAGAAAGGTTCAAGGTTGAACCAAGTCTTAAGCTTTTGGAGGGCTTCGTGATCAAATCCAAAGAGCTTGAGCAAGTGAGTCTGTAGTAACAAGCGCAAATGCCACGTGAAGAAGGCGAGTCGTCGAGAAGCCACCGAGTGATCAAGGCGTCTCCGATCGAGTCCCTAAGGATCAAGTCGGCTTTGTTGTGATCAAGACTTGTATCGGACTATTACCACTTTGTAAACCGATCATTACCTAGTGGATTCCTCCGGGAGTTAGAGAAGAGAGGAGTAGAAGAATTACCCCATCTTGAACCTCTATAAAAACTTCATTGTGTCATTTACATTTCAAAGACTTAAATTCTGCACTTTTTTAATCGCTTATAATTGCTGATAAATTTGCTATCCATTTGATAAGTTATAAGTACTAAATCAAGCTCTAAAATCTTGCTTAATCAAACTTAAGGGAGTTAAGTCTTCCGCTAAAAACAAAACCACAGTTGAGTCAAATTATAGCCAACAAATGAGTTACTCCATCAACGACTCAATGAAATTTGAGAGATTAACTCTACTGAGTGACTAATTCGATCCGGCCCATCAAGGACACAAATGTTGTGTAGAATCAACTCAGAGATTTAAAAGGACTAAATCGAAAATTTGGTAAGGTTTATTCAACCCCCTTCTAAACCTTACACTTACACCCCTTGGGACCTACAGTGTTCTATCCACTTTGCTTTTTGTGAATCCGTTCTCGATCGGGAATTGTGATAATGTATCATACCATGCTCTCGGGTGCATGTTTCAATCCATATAGAACTTTCTTGAGTTTGTATACCTTGTCTCCAAGAGTCTTCTCGCTCAAATCCGAAGGTTGTTCAACATATACTTCTTCTTCCAACAAACCATTAAGGAATGCACTCTTTACATCCATTTGATATATAATAAAGTTCTTGTGAGTTGCATAGGCAAGAAACATCCTTATAGCTTCCAATCTTGCTACAGAGCAAAAGTTTCATCAAAATCTATTCCTTCTTCTTGGCAATATCCTTTGGCTACCAATCTTGCTTTGTTTCTTACCACGTAACCTTCCTCATTCATCTTGTTTCTGAACACCCATTTAGTGCCAATAACATTTTGATGGATAGGTCTTTGAACCAATTCCCATACTTTGTTCCTTTCAAACTGATTGACTCTTCTTGCATGGCTTGAATCAAATGTGTGTCATCCAATGCTTGCGACGCATCTTTTGGCTCTATTTGTGAGATGAAGCAAGTAAACATTGCTTCTTGTTGAGTTCTCGGATCTAGTTTTCACTCCTTCTCTTAGATCTCCAATGATTAGTTACGTGGATGATCTCTCGGCCATCTTACATCGAGGTTGGAGTAAGTTAGCCTTTGTCACAGAGTTGACTTATGCTTAGCAGTTGAAGTTGAGTCCTTCAACATATGCAACATCTGTGATTTCTAATCCATTTTTCTTGATGGATCCAATGCCTCTTATTTCTCCTGGAGCTTCATTTCCTCCAAATATGACTTTTGCACCTTTGACTTCCTTGAATTTTGACAGATTTTTTTGTTTCTGTCATATGTCCGGAGCGACCACTATCCATGTACCAGGTTCCTTGGCACTCACTTTGTTCCTTGAACCCGCAATCAAGGAAATTAAGTTTTAGGTACCCATACTTGTCCTGCAGGTCTGAGGGGTTAGTATTGTAAGATGATCCAACCAACCTATAGCCTAGTGATTTGACTCTAAGGGGTTGCCATCTATTAGTGCCATAATCATAATTAATTTTGGCAAATTGCTTGGGGTTTTAGGTTCATACGATTGTCTCTTTTGTCTGCGTATGCTGTGTAGATGTTTTAGCAATTGCCTTCTTTGGGTAGCTGTGATATCTCTGAGTGTAGTGCCTAGGTGCATATATGTGCTGATGATAGCTCTTGTGCCTTTGGAATGGCCTTTCTTTGAGTTCTAGGCCTTTGTCATTTGGGCCTATATTCCATAGGTCTTTCTTGATAGTTCACATTATTCCAATTAGCTTGGCTTGGGTAATTTCTACCATTCCCATCATATATGTTTCTTTTATAGAACTTTTGGGGCTTTTGGTAGCTTTGTTTCTTCTTTTGAGTATTTCTGTTTGGAGTTTCTTTGAGGAACTCAGGTGGATTTCTTCTCGGTTGTCCTCTCGGCACTCAACTCAGCAACTTTTCTTTTCCTTTATAACCAAGGCCGGTTTGCTTGTGATTGTGTTTTGGAATAAATGTGTGTACACCATTTGGAATTTTGGATTTTTGAGATACTTCATTACTTGAAGATCCTTTTTTCCAAAATCACTTTTGGAGCTTGACAGCACAAAGGAATTAAATCCTAAGCTTTCTTGTCTCCACATTCTCTTTGACTCACAATAAGGTCATCCAATGATTTAGATGCCTTAGTGAATGAGGCAATCACATTTTTGAGGTCATTCTCCTCTTTGCTATAGCGATTATCTCTGTTATTAGCTTAGCATTTTCAGCCTTTATACTTTCATTCTCATCGGCTATTTGACTTAGAGTACTCGGCTCCTTAGTCGATTGTGAGTTTTGCTCTTGAGTAGGCTGTTTTCCTCGTTTAGTAGTGTGTGTGAGGATTTAATGTGTTCAAAATCTTTCATCATTTTGCCTAATGAATCATAAAGATCGGAGTGGGTGATGAAGTGTGTGTGTTACGATCACTATCACTAGAATCGAGTGTGATGAATTAGAGTGTACCTCATCTTCTTGGTCAGTTGGTCTTGTTCCTTGGCCATTAAACGGATCAAGGCTTCTTCGAGTCACTTGAGTAGTCGGCTTCACTACTCTCTCGAATCGGATGTGTCTTTTGACTTGGTTGTCTCGCGATTCTCGGACCAACATTGCCTTTTTCTTTTCTTGTCTTCTTTCTCTCAAGACCTTTCTTTCCTCTACATTCTGTATTTGTTGACTACATGATATGGGCAATCAATGGCATAGTGACCTGGTTGTGCAGTTCCAAAGATAGATTTTCAACCTTTTGATCGACTCTTTCCATTCTTGGATTGTCGACTCTTTGATATTCAACTTTTTGATGCTCTGCTCTCTTGGTTGGTCTATCTTCCTTAGACTTGGAGGGAGGTGAGTGTCTTCGGAGGATTCATCTTTGCCTCTTTTGTAGTTCTTATTGAAGAACTTATTAAACCTTTAACCATCGTTTATTTCCTCTTGGTCAATGACTTCTTTGACCTCGGCTCTCTTGCCATCCTTAACAATTAGAGCGGCTATTTTGGGCACGATTGTCTCCTCCTGGTCTTTTCTTCTCGGCTCAAATTCGTAGGCTTTGAGATCGAGAATAGCTCATGGTTGGATGTCTTGGATCGGTCCATGGAATGTCTCGATGCCATGACCTTCATTTCCCATTCACCGAGACTTCTTAGAATCTTCATACACATTTCATTCTGTGTATATTCTTTTCCAAGTGCGAGATAGCTCGTTGGTAATTTACTCGTGAACCAAGCATCCAGTTGATCCAAGGTCTCTCCTGCGAGCATTTTAAAATTCTCAAATTTACTGTACAAAGAATCGATAGTTTATTTTCCTTGATTTGCTCACGAGCCTTCACAAATCAATGTTAGCTTGTCCCATTTCTTTAGCCGTTTTGCATGATTTGACTTTGTTGAACATAGCTTTGTCCAAGGTTTTGTAAAGAATGTCCTTGGCCACATTGTCCAAGTTATATCTTTTCATGTCATCATTTGTCCATTCAGACTCTTGGTTTTTCAACCATGGGTGGTCTGGGAACAACATCCTCTTCACCTTCAGTGCAGCTCTCCTTACAGTTTGTGTTCACTTTTAAAATTTGCGAGGCCCATCCTCTATCATTATACACATCTCATCGTGTAATCTTTGATAGATGAGCCCATACGAATTTTCCAATCATCAAATTCTTCAATTGTGAACATAGGGATGCGTGTCAAATTTGCTTCCATGATAATAATTTTCTTGAGTAAACGAGTTTTGAAAGATTGAGTACTAAAACAAGCTTTGAAAAATTTGGAGATCTAGTTCAAGAACTGATGTGGAAGGCTCAATGAACCAACCGCTCCGATACCACTTGTAGTCCCAAGGGTGTGAGTGTAAGGTTTAGAAGGGGTTGAATAAACCTTACCAACTTTTCAAGTTAGTCCTTTCAAATATTCGAGTTAATACTTCACGTTGTGTCCTTGATGGACAAATAAGTTAGTTAATCGTGAGTTAGTCACTCAACGGACTCGACTAAACCGTTGATAGAATAACTCGATTGTTTTGACTAAAGACTTAACTCGACTTGTGATTTGTTTTTCAGCGGAAGACTTAACACCCTTGAATTTGGTTAAGTTTGTTTTAATACTTGGTTTTAGCACTCATTGATTATCAACTGGATAGCAAATTTATCAAAGAGATATAAAAATAAGATGCGAGAAATTAAAGTGCTGAAATGTAAATGACACAATAAGTTTTTATAGAGGTTCAAAGATGGGGTAATTCTTCTACTCCTCTCTTCTCCAGCTCGGAGGAATCCACTAAGTATTGATTAATATACGAGTGGTTAACGATCCCGATACAAGTTTTGATCACCCGGTGACTTGGTCCTTTGGGACTCGATGAGATGCCTTGGTCACACAAATGGCTTCTCGTGCGACTCGAACTTCTTCACAGGGCAGGCTGTCTTGCTACTATAGCTCACTTGCTCAAGCTTCTTGGATTTGATCACGAAGCCCTCCAAAACCTTGAGACTGTTCGACCTTGAACCTTTCTACAATCCTTCGTGGAATGTAGACCCCTTGATTCTTCAAAAATTTCTTCTTCAACTGATTGAAGTTGTCTTTCCTTCACAGGTGAGTGTTGGATTGATTTCCTTCGTAATATAGGCTTGAGGATTGATCTAGAATGACTTGAGAATATTTTTCGGTTACAATTCAAATGTTTTCTTGAATGTTCGTGGTTCAGGTTAACGTTCTCTCAGAGTTATTCCTCAGCCTTTTATAGTGATCTTTCAAAAATCTGCCCGTTGAAGAGATAGACTTATTTTTGAAAGTCACTTGAGGTCGTTGGCTTGTCTTGTTGCAGTCCTTGGAATTTCCACTTCCTCGTATGAATGATTCTTCAGCTTTTCAGAGTTCTAACTCAAGTGCAGTGCTTCCCATTGGTTTATTCCTCTTGCACGCTTCTGGGACTGAGCACTTGAAGAAAGGTAGTATGGAAGTATTACTTGTTTAAGTAATTCTCTTGATTTATGTGCAACGAATCTCTTTCAATTACCTCGACTTGACTGCATTTCCTTGACTTTCCCAGGGGACTTCGAGTCAGCTTCCAATCGTTGGATGACTCTTCTGTCACTTCAACTTGAGACTTGGCTATCTTGAGTTGACTTGACTGATACTTCACTCAGCTGCACCTTCAGTCGAGTTCCTATCTTCTCTTCTTTGCCATACTCAGTTGCCTCACAAAGCAGTCTTCCTTCTAGTCTCCAGTTGTCTTCTTGCATGTTCAGGCATAGCTGACTTAACTCAGCTCGACCAGCCCTATCTATTACAATGCAATTTACAACAAAAATGGGGTGCCAACTTTCTATTCTAAGTTTTGCATGGCATTCATCAAAATCTACAAAATAATTTCCCAAAAAAAACTCATGTTGATAATCAAAGAACTGCATCTTGATTGAATGCAGAAAAGAGAAGAACGAAATGTATCTTGAAGTTTTGAATAAAATGAGAATTATCTAACTTGATGAAATTAGTGTACAATGTTCTCTTATATACACAGTAGAAGTGAACTGCTTTATAACTGAAATAACTAACTTTCGCTCTCTTCTTGTGTGTTGCTGCTGGACTTTGAGTTTGGATGTGCATCTTTACGCCTACCGCAAGTGGATCATGTATGTCTAACATGCCCAACTTGAGCATGAAGTGCTGAAAAACTTGTGAAAACTGAGGTTTGGTAAGTATATCCACAGTTTGATTAGTGGATGGTATGTGTATAAGTTTAACTAGTCCAACTTTTATCTTTTCTAATGAAATGACAATCTATTTGGATGTGTTTTGTTCTCTCATGGTAACAGGAATTGTGAGCAATATGATAAGATGATTTGATGTTCGTGTATAGAAGAGAATGCCTTGATTGTTGCACCTGGGGATCCTTTAGTGAGTATTCTAACCATTGAACTTCAAAGAGTCTTTTCAAGACTTGCTTACTGTAGGTTGTTTCTTTGATTTTCAGGAAATTAGAGAATCTCCTATGCATATAGCATAGCATGTAACTTTTTTTTGGTAACAGGGTATCTTCCCCAATCTGCATCACAATAACCTTTGAGCTGAAGAGATGGTTTTGAAGGATATAGCAAGCCTTTTCCAGGGTTAGATTATAGATATCTGAGAACCTTGTGTGCTGCAACTAAATGGGAAGAAGTTGGATTAGATACATATTGGGATAGAAGTTAGATAAATGTTTTTATCATGATTTTGATGATTTTGTTTTACACCAAAACAATGTTATTTATATGTTGTCCAAATACTCCTACGACTGCATGAAGCCGGAATCGCTAGTAATCGCCGGTCGGCCATACGGCGGTGAATCGTTCTCGGGCCTTGTACACACCGCCCGTCACACTATGGGAGCTGGCCATGCCCAAGTCGTTACCTTAATCGCAATGAGGGGGATGCCAAGGCGGGGCTAGTGATCGGAGTGAAGTCGTAACAAGGTAGCCGTCTTTGGAAGGTGCGGGGATCACCTCCTTTTCGGGAGAGCTAATGTTTGTTGGGTATTTTGGTTTGACACTCGCTTCACACCCAAAACAAAAAAAGAAGGGAGCTACGATTTAAATTGTTTTTACTAATTTTCTGGAGTATTTATTCAAGTTTATTTTCGACTAAAAATGGACAACACTTTTGATGGTTTTGTTTAATTTGGTTTTCACACCAAAACTATGTTTATAAATGTTGTTCAAATACTCCCAAATGATTTAAAATGTTTTTACTAATTTTTTGGAGTATTTCTTGAAGTTTATTTTTGATAAAAATCGGACAACATTTCAAATTGGAGGTCGGCCAGGTGCATCCCAAAGCGTCGACCGATACCTATAGGAAAGAAAACACGAAACAAAACATACGGGTTTTGAAAAAGAGGAGGGGCGGTCCAGGAGGGCCGACCGCCGCACTGGCGACGGTCGACCCCCTCCGACCCGGTCGCACCCCCGCAACCCCTACCTAGATCGCACTATTTCATTCAAACGTTCGAAATCTTATACGGGGCAACCTGTCGCCTATGCTATTTTGTGACAAAAAATTCCAACCGTTAATCTGTGTGACAAAGCAAGATTTGCTTTTCAATTTTGTACAATATTTCTACATCTTGTGATCCTCTTTTTGTAGACAAAAGTGAAGAAGAAGGAGCCTATGTTGGGAGCCTATGTTGGTGAAGACTTCCCTATAAATAGAGGATGAATTGAAGACACAAGAAGTAACAACACAAGCAAACACACAACAAGAAATCTGCAAATTTCTCTAAGCTTTCTCTTTCAACATTCTTGTTGTATTTATAGCCTAAGTATTTCACTTTCACATCTTGAGGTCTAGGCTTTATTTCTTGATTACACTTTGCACTCAAATTGTAATATTCATTATTGAGTTGTAATCTTGATTTTTGGTTATCATTCAAACACAAGATATCCTTGTGAGTGTTCTTGTGGTAAGAACACACTTGGATGATCTAGGTGATAGGTGCAAGAAGATTGTGGTGATCTTCTTATTGAGGTGTTGAAGAATTTGGTATTCTTCAAGGTTGAAGATTGTGGTAATCTTCACAAGGTGCCGTTGAAGGAAGATTGTGGTAATCTTCAAAGGGAGATTGTGGTAATCTCCAAAGGTGGTGTTAAAGAAGAGTGTGGTGCTCTTCAAGGTGTTGTAAGTTGAATTTGTATTAATTTTGGTAATTAATAAAATTCTTTTCTTTTTTGAAATCCATCCCTGATATCTTTGGGGTGGTAGTAGATTAGGCCCTAGGTGGGTTGAACTACTATAAATCAACGCGTGTTGTTTACATTCCGCACCTTTATTATTGTCTTTGAGCATTCGATTAGAAAAAGAGGGCGAAATCGAAAAGATGGAGATAATCTATTCACCCCCTCTAGATTATCGTAGCCGTTTGGACTTTTGAATCCATGGGTGTAAAACAAGGCTTGCGGCTAGATAACCTGGTTCGCGAAATATCAAGAGCATATTTTCTTTGGCACAATGCAATACCTTTAAAACTTCTTGCAATTCAATGCCCTAATATATTCGAGACTCCCCAAATCTTTTATATTGAACACATCATCCAAATGCTTTTGAAAAGCATGTATTACAGTTATGTTGTTTCGAGAAAGAATTATATCATCAACATATACACATAAAACTATTATAGATGTTGCATTGATTTTGGTAAAGAAAGAGATGTAGGATTTTGATTGAATAAAACCATAAGCAATAAGACAATAAATTAGTTTTTGAAACTCTTTGCATTGAAGTTTGCTTCAAACGTTAAAAGTGAGTTTACAAACTATGTCATCATTACAATAACCTGGAGGTGGCTTCATATACACTTTCTCATCCAAATCTTCAAGTAAAAAGGCATTGTTGACATTCAGTTGATGAAGGAACAAATTTTGAACAGCTACAATAGCTAAAATCAATCTAACGATTGTTAGTTTAGTAATGAGGAAAAGGTATCAAAATAATCCAATCTCACTTTTTGTGTGTAGCCTTTAGCCACTAATCGAGCCTTGTATCTTTCTATAGAACCATCATCCTTATATTTGATTTTAAAGACCCATTTACAACCAATACAATACTTATAAGAGGAAGATTTGTATAAATTGTTGGTCCCAAGGGGTGTGAGTGTAAGGTTTAGAAGGGGTTGAATAAACCTTACCAACTTTTCGATTTAATCCTTTTAAAAATGATCGAGTTAATACTTCACAAATTTGTGACCTTGATGGATAGCTAAGTTAGTTAATCAAACGTGAGAGTTAGTCACTCAACAGCTCAACCGATCGAGCCGTTGATAGAGTAACTCAATTGTTTTGACTAAAGACTTAACTCGTCCTGTGATTTGTTTTTCAAGACTTAACACCCTTGAATTTGGTTAAGTTTGTTTTGATACTTAGTTTTAGCACTCGATTGATTATCAATTGGATAGCAAATTTATCAAATGAGATATAAAAATAAGATGCGAAATTTAAAGTCTTTGAAATGTAAATGACACAATAAGTTTTATAGAGGTTCGAAGATGGAGTAATTCTTCTACTCCTCTCTTCTCCAACTCCTGGAGGAATCCACTAAGTAATCGATCAATATACGAGTGGTTAACATCCCGGATACAAGTCTTGATCACGCAACTGACTTGATCCTTTGGGACTCACGATCTGGAGATGCCTTGGTCACACACAATGGCTTCTCGTACGACTCGGCTTCTTCACGCAGGCGACTACCTTGCTACTACAGCTCATTTGCTTAAGTTCCTTGGATTTGATCACGAATCCCTCCAAATAGCTTAAGCTTGGTTCGACCTTGAACCTTTCTACAATCCCTCGTGGAATGTTGACCCCTTGATTATTCAAATGATTCCTCTTCAACTGATTGAAGTTGTCTTTCCTTCACAGGTGAGTGTTGGATTGATTTCCTTCGTAATGTAGGCTTGAGGATTGATCTTGAATAACTTGAGTATATTTTTGGTTCAAAATGTTAGTTTGTATTTTCGTTGTTCAGGTCGGTAACCTTCTCTCAGAGTGGTTCCTCAGCCTTTTATAGTGATCTTTCAAAAATCTTCCCGTTGAAGAGATAGGCCTATTTTTGAAAGTCACTTGTGGTCGTTAGCTTGTCTTGTTGCAGTCCTTGGAATTTCCACTTCCTCATATGAATGTTTCTTGACTTTTTCGTAGTTACGACACGAGTGCGTGCTTCCCATTGGTTTATTCCTCTTGCACGCTTCCGGGATCGAGCACTTTGAGAAAGGCAAGATGGAAGTATTACTTGTTTAAGTAATTCTCTTGATTTTTGTGCAACGGATCTCTTTCAGTTATCTCGACTTGACTGCATTTTGTTATCATCCCCAGGTGACTTCAAGTCAACTTCCAATCATTCGATGACTCTTCTGTCACTTCAACATTGAGACTTGGCTATCTTAAGTTGACTTGACTGATACTTTACTCACCAGTTGCATCTCACCGCACCTTCATCGAGTTCTGTCTTCTCTTCTTCTCCATACTCAAATTTGCCTTGCGCAAGGTCTTCCTTCTAGTCTCCGGTTGTCTTCTCGCATGTTCGGGGATAGGCCGACTTAACTCAAATCGACCAGCCCTATTTATTGCAATGTAGTATACAACAAAAATGGGGTGCCAACTTCCTATTCTAAGTTTTACATGGCATTCATCAAAATCAACAAAATAATTTCCCAACAATTTCCCCTTTTTGATGATGCCAAAACTTAAAACACACATCAATAATTAAACAAAGAAAGATACATACGAGGCAAATGTAGAACCACGAGAATGTTTGTTTAGAATCGATCCTTTATTGATCATAACATTCTTGTTCTTTACATAGTCATTTCATGAGGTGTATCGTGAGCTTAAACCAACAAAAATGTATCGTAGTTTAAACGGGCTTAAGCTAATCATGTTTTTCTATATCTACACAAGTATAGAAATTGTACAATTTTATTCAAATTACGTAAACACTTACATAGAGTGTATTTACATAGTAAAATACATGAAGGGGTGGGCAAGAAACACTTCATCTCCTTCACGCCGCCTCCTTCTTTCATCTTCTTGACTCTATCATCTTCTCGATCTTCTTCTCTTTTTCTCATCTTCACCGCCTTCTTTTTTCATACGCCTTTTCTCGGACTTCATCTCTCGGTCTTTCTTGTCTTTCCTCCCATAGCCGAGTTTGTCATTTATTTTCCTCTTCAATTCATTTCACATACTCGGCATTGTTCTTAGCCACTTGTAGGTTGGATACTTCGTCAAATCCAGCCCAATAGATCCCTCCTTTCTTGCCGGATCTATATACTCAATATTTTTGGCGGAGGCCTGGAGTCCGAAACCTCTTCCTCCACCTCTCGCTTCTTCCTTTTCCTCTCGGGCGTATCTTTGTACGGGGTCTTCTTTTCCCAAAGAGAGTGATCGCGAGTGATTTGCTAGTAGTCTGTTGTCTGTCGGCTTCTTCACATAGTGTGAGACCCTTTTCCCAAGATAAAATCCAGGCTTGAGCCATGGACATATTTGCGAAGTATCCTTCGAGATGCGGCGTCTTGAATCATCAACTAATCTTGCTCGTTCCGCATCTGAAATGGCATAGGTGTCTCTGTCTATCGGAATGCCTCCATGTTGCTTGAGAATATCCATAACTCGGGCATCCATCCTTCCTTCCACTTCCTTCATCATCTGCTTCAATCGTCTTTTCTTTTTTCTTTTCGGCCATAGAGTGTTGGAGTGGCGAGAGTCATCGAGTTTGCTTTGATAATATCACCAGGTGACAAGACCTTGTTGAGGGGTTTTAGCAATCATCAAAGTCACATCTTTCGAACCTTCCCTCAACAGACTTCCCTTTCTTCTCTCTTATTGCTTCCTCACTGTCTTTCCTTCACAAATGCTTCCCCTTCTCGGCCTTGATCCTTCAGGTTTCCTTGTATTCCTCTTCCCCCTTTTTGGCATCATCAAATGAGAGAGGAACCCTGAAATTAGCTAGCAAGCAAGAAGTATAGTCCGTTGATGGTTGAGTTCTCGCCGAATCGCTGCTGCGGAGTATCTTTGCCGCACGGAACTCGGAGCGAGTGGCGTTGGATTCAGTGTGACCAACTTCATCTCGGCCATGAGGAGACGAATTTTTGATCCATGTTCTCTTCCACACGCAGGAGTTCGTTCTTATTATGTTCACGCAGCAGCTTGATCTCGATAGTGTGAGATTCATGCATTTGTTCAATGTGCTCTTGCAACTTTGACTTCGCATCGGCATTCTCGGCCGCACTAACAACTTGTTGAACAATGTCCTGAAGTATCGAGCACATTTCCACACGCATACCGCTATTGTTGCCACCACTCACGGATTCTCGACTATGATGCCACGCAAATCGCCAGTGAGGTTGGCGTCTCTGTTATCCATCTCTCATGTCAAGTGAGGCCCGGTGTCTCTCCATCCGTTCAATCTCGGCAAATAAGGCTTTGAACACATCACGAATTTCATTTGTCACCTCTTTTTTCGGTGATGTGATGGCAAGCAACGTCCAGTCATAGTCAATGGAACAATTGTGTCTCGATGGAATAACAGGATCGGGTTTGTGGAAGCGCTCGCGATCTCTCGTCGATTCTTCGGGAGGTCGTACCTCCGGAGAGAAGGAAATGATTCTACAAAGGGATCATCACGGGCAACTAGAATCTTGTAGGTCCCAAGGGTGTAATTGTAAGGTTTAGAAGGGGGTTGAATAAACCTTACCAAATTTTCGATTTAGTCCTTTTAAATCTACAGAGTTCTACACAACCGTCCTTGATGGACAATCGAATTAGTCACTCATTAGAGTTAATCTCTCAACAGACACTGTTCAAATTGAGTACATTAATAGAGTAACTCAATGTTGGCTATAATTTGACTCAATCGTGGTTTTGTTTTTATTGAAGACTTAACACCCTTAAGTTTGATTAAGCAAGTTTTTACACTTGATTTAGTACTTATAAATTATCAAATGGATAGCAAATTTATCAATGAGATATGAGCAATTAAAAGTGCGAGAAATTTAAATCTTTGAAATGTAAATGACACGGTAAGGTTTTTATAGAGGTTCGAAGATGGGGTAATTCTTCTACTCCTCTCTTCTCCAACTCCTGGAGGAATCCACTAAGTAATGATCGGTTTACAAAGTGGTAATATCCGGATACAAGTCTTGATCACAACAAATGACTTGATCCTTTGGGACTCGATGAGACGCCTTGATCACTCGGTGCTTCGTGCGACGACTCGCTTCTTCACAGGCATTTGCTTTGCTACTACAAACTCACTTGCTCAAGCTCTTTGGATTTGATCACGAAGCCCTCCAAAAGCTTAAGACTTGGTTCAGCCTTGAACCTTTCTACAATCCTTCCGGAATGTAGACCCCTTGTTTTAAGTATCTTCCTCTTCAACTGGTTGAAGTTCTCTTTCCTTCACGGTGAGTGTTGGATTGATGTACTTGAAGTGTAGGCTTGAGGATTGAGATTGTTTCATTTTTCTAATGTACTTGTATAGCTCACGTATGTGTCATTCCCCTTTTTTTTAAACAAATTCCTCGGCCTTTTATAGTGAACTTTCAAAAAAATTTGCCCGTTGAAGAGATAGGCTCATTTTTGAAAGTCACTTTGCGATCGTTGGCTTGCGCTCTTGGAATTGCCATTTCCTCGTATGAATTGTTTTATCACCTTTTGAGTTCGACACGGTGTAGTACTTCCCATTGGTTCATTCCTTTTGCACGCTTCGACTGAGCACTCCAAGAAAGGTGGTATGGAGATATTACTTGTTTAAGTAAATCTCTTGATTTTACGGCAACGGTTCTTTTTCTGATTATCTCGACTTGATCGCATTTCCTTGCTTTCCCCAGGTGACTTAGAGTCGACTTCCAATCATTGGATGACTCTTCCATCACTTCACTTGAGACTTTGGCTTCTCTTGAGTTGACTTGACGATGTTCCACTCACCGTGCATCTCACCGCTTCTTGATCGAGTTCTGTCACTCTTCTTTCTTTGTACTCATTGTCTCTCAAAGTTTTTCCTTCAAGCCTTGATTGTCTTCTTGCATGTTGGGGCGTAGGCGACTTAACTCTCGGCTTGGCGGCTCTAATTGTTACAATACATTTTACAACGAGAATTGGGGTGCCAACTTTCTATTCTAAGTTTTACATGGCATTCATCAAAATCTAAACAATAAAATTCCTAACAATTTCCCCTTTTTGATGATGCCAAAACTTAAATTATACAAAGATGTAAATAACAAAGATACATCTGAGATAGTGTATTGACATAGAATGTATGCGAGAATCAATCTTTTTATTGATCATATCATTCTTGTACTTAGCACAACTTGTTTACAAGGTGTATCGCAGTATGTAATTGTCTTCACAAAAAAGAGAATTTATAGCTTTATTACGAGAAGACTTACATTGTATGTATTTACATATAAAATACACGAAGGGTTGGATGAAGAACACTTCATCTCCTTCGTCTCTTTTTCATCTTGATCAAGATCTTCTTCTCTTCTTCTCTTCTTCTCGTCATCACCGCTTCTTTTTCTTCTTCTCATATGCTTTTCTTGCGGCTTCATCTTTTCTTATTCTTTCCTGTCTCTCCCGCCATAGCCGAGTTTGTCTTTTGTTTTCTTCTTCTATTCTCTTTACATACTCGGCGTTGGTTTTAGCCACTCGCAGTTCGCCACTTGGTCAAGCCCAAGCCCGGTAGATCCTTCCTTTCTTTCCCGGATCTACGTATTCAATATTCTTGGGCGAGAGGCCTGGAGTCTCAAACTTCTTCCTCCACCATTTCCGCTTTTCCTCTACCTCAGGCGTATCTTTGTCTTGGGGCATTCTTTCAAATGAGTGCCAGTGAGTGACCCCGGCAGAGGATCCCGGTTGTCTGTTGTCTGTCGGCTTCTTCACATAATGTGAGACCCTTTTCCCAAGACAGTCCCAAGCTTGAGCCATGGACATATTTGCAAAATATCCTTCGATTCGAGCGTTTTGAATTCGTCAACTGATCTTGGCTCTGTCCCCGATATACGAAATGGCATACGTGTCTCTGTCAACCGGAATGCCTCCGTGTTCTTTCAAGATGTTCATCACCCTGGCATCCATTCTTCCTTCCACCTCCTTCATCCCCGCTTCAATTGCTTTTCTCTTCTCGGCCATAGATACAAAGAGAGTGTTGGAGTGGCGAGTCACGGGGAGTTTCTTTGCTTATAATGTCGGTGCGACCCCCTGTTGGGGGTTTGTGCAATCATCAAGGTCATATCTTTTGATCCTTCCCCCTCGTGATTTTCCTTTCTTCGATTTCAAAATTTCCTCGGTGATGATTTTCCCTTCTCAAATTGTTCCTTGTCACCGCTCCTTTCTTTTCGAAACCTTGATTTTGTCTTTGCTTTAAGGTATTCCTCTTCCCCCTTTTTGGCATCATCAAAGGATAGAGGAACCCGGGGGAACATCTTTGGCAAGCATGAAGTCGAGTCTTGATGGTTGAATTTTGCTTCAAGTCTGGCTGCGTTGTATCTTTGCACGAAATTGAGACGAAAGTAGCATTGGATTCTCAAATCGGCTTCATCTCACCATGAGAAGGCTGAATTTTCTTGTCATGTGTTCTTCCAAACGTTGTATATCATTTGCATTACGCTCACACGCGGCGACTTGATCTCGGCGGTGTGAGCTTCATGCATATGTTCAATGTGTTCCCTCGCCCGTTTCGCATCAACATTTTCACTCTCCACACTAGCGACTTGGTGAATAAGGTTAAGTATCTCACTGTTCCACACGCATTGATTCTTCTTTGTTGCCACCATTCCCTTATCCCGATTTGTGATGCCTCTCAAGTCACCAGTGTAAGGTTGGCATCTCTGTTGTCCAGGGCGCATGTCCAAAGAGTCCGATGCCTCTCCATTCGTTCAATTTCAGCAAGAGTGCCTTGAACACTTCTCGACTTGGTGATTAAATGCATTGCGGTGATGGCCATACAAATCGAAAAATCAAAATCGGCCGGAACAATGGTGCCTGAGTGAAAAACAGGAGGTGGTCCGTGATAGCGTGCTTGCTCATTTCGACTCTTCGTGGAGTTCTCGTATCTCCGGTGAGAACGGAAAGATTCCACAAAAGATTCATCACCGCCAACCGGGATTTGTTCGATGATAAGAGGTGCGCGTGAAGTTCTTTTGGGAATCGATCCAGTATGGCGTGAGGAGCCGGAGCGGTGGTTTTAGTTCACCGGGTTTGGTTGTGAAGTAGACCCGCTGGCGAGCCTCAATTGTCTTAACGCTTCCGTTGGTCTCGGTGATTTTTCCATTTCAAGATAGACTTGTCCTCGGCCTTATCAAAGTCATCGGACGATGATGAGATTTCTAGTGGTGGCTCATCATCAAAGTTAAAAGTTTGTGAGTAGTCTTGGGATCAAACTTGCTCGTGCCGGAACATCCGCACTGAGTCTCTTGGATCTGTCATGGGGTTGACTCGGCTTTTCTTTCTTCGCCTTCGATCCCGGAAAAGTGACATCGGGGTTGTCCTGGGAATCATGAAGTGCGCGATCTCCTTCTCGGATGGGTCGATGATTGCGGGAGGGATGTTCTCTCTTGACCTCTTTACCCCGGGAAGTCTCAACCTCCCGTGGGCCTTCATTTCCGCCAGCTCTCTCACTGCGAGGCCTTGTCCTCCCTTTCGACGATGTCACTGTCTTAGGGTCTTCTACAAAGGCATCCATTGGAGTCTCAACCCCATGGATTGCACTTTCATCGCCCAGTGTTAACTCCCGTACATTCCTTCATGTGCCTCGGCGCATCGGCGGCGTCATTAGCCTTCGGAGCGGTTGGCACCTCACCGAGAGACAGTCTCAATCGCCTCGAGCTTAAGATGATGGCAACTTGTCATTTCTTCTTGTGATTGTAATTTCTCTTCTTCGCCTCCTTGCTTCTTTGTGGAGTCATCTGCGCAGATCCTCCGACCTTGCCGCGGTGGAGGGAGTTTCCCCCTCGGCCGCGCACCACCGAGAGTGACTTGGAGTGGGGTCACTCGTCTCTAGACTCTCTCATTGCAATTGATGGTTCAAATTGTTGGGGCGGTGGTAGCACACCTTCAACAGGGGGTTGGCTCGATTGGGGTCCCCACTAGCCCGGTTTCATCGCGATTCCCTTATTGCCTTCTTCCGAGTGAGTCAGGAAGTGGTAGCAGAACATCGGTGGCTATTTCTTTGAACCACTCCCATTGGATCGATTTCACTGTGTTTTGGAGGACTCTCCTGGTCCTCCATCGATCTTTGCTCGTGAAGGATTCTTGATTCATGCAATGCTTGCTACATCTGCAGCTTCTTCGTAGCGGCGGCATTCTGCAGTTTCTCGTCACTTTCGAGAGAGGACATCAAGGAGAGGATGGAAGTGTTACGTGGTGCCGGAGATAGAGGCGGTACTTGCCTTCTCACGTGCTTCGGCTTCTTCACTTGCTTTGCTCTCTCCCCGTCCTTGTAGATTTGCGAGAATGTCTAAGCGATTGTCCTCATCAAGTCTTTGGGAGCACATAGATAGTCAAGGAAATTTAGCGATTCCTCTTCTTCTTCTATGAATTCAGGCCGTTGGAACTGTTCCTTGACTTGCTCAACTTCCATTTTCTCCACTCACGCAGGCGATTTTGGATGTCCGGATAAGGTGGAGATAGGATCATTACATGACTA
The DNA here is from genome assembly GCA_016081115.2 of Rehmannia glutinosa. Taxonomy (NCBI): domain Eukaryota; kingdom Viridiplantae; phylum Streptophyta; class Magnoliopsida; order Lamiales; family Orobanchaceae; genus Rehmannia; species Rehmannia glutinosa. Next base: position 12,602,370 of record CM071924.1, on the reverse strand, counting down.
TCCGCTTGGGTTTGGTTCTTCTTGAGTTTGTTGTGTGAGCTACGATTGTGTCTTCGGGTTGCCTCTCACTGATCGCCTTGGCAGATTTGGTGTTTCATCAACTACATCCGGAGACTCTACTTCTCCGATAGTCTCCGGTATTTGTGCTAGCCGAGTAACCGACTCAAATTTGGTTTCTCTGTTCGATGCTTGACGAGTCTTCTTCGTCTCTGGTTTGTACCGGGGAATTTACAGTTGAGGCGGCGTCCTCGAGTCTTGGGCGGCAAGGGCCGGCAGTGCTTGTGTTTGTTTACGAGGAGCCGCCGTCTAGGCTTGTCGATTCTCCTCCTTTTGACGATCGGAGAAGGTATTTGGGAGTCCTTATCGATCGCCAGCTGCAGGGCAGTGACTGCTGCAGGGGCGAGAGCATGTTTGGTTTTCTTTCTTTGCAGGGCGTGAGACTTGTTGGAGAGGAGGCGGTGTGTCTTCGGGTCACCGATTCCCCTCACATCGTGTCGGCTCTCTTTGCGTGCGCTCGCTCGAGCACCGGAGAGATTAGCTCAACATCCTCTTGTTAACATGGAAAGCCTTCCCATGTCTAAGAGGACTCCTTTCACCTCCAATAGCCGGCCAATCACCAGGCCATATCCCGAGATCCTCCAAATGACCCATCTTCTTTGAAGGACTTGTTCCCACGTTAAGCGAGTCATTGTAGATAAACTCAGGCCATTTATCTTCTTTTCCTCGATGATTGCAGCCATCACAATCAGCTTTGCCTTTGATAGTTGGTCAAAGCCGCCAAATTTGATGTCGATACATTTGGCAACTATGTCCAACGATTTGTGATAATCCTCCTTGGCCATCTTTTTTGTTTCTTTGTGTATATAATTTTATCGGCAAGGTCGGACTTGGCTATTTCTTTCCATCGTCGGCCAAGTTTACATCGGCTTCCTTAATCTCGATTGCTCCTTCACGGTAGTGAGCAATATTCACCAAATCCTTGGCGGTGATAGTCACCGCTTCCCCGTGAGCAGATAACTTGATTCCTTCATCGTGAATCTCGGCGTTCACGTAGAATTGAGCGACCTCCTCCGCGTAGGTCATTGGATATTCCAAAATATAGAAAGCGGTTTTAGTCCGGTCGTTTCCGAACTACTCATTTTCTTCACCAGGTGTCGTCGGACCCACTGCTTCACCATTTCGTCGAAATACACGGTCGAACCGGTGTGGATTTGTTTTCCCAACTTGGTAAAGTCATAAGTTGGTGCCATTTCTCGAGAATAATTTCAAGGAAAAGTTCGAAATTTGATTTGAAGGTTGATAGGGTTTCAGAGTATTTGCCTTTGCCTTTTGAGAGAAAGAGATTGAGCAGTTTTAGAAGTGTGAGAGAAAGCGGGCGAAAATGGTTTAAATATGGTTTATGAAAGGGCGTGCAGGCGGTTTTTGAATCGTGATCGAAATCAACGGCTTGGATTGCGCACGCATATTGAGCGATTCATGTCTCGTATTTAATCTTTGCGATTTATATCCAATCATAGGCTTGGTGTGCGGCTTTATGTCCGTACACATCATCATTATGCCGACGTGTCTCTTAAAACATTCCCGCTAAGTCAAAACAATCTGCGTTTTTGTCACTTTGCTCATAAGTTATTCACTTATCTCTTAGCCGATTTAACTCTACTACCTCATCGCTTCTTTAGCGACTCGGCTATCACCGACTTGGTGTAGCCGTTTTTCCAATACAAATGATTCTTGAAAATGATTTTCGTTTTTCGGCTCTTTTTCACTCATTTTCTGTTCTAATTCTCTTCTTTGATTCTTCCGTGTCTCAAACCTTAGCTCAATTAGCCCCAACTCATGCTTGAGTTCTTCAAATCTTGACTCACATAATGGTTTTGTGAAGATGTCACTAGTTGTTTGTCGGTTGAGATATATTCCAAGATAATGTCCTTCTTTTCAACATGATCTCTTATGAAATGATATCCGACATCTATATGTTTCGTTCTTGAGTGCAACACAGATTTTGAGTGATTGCAATTGCACTTGTGTTATCACACATGATTGGAATTTCTTTTTCTTCAACTTCATAGTCTCTCACCGTTTGTCTCATCCATAGGACTTGGGCACAACAGGCCCGCAGCCTATGTATTCTCGGTATGTAGAGGTGGCTATTGAGTTTTGCTTCTTGCTAAACCAGAAATTAGTCTGTTTCCAAGCATTTGACATGTGCCTGAAGTGCTCTTCTGTCCCACTGCATCCAAAGATAGTCGAGTCTCGAATAGCCAATTAGTTTGAATCCACCTTCCTTTGATACCATAGGCCTACTTCTTGGCTTCCTTTCAAGTATCTCAATATTCTCTTAGTCCTTTGTCATATGACTCTCTTTTGGAGCAGATTGAAATCTTGCACATACACCTACTACAAAGAAAGTGATGTCGGCTCCGCTAGCCGAGAGATAGAGCAATGATCCAATAAGTGCTCAGATCTTGTTTGATCTACTGAGGCTTGCCATCTGCATCCATGTCCATTTTGATCGATGTGTTCATTGGTATTTTTACGAAGACTTCTCCTCCATGCCAAATTTCTTCATTAAATCTCTGGTGTATTTTGTTTGACTTATGAAGGTTCCATCCTTCACTGTTTCACTTGAAGTCCAAGGAAGAATGTCGGCTCTCCCATCATGCTCATTTCAAATTTACTTTGCATGAGGTTTGAGAATTTTTCACACAACTCTTTGTTAGTGGATCCAAAGATGATGTCATCAACATATATTTGAACAAGCAAAGATACTCTTCTTGTCTTGAATTCGAAAAGTGTTCTATCTACTTTTCCTTTTGTGAATCCATTTTGATTAGGAATTGTGACAGGGTATCATACCATGCTCCTGGGTGCCTGTTTCAACTGTCACAGGCTTTCTTGAGTTTGTATACCTTGTCTCCAAGAGTCTTCTGCTCAAATCCTGGAGGTTGTTCAACATACACTTCTTCTTCCAATAAACCATTCAGAATGCACTCTTTACATCCATTTGATATACCATGAAATACTTGTGAGTGCATAGGCAAGAAACATCCTTATAGCTTCCAATCTTGCTACAGGAGCAAATGTTTCATCAAAATCTATTCCTTCTTCTTGGTAATATCCTTTGGCTACCGAGTCTTGCTTTGTTTCTTACCACAGAACCTTCCTCGTTCATCTTATTTACGAATACCCATTTGGTTCCAATAACATTTTGATGTATGGGTCTTTGCACTAATTCCCATACTTTATTTCTCTCAAACCGATTCACTCTTTCTTGCATAGCTTTGAATCCAATGTGTGTCATCCAATGCTTGTGACACATCTTTGGGCTCAATTTGTGAGATGAAGCATGTGAACATGGCTTCTTGTTGAGTTCTAGATCTTGTCTTGACACCTTCTCTTATGTCTCCAATGACAAGTTCGTGGATGGTCTCTCGGCCATCTTACATCGAGTTGGAGTAGATTAGTGGGTTGATCGACTTGCACTGTGTGTTCTTTGAGGTCGCTCTCTCGTAGTCACTTAGCCGCAAGTTTTCCGGTACTTTTGAGATTCAGCTATCTCATCTTCTTCTCAATTGATAATCCCGGCTTGACCTTGAAAGATAGGGACTCTTCATGCGGTTGGATGATTTAGCTTATCAACTCGACTCTTCAATGTCTTCCCATTTACATTTGGCTCATCGAATACTACATGAATGGATTCTTCTCAGAACCATAGTTCTTTTGTTGAGTATTCTCAGTATGCTTTGCTTTCAATTGAGTATCCTGAAGATACCCTCATCGGCTTTAGCATCAAAAGCCTTTAGGTTGTCTTTGCCATTGTTGTGGATGAAGCATTTACATCCAAATATCCTGAAATATGCAACATTTGGTTTTCTTCCACCAAATCTCATAGGAGTCTTTGTCAGTTGCCTATTTATCATACATCCTGTTTTGGGTGTAGCAAGTCTGTGTTGATTGCTTGACCTAAAATCTTTTGTAACCCCGTCAGCCTAACATGGTCCTTGCCGCTTCTTTGAGGGTTCTGTCCTTCTTTCTCGCAACTCCATTCTGCTGTGGAGTCCTTGCACCGATAGTTCATGACCAATACCATTCTCAATACAAGATCTTGAGTTATTATTCCATTGACAAACTCGGTTCCTCTATCGATCTTATTTTGATAATGGTTTGACTCTTCTCATTTTGTACCCTCTTCATCAACTCGTGGTAGCTTTTGTAGAGTTTCTTTCTTCTTGCACATGAATATTGTCCATGTATATCTTGAGTAGTCATCTACTACCACCAAGGTGTATTTCTTTCCACTTATGCTTGCTGGTTCCACTGGGCCAAATAGGTCCATATGAAGCAGATGCAATATTCTTGTTGAGGATGGGCATGTCTTTTCTTTGAACGACGACTTGATTTGTTTTCCCTTCCGACATGCATCACATATACTCTCCTTCTTGTATCTTGAGTCGAAGTCCTTCTACAAGATGACTTCTTGCTAGCTTATTAATTGTTTTGAAATTCAGGTGACTCGACTTTTTGTGCCACAGCCAACTTGATTCAGCTGTGCTCTTTTGCTAGTAGACAGGTGTTGTGTGTTGCAGTTGACCAATCCACTACATACATATTTTTCTGTCTACATCCTTGCAACACTACTTCATTTGATTCAATGTCTTTGATTTGGCATATGCCCATGTTGAATCCAACATTGTAGCCCTTGTCACAGAGTTGACTGATGCTTAGTAAATTGAAGTTTAGTCCTTCAACATATGCAACATCTGTGATTTCTAATCCATTCCTCTTGATGGATCCAATGCCTCTTATTTCACCAGGAGCTTCATTTCCTCCAAATATGACTTTGGCTCCTTTGACTTCCTTGAATTTTGATGATTTCTCTTATTTCTGTCATATGTCCGGAAATGACCCACTATCCATGTACCAGGTTCCTTGGCACTCAGCTGTTCCTTGAACCTGCAATCAAGGAAATTAAGTTTTAGGTACCCATACTTGTCTGGGTCCTGAGGGGTTAGAATTGTAAGATGATCCAACCAACCTATAGCCAAATGATTTGACTCTAAGAGGTTGCCATCTATCAGTGCCATAATCATAATTAATCCTGGCAAATTGCTTGGGATTCTAGGTTCATACAAATTGTCTCTTTTGTCTGTATGCCTGCGTGTATGTTTTAGCAATTGCCTTTCTTGGGTAATTGTGGTGTCTTTGAGTGTAGTGCCTAGGTGCATATGTGTGCTGATGAAAGCTCTTATGCTTTTGGAATGGCCTTTGTTGAGTTCTAGGCCTTTGCCATTTGGGCTTGTATTCCATAAGTCTAGGCCGATAGTTCACATTATTCCATCGGCTTGGCTTGGATATTTTCTACCATTCCCATCATATGTATTTCTTTTATGGGTTTTCTGGAATTTTTGGTAGCTCTGCTTCTTCTCTCTGAGTATTTTTCTTTTTGGAGTCCGCCGAGGACTCGGCTGAATCTCTTCTCACTTTGTCCTTTCAAGACTCTCAATCGGCCGTTTTCCTTTTCCTTTGTAACCAAGGCCAGTTTGCTTAGTATTGTGCTTTGGATTGAAAGTGTGTGCAACATTTAGAGTTTTGGGTTTTTCGGACTCTTCATGACTTGAAGATCCTTTTTCCAAAATTACTCTTGAGGTTTGACATGGCACAAAGGAATTAAATCCTAAGCTGTCTTGTCTCCACATTCTCTTTGACTCATAATAAGATCATCCAATGATTCGATGCCTTAGTGAATGAGGCAATAACATTTTTGAGGTCATTCTCCTCTTTTCTATAGCAAAGCAATTTCTCGCTATTAATTTAGCTTTTTCAGCCTTTAAACTTTTATTCTCATCAGCTATTTGACTTAGAGTACTCAAAATCCTTAGTCACTTTGAGTTTTGACTTTTGAGTAGGTCTGTTTTTCCTCATTCAATAGTGTGTGAGGTTTTAATGTGCTCAAAATCTTTCATCATTTTACCTAATGAATCATAAAGATCGGTGGGTGATGAAGTGTGTGTGTCACAAATCACTATCACTAGTGTCCGAGCTTGTTGAGTTAGATTGTACCTCATCTTCTTGATCTTGTTCTTTGGCCATTAAAGCGGTCAAGGCTTCTTCTTCTCAGTCACTTGAGTAGTCACTTCTTGCTCTTCCTCGAGTCAATTGTCTCTCTTGACTTGGTTGTCTCTAGTCTCTGCCCATCATTGCCTTTTCTTCTCTTGTCTTCTTTCTCTCGAAGACCTTTCTTTCTTCTTCGTTTACGCTTGCTTGCGACTACGGGATATGAGCAATCAATGGCATAGTGACATGGTTGTCTACAATTCCAACATAGATATTCACCTTTTGATCGACTCTTTCTATTCTTGAGTTGTCGGCCTTTGATACTCAACTTGTTGATGATCTGTTCTCTTGGTTGGCCTATCATCCCTTGATTTGGAGGAGCCGAGTGTCTTCGGAGGATTCACCCTTTCTTCTCTTGTAGTTCTTGTTAAAGAACTTGTTAAATCTTTTAACCATCGTTATTTCTTTTCCGGGTCAATTGCCTCTTTGACTTGCTCTCCTTCCATCTTTGACAATTAGAGCGAGTTGTTTTGGGTACAAATTGTCTCTTCCTGTCTTTCTTTCTCACTCAAACTCGTAGGCTTTGAGGTCCGAGAATAACTCATGATTGGATGTCTTTGATAGGTCCATGGAGTGTCTCAATGCCATGACCTTCATTTCCCATTCAATTGGAAGACTTTTTAGGATCTTCATACACATTTCATTCTGTGTATATTCCTTTCCAAGTGTAGACAGCTCATTTGTGATTTACGTAAACCGAGCATCCAGTTGATCCAGGTTTTCTCCCGAGGTCATTTTAAAGTTCTCAAATTTTTGTACAACCACTGATAGTTTGTTTTCTTTGATTTGCTCTCGAGCCTTCGCAAATCAATGTCGGTTTAATCCCATTTCCTTAGCCGTTTTGCAAGATTTCACTTTATTGAACATGGCTTTGTCCAAGGTTTTGTAAAGAATGTCCTTGGCTACATTGTCCAGGTTGTATCTTTTTCTATCATCATTTGTCCACTCGCTTCTTGGTTTTTCAACCATGGTAGTCCGGTCTTCTGATCTTCTTCCCTTCAGTGCAACTCTTCGTGCAAATACATGTTCACCTTTAATATTTGCAGAGGCCCATCTTCTATCACTATCCACATCTCATCATGTAATCTTTGATAGATGAGCCTGCATACGAATTTTCCAATCATCAAATTCTTCAATAGTGAACATAGGAATGCGTGTTAGATTTGCTTCCATGATAATAACTTTTAATGATAGAACGAGTTTTGAAAGTTTAAGTACTAAAGCAGACTTTTGAAAAGTTTGGAGATCTAGTTCAGTAACCAGTGCGGAAGGTTCAATGAACCAACCGCTCTGATACCACTTGTAGGTCCCAAGGGGGTGTAAGTGTAAGGTTTAGAAGGGGGTTGAATAAACCTTACCAAATTTTCGATTTAGTCCTTTTAAATCTCTGAGTTCTACACATTGTGTCCTTGATGGACAGATCGAATTAGTCACTCAAGAGAGTTAATCTCTCAACAGACTCACTGAGCTGTTAATAGAGTAACTCAACTGTTGGCTATAATTTGACTCAACTGTGGTTTTGTTTTCGGAAGACTTAACACCCTTAAGTTTGGTTAAGCAAGTTTTTACAACTTGATTTAGTACTTATAAATTATCAAATGGATAGCAAATTTATCGTGGATATGAGCAATTAAAAGTGCGAGAAATTTAAATGCTTTGAAATGTAAATGACACAATAAGGTTTTTATAGAGGTTCAAGATGGGGTAATTCTTCTACTCCTCTCTTCTCCAACTCCCGGAGGAATCCACTAAGTAATGATCGGTTTACAAAGTGGTAACAATCCGGATACAAGTCTTGATCACAACAAATGACTTGATCCTTTGGGACTCGATGAGACGCCTTGATCACTCACCAAGCTTCTCGTACGACTCGAACTTCTTCACAGGGCAAATGCCTTGCTTGCTACTACAAAATTGTCTCACTTGCTCAAGCTCTTTGGATTTGATCACGAAGCCCTCCAAAAGCTTAAGACTTGGTTCACCTTGAACCTTTCTACAATCCTTCCCGGAATGTAGACCCCTTGTTTTAAGTATCTTCCTCTTCAACTCAAGTTGAAGTTCTCTTTCCTTCACGGTGAGTGTTGGATTGATGTACTTGAAGTGTAGGCTTGAGGATTGAGATTGTTTCATTTTTCTAATGTACTTGTATAGCTCACGTATGTGTCATTCCCCTTTTTTTAAACAAATTCCTCAGCCTTTTATAGTGAACTTTCAAAAAAATTTGCCCGTTGAAGAGATAGGCTCATTTTTGAAAGTCACTTTGCGATCGTTGGCTTGCGATTCTTGGAATTGCCATTTCCTCGTATGAATTGTTTTATCACCTTTTCGAGTTCGACACGGTGTAGTACTTCCCATTGGTTCATTCCTTTTGCACGCTTCGACTGAGCACTCCAAGAAAGGTGGTATGGAGATATTACTTGTTTAAGTAAATCTCTTGATTTACGTGCAACGGTTCTTTTACATTATCTCGACTTGACCGCATTTCCTTGCTTTCCCCGGAGGTGACTTAGAGTCGACCTTCCAATCATGGATGACTCTTGTCACTTGACTTGAGACTTTGGCTTCTCTTGAGTTGACTTGACTGATGTTCCACTCACCGCATCTCACCGCTTCTTGATCGAGTTCTGTCTGCTCTTTTTCTTTGTCTGACACTGTCTCTCAAACAGAAGTTTTCCTTCAAGCCTTGATTGTCTTCTTGCATGTTGGGGCGTAGGCCGACTTAACTCGGCTTGGCAGCTCTAATTGTTACAATACATTTTACAAAATGAGAATTGGGGTGCCAACTTTCTATTCTAAGTTTTACATGGCATTCATCAAAATCTAAACAATAAAATTCCTAACAAATCTGTTCAATGATAAGTGGTGCTCGTGAAGTCCTCTCGTGAAGTCGATCCTGCGCTGCAGCTGGGAGCCCGTGCGGTGGACTCGAGTTCACCGTGATGCATTGTGAAGTCGGCCCGAACTTCGAGCCTCGGTTGTCTCAACGGCTTTGTTGGTCTCACTGTTTATCCAAATTAGTGGGTGATCCTCGGCCTTATCGGAAGCATCATCGGACGATGATGAGATTTCCATGGGTGGCTCATCATCAAAGTTGAATGTTTGGCGAGTAGTCTTGGGGTCGACTTACTCGTGGTTGGAACATCCTCACCGAGTCTTTTGGATCGATTACGGGAGTTGACTCGGCTTCATCATCTCCTTCCGATCCCATAAAGGTTACATCGGATTATCCCGGGAATCGTGAAGGGCACTTATCTCCTTTTCGATGGATCAATGATAGCGGGAGGAATGTTCTCGTGCTTCACTTCTCTACCCCGGAAGTCTCAACCTCCCGTTGGCCTTCATTACCCCCGCAGCCAATCGCAATGAGGCCTTGACATCCCCGCCGACAAAGTGTCACCGCCTTGGGGTCTTGGAGGTGGCATCCATTGGAGTCTCAACTCCATGGATTGCACTTTCATCGCCAGTGTTAACTCCCGGGCGCTTCCTTCCTTTGCCTCGATCGTCGGCGTCAGCGGCGTCATTGGCTCTGGAGAGCGGTTGGCACCTCACCGAGACAGTCTCAATTGTCTAAGCCTCGTTGATGACAACTTGCTTTGTGTATTCTGTGATTGTTCCTTCTCCACTTCGCCTCCGAGATTCATTGTGGAGTCACCGCAATCGTCCGACCTTCTTTGCAGTGGAGGAGTTTCCCCTCGGCACACCACCGAGTGACTTGGAATGAGGTCACTCGTCTCCGGACTCCCGCTATTCCCACTGAGTATTCAGCCATTGGGACAGGTGGTGAGACACCTTTATTAGGGGTTGGCTCGACCGGGGTCCTCATAGTCCCGCTTTAATCGCCATTTCCTAAACACCTTCCTCTCGAATGATCTAGGGAAGTGGTGGCACCGACAACAATTGCAATATGCTTTGCACCACTCCCATCGGGTCTATCTCTCCACCGTGATTTGGAGGACTCTCCGGTCCCTCCATCATTCTTTGCTCATGAAGGATTCTCGATTCTGCATTGCTTCTGCATTTGCAATTCTTCCGTGGCGCAAGAATCAGGATCTGGATCTCATCACTTTCGATAGACGTCAAAGTGAGAGTGTGTATGATCTCGTGGTGCCGGTGAGAGGGCATATGCTAGCCTTCTCACGTGCCTCTCGCATCCTCACCGCTTTAGCCCATTCGTTTTCTTTTCGAATCTGCAGTATGTTGATGTAATTATCCTCGTCAAGGGCTTGTAGTCTTGTGTCCACCTCAAGAAATCAAGAGTTCTTCTTCCTTAGCAATGAACTCTAGATGTTCAAACCGCACTGGATAGGCTCGGCTTCCATTTTCTCCACTCTCTCGACGATTTTGGATGTCCGGATACAATGGAGAGTACATGATTACATCATCTTCATCATTCCCTTGCCGGCCCTCGTTTCCAAGGATTAGGGGTAGCGGATTGACGCCGACATCTTCAAGACGGCCTGCATTGTGTGGGAGAAGCGACCATCACAACAGGTGATTCTTGTCTCGGCCATTCCTTGTTCCTTAGTTGTTCATGCTGCTGCACTGGGTCTTGAGTTGCCTTTGAATCGCCTCAAAGCAGACTTGGCGCTTTCATCAATCACATCCGAGACTCTACTTCTCCAAAGCCAGCCTCGGTATCTTCTCCAAATGAGTGGGTGACTCTGCCGGTTTCTCAAGCTCTAACGCTTGAAAATTCGTCTTCTTCTTTTTTTTGAACCGGAGGGATTTCTGTTCGGACAAGGTTTTTCTCAATCATGGGTGGTGGGGGGTCTTTGTCGTCTTCTTCTCGAGGAGCTGGTCGTCTTGCTTATCGATTCTCCTTTTCTTGACGACCGGAGAAGGTATTTGAGATTCCTTCTCTGTTGCGGTTGCGAGGGGGAGACACTACCGCGGGGGCGGTGACTCGGCTGCGGGCGGAGCGATTTCTTTTTCTTTCTTTGCGCAGGGCAATCTTCTTAGCAAGAACAGGGGCACCTTTCTTCTTTGGAGGAGAGGAGACAGTTGTATCTTTAGGGTCACCGATTCTCCCTCACTCGTGTCGGCTCTCTTAGTGTAAGCTCTCTTACTCAGGCGCCATAGAGGTTTGATCGAACATCCTCTTGTTTACATGGAACGCCTTTCCATGTCGAAGAGGGGCTTTTTTACTTCCATCATTCGGCTAATCACCGGGCCGTATCCTAGGGAACCTCCAAATGATCCATCCTCCTTGAAGGATTTGTTCCCAACATTCTCGCGAGAATCCTTGTGACAAACTCAAACTCAGCCCCACTTTCTTTTCTTCAATGATGTCTATGCATTTGGCAACGATATCTAACAATTTGTGGTAGTCCTTCTTGACCTCTTATTAGTCATGTAGACTACTTTCTCGGATATCGGTCTTGGCTACTTCCTTCCAAGCAAGCGGCCAGTCAACATCGGCTTCATTAATTTCCTGCTCCTTCCGCCGGAAACAAGCGTGTTCGCGGATCCTTGCGATAATGGTGAACTTCTTTTCATGAACAGAGGGACTTGATGCCCTCATCGTGAACCTCGGCGTTCACGTAGAATCGTGCGACCTCTTCAACATAGCCAGGCGTTTCCGCTTTCTCGGCGATCTTCTTCACGAGGGCATCGTTGGACCCTGTTTGATCATACCTTCAAATCCACAAGAGACCCTGTGTGGATTTGCTTTCCTAGTTTGACAAAATCATGAGTGGATGCCATTTCTCGTATTTTACCGAACGAAACTTAGAAAATGATCTAAGGATTGATAGGGTTTTTGAGAGAAAATTTTGCCTTTGCTTTTGAGAATTGAACAGTTTTTCGTAAAGTGAGAGAGAAACGGACGAAAGGGTTTAAGTATGGTTCATGAAAGGACGTGCGGGTGGTTTTTTGAAATGTGATCAAAATCAACGGCTTAGATCTTGCACGCCGATTAGCATTTGAGTTCTCACATTTAATGCGGCGAAGATTTATATCCAATCATAGGCTTTGTGTACTGACTTTTTGATCAGACACGCGTCATAATTATCTTGGCGTCATTCTTAAAAACATTCCCGCTTAGTAAAAACGATCGCGTTTTTGTCATTTTGCTAGTAAATGACTCGAAACCTTGTCCCTTAGTCGATTTAATTTTCTCTCTTCGCATGTAAATACTCACCGTCACTAACTTGGTACATGACTTTCCGATACGGCTGATTTACTTAGTTGATTTAAGAGTTCAGCTCTTTTTCCTCTTTTCGAGTTTCACCTCTCTTCTTTGAGTTTTCTAAGTGGTATCCTAGCTCATTTAACCCTAACTCATGCTTGAGTTCTTCAAATCTTGATTCACATATCGGTTTTGTGAATATGTCAGCTAATTGCTTATCAGTAGAGATATATTCCAAAGTGATGTCCTTCTTTTCAACATGATCTCTTATAAAGTGATATCTGACATCAATGTGCTTCGTTCTTGAATGTAACACAGGGTTTTGAGTGATTGCAATTGCACTTGTGTTATCACACATAATTGGAATTTCCTTTTCTTCAACCTCATAGTCTCTCACCTTGTCTCATCCATAAGACTTGAGCACAACAACCGCCGGTATGTATTCTCGTTCACCGTGGAGGTGGCTATTGAATTTTGCTTCTTCTTGAACCGAAAATTAGCCTATTTCCAAGCATTTGACATGTGCCGAGGTACTCTTCCTCCGTCAACTCTGCATCCAAAGATAGTCGTAGTCCGAATAGCCAATTAGTTTGAATCCACCTTCCTTAGGATACCATAAGCCAACTTATTGGCTTCCTTTCAAATATCTCAAGATCCTCTTGGCTCGCGCAAATCATGTGGCTTTCTTTTGGAGCAGATTGAAATCGGCACATACACCTACAAAGAAAGGTGATGTCCTTCCTCGCTTCTTTGTAAAATAGAGCAATGATCCAATAAGTGCTCTGTATCTTGTTTGATCTACAGGCTTTCCTTCTGCATCCATATCCATTTTGACTGATGTATTCATTGGTATTTTCACAGAAGACTTCTCTTCCATACCAAATTTCTTCATTAAATCTCTGGTGTATTTTGTCTGACTTATGAAGGTTCCATCCTTCAGTTGTTTCACTTGAAGTCCAAGGAAGAATGTCAGCTCTCCCATCATGCTCATTTCGAATTTGCTTTGCATGAGATTTGAAAATTTATCACACAGCTCTTTGTTTGTGGATCCAAAGATGATGTCATCCACATATATTTGAACAAGCAGTATGTTTTTCCTATCTTGAATTCTGAAGAGTGTTCTATCCACTTTGCCTTTTGTGAATCCATTCTCAGTCAAGAATTGTGACAATGTATCATACCATGCTCTGGGTGCCTGTTTCAATCCATATAGAGTTTTCTTGAGCTTGTATACTTTATCTCCAAGAGTCTTCTGCTCAAATCCTGGAGGTTGTTCAACATATACTTCTTCTTCCAACAGACCATTAAGGAATGCACTTTTTACATCCATTTGATATACATTAAAGTTCTTGTGAGCTGCATAGGCAAGAAACATCCTTATAGCTTCCAATCTTGTTGCAGGAGCAAAAGTTTCATCAAAATCTATTCTTTCTTCTTGGCAATATCGATAAGGGTCTTTTTATGCATGTTTTATGTGTGTATTTGAGTAGAATTTGAGTCATTTTGTTGTTAGTTTCATGAGTTTTTGATTGTACATAGTTCATATTACTGTGAGGTGCTTTTATTGGTGTAGATTGATCATTCGAAGCTATTTTTGGTGGATTTCGGACCATGGATTCATGTCAAAACATATCCCGGGGTTTGTGGATGCAAAAACACTTGAAATCCCAAGCTAAACGCGTCAATTCGGGGCCTTTCGAGACAAACACGGCCAGGGTGTGCTTTTAAACACGGCCATGCTTTTAATCAGCCAAAAAAGAGCAAAAAAATGGCATGTCATAAAAAGCACGGCCAGGTGTGCTTTTAAGCACGGCCGTGCTTCCGAACTCCCAAATGGCGTGAAAAACACGGCCAGGCCGTGCTTTTGAGCACGGCCGTGTTCGGACTATTTACGCACGATTTTTGAAGGGTATTTTGGGAAAGCACTTCAACCAAGCCTTTGACAACTCTTTTTGCACATTTACACCTCATTATGCTTCACCAATTCCTTACTTTCCCACATGATCACATGAAAATAATGATTCTAACAACCCAACTCATAAAGTTGAGCATTAAACTATCAAAAGATGACATTATTAAGGAATACTTTCTCCAAAATAATGTCTATAAAATCCAAGAGTATGGGTTGAAGGATTCATTCATTCATTAATTCATTCATTCACATACATAGAAAATCAGATTTTTGTGATGAGAGTCCATATTTTGGAGAGGAGAAACACATATTGTAGTGAGGAAGAGAGTTAGAAGGCTTGGATCACCATGGAGAGGTGCTAAGGCACAAGGATTTAAGATCGCTCGGAGAAGAAGATGAACTCCACCACTTCATCATCATACTCCCAATAGGAGTCTTATGTTGGTTTTGGAAGTTTTAACTTCAAATATTCATGTTGATTTCGAAAGAAACTTCTTGTTTAATTGTTGTTTTCATTCTCAAATTCATCATGAGTTAAATCGCTAGTGTTTGAATGTGATGAACTCTAGAACTTATTTGTGATCATTGGTTTGAATGTTTTAATATATTTTCTTATGTTTTTATGCGAGTCACTTATGTTATGCTTGTTTATTCGAATCTGTATATGCGCAATATTGATTTGAAGTTTATTTTTCACCGGGAAATCGAGAGATTCATGGTGAAATAGAACCAACATAAGTGAAAGGAGTTGCATGCAATCCTAGATATAGGACGACATAAATCTTCCGGATTAGGGTCAAACCTAATATGGGAATTCACAAATCGTTAATGCAATCTTGGGGGTTTTAACTAGAAAGAGATTTGATTAATCGAGTTTGAGGTTAGGAGTTTTTGCCTTGAGAAAGGTTTAACTTAATTTAGGAATGCCTACGGTCCATAAAGCATGAAAATATGTTAAGGGATGGTTAAAACTTAAGGGTTATGGTTGTATTTATTTTGGTAAAATCACAAAGACGTTAGAGGGATTCACATTCATATTTATATCCAACATCTTCCAATCTGAGTGTATCGATATCTTTCGTGTTCTTAGTTGCCTCTTCCACTTTAATTTGCTTTTGTTTTATTTTTATTTTTTTTGCAACAAACTATTTGAATTTGTAGGCTAGATAATAAAAAGGCGGTAATTACTAGTAATCATAGTCCTCGTGGGAATGACACTCG
The DNA here is from genome assembly GCA_016081115.2 of Rehmannia glutinosa. Taxonomy (NCBI): domain Eukaryota; kingdom Viridiplantae; phylum Streptophyta; class Magnoliopsida; order Lamiales; family Orobanchaceae; genus Rehmannia; species Rehmannia glutinosa. The sequence continues at coordinate 12,586,996 of CM071924.1, read as the reverse complement.
ATACTCGCTTAGCTTTGCTATAAACGATAGGTGCACTTGCCTAGGCCGTTTTTAGGAGTAGCTTCCGAGCCATCAAGTTTTTGGCGCCGTTGTTCTTGGGATTATGATATTAGGAACACCTTATTTTTATTAATCTAGTCATTTTTTATTAATTTTTTTCTTGTTTGGGCGAAATGTGAAACTCGTCGCGAATCGAAACCTTACTTGGTAATATTGTGACCAATTCGCGCCACAAACCTCCACAATAAGGTGATGTAGTCCAACTATACGACTATAAAGAAAGCGGCCAGGGAGGCAACCCGATAGTTCATTTTTCTATTTTTTTATTAAGTAATAGGTTGTTAGGGAGTCATGAGTCAATAATTGGATGTATGGTGGGTGTTGGTATCACATCTATCTTACTTGAGCAAATTTGAGCTTTCACGGTATTCGAGTTTTTGTTGCAAAATCTTATTAGGTATGCATATGCCCGTGAAGACCCTCGATTGAACAGCCCAATGATCTCTCCAAATCGATTTCACTCTCACAAGTAAGGTCGTTTCTTTCTTTTTTTTTTTCTTTTTAGTTTGTTGTTTTTGTGTGTTTTTGTCTCAGTATGTTCATCTCTTTCTTTCACATTGAGGACAATGTGAATCTTTTAAGTTGGAGGTGGATGTGATTGCATGCTTGTTAGAATTTTTCTTTGGAATGCTTGTGTGTTTGCTTTTATTTTGAATATGTTGATGGAAGATATTATATTTCAAGGAAACAAATTGAGTATTTGTTAGTCAATAATTTGGCCCAATTACACATGAATTAGCTTTATAATTAATATTTTTTAAATGCAAAGAAATTGATTGTCTTGAATAGATTGACATGGATGTGGGTTGAATTTAGACGAGACTTCTAACACTATGATACTTGATTTGTTAAGACATATATGACGATTCTTAGGGCTATGAAAGTCCGAGAACTCTTGATTTAGTAGTGGTTGACTATTTGTTAAACCAAGCCAAAGAAAAAAAAAGAGGACCAATCGAGGTTATACTCCTCTATTTGTTGTTGCTTAGTAACTAGGAGCATTCAGGAGCTCCATGTTTGTCTTTTACGTAAAACGGCGACACGAATATGAGTATGGGAAACCACCTTAGGAGTGTTTGAACGAAAATTCAAAATATAAACCTAGTGGTAGCATGCCTCGAAAGGTCCTAAAAAAAAAAAATGGAACGAAAAAAGAGAGAATGTATATTTCCTTGAATTCTCATTCAAAAAAAAAAAAGTTCAAAAGCTTGGTTACATGACTAGTAGACTAACTATAAAAATATATTGAGTTCTTATATTTTCATGGTGTTATTGGATTGAAGTTGTGCATAACTATCTATTTTGTGGAGCGATGAGTTCAAGTCTAAATATAGCCCATTGATATTAATGTTTTTACTTGAAAATCGATCGCCTTGCAAAACTATGTTTTTACTTAATGGCTAATTTGAGTTGAGAGGGCAAAGAATTTGACTGCTTATGGTCAATGTGTTGAGAAAAATATATTCCTTGTGTGTTGTGAACTATTGAATCCCTTACTATGGTTTTATGTTTTGCTTGAGTACAAGCTAAGTTCTAAGTTGGAGGTGGTTTGATAAGGGTCTTTTTATGCATGTTTTATGTGTGTATTTGAGTAGAATTTGAGTCATTTTGTTGTTAGTTTCATGAGTTTTTGATTGTGCATAGTTCAAATTCGTGCGGTGCTTTTATTGGTGTAGATTGATCATTCGAAGCTATTTTTGGTGGATTTCGGACCATGGATTCATGTCAAAACATATCCCGGTTTGTGGATGCAAAAACACTCGAAATCCCAATCTAAACGCGTCATTTTCGGGGCCTTTCGAGACAAACACGGCCAGGTGTGTACTTTTAAACACGGCTATGCTTTTAATCGGCCAAAAAGAGCACAAAAATGGCATGTCGTAAAAGCACGGCCGGTGTGCTTTTAAGCACGGCCGTGCTTCCGGAACTCCCAAACAGGCGTGAAAAACACGGCCAGGCCGTGCTTTTGAGCACGCGGCCGTGTTTCGGACTATTTCGCACGATTTTTGAAGGGTATTTTGGGAAAGCACTTCAACCAAGCCTTTTGACAACTCTTTTTGCACATTTACACCTCATTATGCTTCACCAATTCCTTACTTTCCCACATGATCACATGAAAATAATGATTCTAACAACCCAACTCATAAAGTTGAGCATTAAACTATCAAAAGATGACATTATTAAGGAATACTTTCTCCAAAATAATGTCTATAAAATCCAAGAGTATGGGTTGAAGGATTCATTCATTCATTCATTCATTCACATACATAGAAAATCAGATTTTTGTGATGAGAGTCCATATTTGGAAAGGAGAAACACATATTGTAGTGAGGAAGAGAGTTAGAAGGCTTGGATCACCATGGAGAGGCGCTAAGGCACAAGGATTTAAGATCGCTCGGAGAAGAAGATGAACTCCACCACTTCATCATCATACTCCCAACAGGGGAGTCTTATGTTGGTTTTGGAAGTTTTAACTTCAAATATTCATGTTGATTTCGAAAGAAACTTCTTGTTTAATTGTTGTTTTCATTCTCAAATCCATCATGAGTTAAATCGCTAGTGTTTGAATGTGATGAACTCTAGAACTTATTTGTGATCATTGGTTTGAATGTTTTAATATATTTTCTTATGTTTTTATGCGAGTCACTTATGTTATGCTTGTTTATTCGAATCAGATATGCGCAATATTGATTTGAAGTTTATTTTTCACCGGGAAATCGAGGGATTCATGGTGAAATAGAACCAACATAAGTGAAAGGAGTTGCATGCAATCCTAGATATAGGGCGACATAAATCTTCCTGATTAGGGTCAAACCTAATATGGGAATTCACAAATCGTTAATGCAATCTTGGGGGTTTTAACTAGAAAGAGATTTGATTAATCGGCTTGAGGTTAGGAGTTTTTGCCTTGAGAAAGGGTTTAACTTAATTTAGGAATGCCTACGGTCCATAAAGCATGAAAATATGTTAAGGGATGGTTAAAACTTAAGGGTTATGGTTGAACTTATTTTGGTAAAATCACAAAGACGTTCTAGGGATTCACATTCATATTTATATTCAACATCTTCCAATACTGAGTGTATCCGATATCTTTCGTGTTCTTAGTTTCCTCTTCCACTTTAATTTGCTTTTGTTTTATTTTTATTTTTGCAACAAACTATTTGAATTTGTAGGCTAGATAATAAAAAAGGCGGTAATTACTAGTAATCATAGTCCTTGTGGGAATGACACTCGATACTCGCTTAGCTTTGCTATAAACGATAGGTGCACTTGCCTAGGCCGTTTTTAGGAGTAGCTTCCGAGCCATCAAGTTTTTGGCGCCGTTCTTACGGATTATGATATTAGGAACACCTTATTTTTATTAATCTAGTCATTTTTTATTAATTTTTTTTTTTTTCTTGTTTGGGCGGAATGTGAAACTCGTCGCGAATCGAAACCTTACTTGGTAATATTGTGACCAATTCGCGCCACAAACCTCCACAATAAGGTGATGTAGTCCAAATATACGACTATAAAGAAAGCGGTACGACCGGGGAGGCAACCCGATAGTTCACTTGTTTTCTATTTTTTTATTAAGTAATAGGTTGTTAGGGAGTCATGAGTCAATAATTGGATGTATGGTGGGTGTTGGTATCACATCTATCTTACTTGAGCAAATTTGAGCTTTCACGGTATTCGAGTTTTTGTTGCAAAATCTTATTAGGTATGCATATGCCCGTGAAGACCCTCGATTGAATGTTCCCAATGATCTCTCCAAATCGATTTCACTCTCGCAGAAGGTCGTTTCTTTCTTTTTTTTCTTTTAGTTTGTTGTTTTTGTGTGTTTTTGTCTGTATGTTCATCTCTTTCTTTCACATTGAGGACAATGTGAATCTTTTAAGTTGGAGGTGGATGTGATTGCATGCTTGTTAGAATTTTTCTTTGGAATGCTTGTGTGTTTGCTTTTATTTTGAATATGTTGATGGAAGATATTATGTTTCAAGGAAACAAATTGAGTATTTGTTAGTCAATAATTTGGCCCAATTACACATGAATTAGCTTTATAATTAATATTTTTAAATGCAAAAGAAATTGATTGTCTTGAATAGATTGACATGGATGTGGGTTGAATTTAGACGAGACTTCTAACACTATGATACTTGATTTGTTAAGACATATATGACGATTCTTAGGGCTATGAAAGTCCGAGAACTCTTGATTTAGTAGTGGTTGACTATTTGTTAAACCAAGCCAAAGAAAAAAAGAGGACCAATCGAGGTTATACTCTCTATTTGTTGTTGCTTAGTAACTAGGAGCATTCACGAGCCCCATGTTTGTCTTTTACGTAAAACGGCGACACGAATATGAGTATGGGAAACCACCTTAGGAGTGTTTGAACGAAAATTCAAAATATAAACCTAGTGGTAGCATGCCTCGAAAGGTCCTAAAAAAATGGAACGAAAAAAGAGAGAATGTATATTTCCTTGAATTCTCATTCAAAAAAAAAAAGTTCAAAAGCTTGGTTACATGACTAGTAGACTAACTATAAAAATATATTGAGTTCTTATATTTTCATGGTGTTATTGGATTGAAGTTGTGCATAACTATCGTATTTGTGGAGCGATGAGTTCAAGTCTAAATATAGCCCATTGATATTAATGTTTTTACTTGAAAATCGATCGCCTTGCAAAACTATGTTTTTACTTAATGGCTAATTTGAGTTGAGAGGGCAAAGAATTTGACTTTGCTTATGGTCAATGTGTTGAGAAAAATATATTCCTTGTGTGTTGTGAACTATTGAATCCCTCACTATGGTTTTATGTTTTGCTTGAGTACAAGCTAAGTTCTAAGTTGGAGGTGGTTTGATAAGGGTCTTTTTATGCATGTTTTATGTGTGTATTTGAGTAGAATTTGAATCATTTTGTTGTTAGTTTCATGAGTTTTTGATTGTGCATAGTTCAAATTATCATGTGCGGTGCTTTTATTGGTGTAGATTGATCATTCGAAGCTATTTTTGGTGGATTTCGGACCATGGATTCATGTCAAAACATATCCCGAGGTTTGTGGATGCAAAAACACTCGAAATCCCAATCTAAACGCGTCATTTTGGGGCCTTTCGAGACAAACACGGCCAGGGTGTGCTTTTAAACACAGCCATGCTTTTAATCAGCAAAAAAAGAGCACAAAAATGGCATGTCGTAAAAAGCACGGCCAGGGTGTGCTTTTAAGCACGGCCGTGTTTCAGGAACTCCCAAACGGCGTGAAAAACACGGCCAGGCCGTGCTTTTGAGCACGGCCGTGTTTCTGGACTATTTCTGCACGATTTTTGAAGGGTATTTTGGGAAAGCACTTCAACCAAGCCTTTTGACAACTCTTTTTGCACATTTACACCTCATTATGCTTCACCAATTCCTTACTTTCCCACATGATCACATGAAAATAATGATTCTAACAACCCAACTCATAAAGTTGAGCATTAAACTATCAAAAGATGACATTATTAAGGAATACTTTCTCCAAAATAATGTCTATAAAATCCAAGAGTATGGGTTGAAGGATTCATTCATTCATTAATTCATTCACATACATAGAAAATCAGATTTTTGTGATGAGAGTCCATATTTGGAAAGGAGAAACACATATTGTAGTGAGGAAGAGAGTTAGAAGGCTTGGATCACCATGGAGAGGCGCTAAGGCACAAGGATTTAAGATCGCTCGGAGAAGAATATGAACTCCACCACTTCACCATCATACTCCCAACAGGGGAGTCTTATGTTGGTTTTGGAAGTTTTAACTTCAAATATTCATGTTGATTTCGAAAGAAACTTCTTGTTTAATTGTTGTTTTCATTCTCAAATCCATCATGAGTTAAATCGCTAGTGTTTGAATGTGATGAACTCTAGAACTTATTTGTGATCATTGGTTTGAATGTTTTAATATATTTTCTTATGTTTTTATGCGAGTCACTTATGTTATGCTTGTTTATTCAATCAGATATGCGCAATATTGATTTGAAGTTTATTTTTCACCGAAAATCGAGGGATTCATGGTGAAATAGAACCAACATAAGTGAAAGGAGTTGCATGCAATCCTAGATATAGGGCGACATAAATCTTCCGGATTAGGTCAAACCTAATATGGGAATTCACAAATCGTTAATGCAATCTTGGGGTTTTAACTAGAAAGAGATTTCGATTAATCGGCTTGATGTTAGGAGTTTTTTGCCTTGAGAAAGGGTTTAACTTAATTTAGGAATGCCTACGGTCCATAAAGCATGAAAATATGTTAAGGGATGGTTAAAACTTAAGGGTTATGGTTGTATTTATTTTGGTAAAATCACAAAGACGTTCTAGAGGGATTCACATTCATATTTATATCCAACATCTTCCAATCTGAGTGTATCGATATCTTTCGTGTTCTTAGTTGCCTCTTCCACTTTAATTTGCTTTTGTTTTATTTTTATTTTTTGCAACAAACTATTTGATTTAATTTGTAGGCTAGATAATAAAAAGGCGGTAATTACTAGTAATCATAGTCCTCGTGGGAATGACATTCGATACTCGCTTAGCTTTGCTATAAACGATAGGTGCACTTGCCTGGCCGTTTTTAGGAGTAGCTTCCGAGCCATCAAGTTTTGGCGCCGTTTGCGGGATTATGATATTAGGAACACCTTATTTTTATTAATCTAGTCATTTTTTATTAATTTTTTTTTTTGTTGTTTGGGCAGAATGTGAAACTCGTCGCGAATCGAAACCTTACTTGGTAATATTGTGACCAATTCGCGCCACAAACCTCCACAATAAGGTGATGTAGTCCAAATACGACTATAAAGAAAGCGGCCCGGAGGCAACCCGATAGTTCACTGTTTTCTATTTTTTTATTAAGTAATAGGTTGTTAGGGAGTCATGAGTCAATAATTGGATGTATGGTGGGTGTTGGTATCACATCTATCTTACTTGAGCAAATTTGAGCTTTCACGGTATTCGAGTTTTTGTTGCAAAATCTTATTAGGTATGCATATGCCCGTGAAGACCCTCGATTGAACAGCCCAATGATCTCTCCAAATCGATTTCACTCTCGCAGTAAGGTCGTTTCTTTCTTTTTTTTCTTTTTAGTTTGTTGTTTTTGTGTGTTTTTGTCATGTTCATCTCTTTCTTTCACATTGAGGACAATGTGAATCTTTTAAGTTGGAGGTGGATGTGATTGCATGCTTGTTAGAATTTTTCTTTGGAATGCTTGTGTGTTTGCTTTTATTTTGAATATGTTGATGGAAGATATTATATTTCAAGGAAACAAATTGAGTATTTGTTAGTCAATAATTTGGCCCAATTACACATGAATTAGCTTTATAATTAATATTTTTTAAATGCAAAGAAATTGATTGTCTTGAATAGATTGACATGGATGTGGGTTGAATTTAGACGAGACTTCTAACACTACGATACTTGATTTGTTAAGACATATATGAAGATTCTTAGGGCTATGAAAGTCGAGAACTCTTGATTTAGTAGTGGTTGACTAGTTGTTAAACCAAGCCAAAGAAAAAAAGCAAAAAAAAAAAAGGACCAATCGAGGTTATACTCCTCTATTTGTTGTTGCTTAGTAACTAGGAGCATTCATGAGCCCCATGTTTGTCTTTTACGTAAAACGGCGACACGAATATGAGTATGGAAAACCACCTTAGGAGTGTTTGAACGAAAATTCAAAATATAAACCTAGTGGAAGCATGCCTCGAAAGGTCCTAAAAAAAGAACGAAAAAAAGAGAGAATGTATATTTCCTTGAATTCTCATTCAAAAAAAAAAAAAAGTTCAAAAGCTTGGTTACATGACTAGTAGACTAACTATAAAAATATATTGAGTTCTTATATTTTCATGGTGTTATTGGATTGAAGTTGTGCATAACTATATGTATTTGTGGAGCGATGAGTTCAAGTCTAAATATAGCCCATTGATATTAATGTTTTTACTTGAAAATCGATCGCTTTGCAAAACTATGTTTTTACTTAATGGCTAATTTGAGTTGAGAGGGCAAAGAATTTGACTGCTTATGGTCAATGTGTTGAGAAAAATATATTCCTTGTGTGTTGTGAACTATTGAATCCCTCACTATGGTTTTATGTTTTGCTTGAGGACAAGCTAAGTTCTAAGTTGGAGGTGGTTTGATAAGGGTCTTTTTATGCATGTTTTATGTGTGTATTTGAGTAGAATTTGAGTCATTTTGTTGTTAGTTTCATGAGTTTTTGATTGTGCATAGTTCAAATTATCATGCGGTGCTTTTATTGGTGTAGATTGATCATTCAAGCTATTTTTGGTGGATTTCGGACCATGGATTCATGTCAAAACATATCCCGAGGTTTGTGGATGCAAAAACACTCGAAATCCCAATCTAAACGCGTCATTTCGGGGCCTTTCGAGACAAACACGGCCAGGTGTACTTTTAAACACGGCCATGCTTTTAATCGCCCAAAAAGAGCACAAAAATGGCATGTCGTAAAAAGCACGGCCAGGGTGTGCTTTTAAGCACGGCCGTGCTTTCAGGAACTCCCAAAACAAATGCGTGAAAAACACGGCCAGGCCGTGCTTTTGAGCACTACTGCCGTGTTTCCGGACTATTTCGCACGATTTTTGAAGGGTATTTTGGGAAAGCACTTCAACCAAGCCTTTTGACAACTCTTTTTGCACATTTACACCTCATTATGCTTCACCAATTCCTTACTTTCCCACATGATCACATGAAAATAATGATTCTAACAACCCAACTCATAAAGTTGAGCATTAAACTATCAAAAGATGACATTATTAAGGAATACTTTCTCCAAAATAATGTCTATAAAATCCAAGAGTATGGGTTGAAGGATTCATTCATTCATTCATTCATTCACATACATAGAAAATCAGATTTTTGTGATGAGAGTCCATATTTGGAAAGGAGAAACACATATTGTAGTGAGGAAGAGAGTTAGAAGGCTTGGATCACCATGGAGAGGCGCTAAGGCACAAGGATTTAAGATCGCTCGGAGAAGAAGATGAACTCCACCACTTCATCATCATACTCCCAACAGGGGAGTCTTATGTTGGTTTTGGAAGTTTTAACTTCAAATATTCATGTTGATTTCGAAAGAAACTTCTTGTTTAATTGTTGTTTTCATTCTCAAATCCATCATGAGTTAAATCGCTAGTGTTTGAATGTGATGAACTCTAGAACTTATTTGTGATCATTGGTTTGAATGTTTTAATATATTTTCTTATGTTTTTATGCGAGTCACTTATGTTATGCTTGTTTATTCGAATCAGATATGCGCAATATTGATTTGAAGTTTATTTTTCACCGGAAATCGAGGATTCATGGTGAAATAGAACCAACATAAGTGAAAGGAGTTGCATGCAATCCTAGATATAGGGCGACATAAATCTTCCTGGATTAGGGTCAAACCTAATATGGGAATTCACAAATCGTTAATGCAATCTTGGGGTTTTAACTAGAAAGAGATTTCATTAATCGGCTTGAGGTAAGGAGTTTTTCGCCATGAGAAAGGGTTTAACTTAATTTAGGAATGCCTACGGTCCATAAAGCATGAAAATATGTTAAGGGATGGTTAAAACTTAAGGGTTATGGTTGTATTTATTTTGGTAAAATCACAAAGACGTTCTAGAGGGATTCACATTCATATTTATATCCAACATCTTCCAATCTGAGTGTATCGATATCTTTCGTGTTCTTAGTTGCCTCTTCCACTTTTATTTGCTTTTGTTTTATTTTTATTTTTGCAACAAACTATTTGTGAAATTTGTAGGCTAGATAATAAAAAGGCGGTAATTACTAGTAATCATAGTCCTCGTGGGAATGACACTGATACTCGCTTAGCTTTGCTATAAACGATAGGTGCACTTGCCTAGGCCGTTTTTAGGAGTAGCTTCCGAGCCATCAAGTTTTTGGCGCCGTTGCGGATTATGATATTAGGAACACCTTATTTTTATTAATCTAGTCATTTTTTTATTAATTTTTTTTTCTTGTTTGGGCGGAATGTGAAACTCGTCGCGAATCGGAAACCTTACTTGGTAATATTGTGACCAATTCGCGCGACAAACCTCTACAATAAGGTGATGTAGTCCAATATACGACTATAAAGAAAGCGCCGACCGGAGAGGCAACCCGATAGTTCACTTTTTTTCTATTTTTTATTAAGTAATAGGTTGTTAGGGAGTCATGAGTCAATAATTGGATGTATGGTGGGTGTTGGTATCACATCTATCTTACTAGAGCAAATTTGAGCTTTCACGGTATTCGAGTTTTTGTTGCAAAATCTTATTAGGTATGCATATGTCCGTGAAGACCCTCGATTGAATGTTCAGCCCAATGATCTCTCCAAATCGATTTCACTCTCATAAGAAGGTCGTTTCTTTCTTTTTTTCTTTTTAGTTTGTTGTTTTTGTGTGTTTTTGTTTGTATGTTCATCTCTTTCTTTCACATTGAGGACAATGTGAATCTTTTAAGTTGGAGGTGGATGTGATTGCATGCTTGTTAGAATTTTTCTTTGGAATGCTTGTGTGTTTGCTTTTATTTTGAATATGTTGATGGAAGATATTATATTTCAAGGAAACAAATTGAGTATTTGTTAGTCAATAATTTGGCCCAATTACACATGAATTAGCTTTATAATTAATATTTTTTAAATGCAAAGAAATTGATTGTCTTGAATAGATTGACATGGATGTGGGTTGAATTTAGACGAGACTTCTAACACTACGATACTTGATTTGTTAAGACATATATGACGATTCTTAGGGCTATGAAAGTCTGAGAACTCTTGATTTAGTAGTGGTTGACTAGTTGTTAAACCAAGCCAAAGAAAAAAAAAAGCAAAAAAAAAGAGGACCAATCGAGGTTATACTCCTCTATTTGTTGTTGCTTAGTAACTAGGAGCATTCATGAGCCCCATGTTTGTCTTTTACGTAAAACGGCGACACGAATATGAGTATGGGAAACCACCTTAGGAGTGTTTGAACGAAAATTCAAAATATAAACCTAGTGGAAGCATGCCTCGAAAGGTCCTAAAAAAAGAACGAAAAAAAGAGAGAATGTATATTTCCTTGAATTCTCATTCAAAAAAAAAAAGTTCAAAAGCTTGGTTACATGACTAGTAGACTAACTATAAAAATATATTGAGTTCTTATATTTTCATGGTGTTATTGGATTGAAGTTGTGCATAACTATCTGTATTTGTGGAGCGATGAGTTCAAGTCTAAATATAGCCCATTGATATTAATGTTTTTACTTGAAAATCGATCGCTTTGCAAAACTATGTTTTTACTTAATGGCTAATTTGAGTTGAGAGGGCAAAGAATTTGACTGCTTATGGTCAATGTGTTGAGAAAAATATATTCCTTGTGTGTTGTGAACTATTGAATCCCTCACTATGGTTTTCTGTTTTGCTTGAGGACAAGCTAAGTTCTAAGTTGGAGGTGGTTTGATAAGGGTCTTTTTATGCATGTTTTATGTGTGTATTTGAGTAGAATTTGAGTCATTTTGTTGTTAGTTTCATGAGTTTTTGATTGTGCATAGTTCATATTACTGTGAGGTGCTTTTATTGGTGTAGATTGATCATTCAAGCTATTTTTGGTGGATTTCGGACCATGGATTCATGTCAAAACATATCCCGAGGTTTGTGGATGCAAAAACACTCGAAATCCCAATCTAAACGCGTCATTTCGGGGCCTTTCGAGACAAACACGGCCAGGTGTACTTTTAAACACGGCCATGCTTTTAATCACCAAAAAGAGCACAAAAATGGCATGTCGTAAAAAGCACGGCCAGGGTGTGCTTTTAAGCACGGCGTGCTTCTAGAACTCCCAAACAGCGTGAAAACACGGCCAGGCCGTGCTTTTGAGCACGACCGTGTTCTGGACTATTTCGCACGATTTTTGAAGGGTATTTTGGGAAAGCACTTCAACCAAGCCTTTTGACAACTCTTTTTGCACATTTACACCTCATTATGCTTCACCAATTCCTTACTTTGCCACATGATCACATGAAAATAATGATTCTAACAACCCAACTCATAAAGTTGAGCATTAAACTATCAAAAGATGACATTATTAAGGAATACTTTCTCCAAAATAATGTCTATAAAATCCAAGAGTATGGGTTGAAGGATTCATACATTCATTCATTCATTCACATACATAGAAAATCAGATTTTTGTGATAAGAGTCCATATTTGGAGAGGAGAAACACATATTGTAGTGAGGAAGAGAGTTAGAAGGCTTGGATCACCATGGAGAGGCGCTAAGGCTCAAGGATTTAAGATCGCTCGGAGAAGAAGATGAACTCCACCACTTCATCATCATACTCCCAACAGGAGTCTTATGTTGGTTTTGGAAGTTTTAACTTCAAATATTCATGTTGATTTCGAAAGAAACTTCTTGTTTAATTGTTGTTTTCATTCTCAAATCCATCATGAGTTAAATCGCTAGTGTTTGAATGTGATGAACTCTAGAACTTATTTGTGATCATTGGTTTGAATGTTTTAATATATTTTCTTATGTTTTTATGCGAGTCACTTATGTTATGCTTGTTTATTTGAATCAGATATGCGCAATATTGATTTGAAGTTTATTTTTCACCGGAAATCGAGATTCATGGTGAAATAGAACCAACATAAGTGAAAGGAGTTTCATGCAATCCTAGATATAGACGACATAAATCTTCCTGATTAGGGTCAAACCTAATATGGGAATTCACAAATCGTTAATGTAATCTTGGGGTTTTAACTAGAAAGAGATTTCGATTAATCGGCTTGAGGTTAGGAGTTTTTCGCCTTGAGAAAGGGTTTAACTTAATTTAGGAATGCCTACGGTCCATAAAGCATGAAAATATGTTAAGGGATGGTTAAAACTTAAGGGTTATGGTTGTATTTATTTTGGTAAAATCACAAAGACGTTCTAGAGGGATTCACATTCATATTTATATCCAACATCTTCCAACTGAGTGTATCGATATCTTTCGTGTTCTTAGTTGCCTCTTCCACTTTTATTTGCTTTTGTTTTATTTTTATTTTTTGCAACAAACTATTTGACGAATTTGTAGGCTAGATAATAAAAAGGCGGTAATTACTAGTAATCATAGTCCTCATGGGAATGACACTGATACTCGCTTAGCTTTGCTATAAACGATAGGTGCACTTGCTTCAGGCCGTTTTTAGGAGTAGCTTCCGAGCCATCAAATATCATTTGGCTACCAATCTTGCTTTGTTTCTTACCACGTAACCTTCTTCATTCATCTTGTTTCAACACCCATTTAGTGCCAATAACGTTTTGATGGGTAGGTCTTTGAACCAATTCCCATACTTTATTTCTTTCAAACCGATTCACTCTTCTTACATGGCTTGAATCCAATGTGTGTCATCCAACGCTTGTGACACATCTTTAGGGTCAGTATTTGTGAGATGAAACAAGTAAACATTGCTTCTTGTTGAGTTCTCGATCCGGTTTTCACTCATTCTCTTACATCTCCAATGATTAGTTACGTGGATGGTCTCTCGGCCATCTTACATCGGGTTGGAGTAAGTTAGCCGGATTCATCGTCTTGCAATCGTGTTATTTTGATCACTCTTTCATCATCACTTAACCGCAAATTTTCCAAATTGTTTTTAGACTCAACTATCTCATCTTCATCCGAGTTTATAATTCCAAATTGACTTGAAGATAGGGACTCTTCTCGCATGGTTGGTTGATTCACTTATCCGCCGACTCTTGAATGTCTTCTCCATTTACATTTGGCTCATCAAACACCACATGAATGGATTCTTCCGTAACCATAGTCCTCTTGTTAAGTACTCAGTAGGCTTTGCTTTCACCGAAAGTATCCTAAGAAGATACCTTCATTTGCTTTAGCATCAAAAGCCTTTAAATTATCTTTGTCATTGTTATGGATGAAGCATTTGCATCCAAATATTTTGAAGTATGCAACATTTGCTTTCTTCCCGTCCAAATTTCATAGGGAGTCTTTGTCAGCTGTCTGTTTATCATGCATCTATTTTGAGTATAGCATGTTGTGTTTATTGCTTCAGCCCAAAATCTCTTAGGCAGCCCTGCTTCAGCTAACATGGTCCTCGCTGCGTCTTTGAGAGTTCTATTTCTTCTTTCTCGCAACTCCGTTTTTTGTGGAGTCCTTGCTCGCTGCGATAATTCATGACCAATATCATTGTCTATACAAGATCGAGTTATTATACCATTGACAAACTCGATTCCTCCTCAGATCTTATTTTGATAATGGTTTGACTTTTCTCATTTTGGATTTTCTTCATCAGCTGTGGTAGTTTCTGCAGAGTTTCTTTCTTCTTACACATGAATATTGTCCATGTATATCTTGAGTAGTCATCTACTACCACCAAGGTGTATCTCTTTCCGCTTATGCTATATGGTTCAACTGGACCAAATAGATCCATATGTAGCAGTGCAATATTCTTGTTGAAGATGGACATGTCTTTTCTTTGAATGATGACTTGATTTACTTTCCCATCCGGCATGCATCACATACACTTTCCTTCTTGTATACTTGAAATCGGAAGTCCTTCTACAAGACGCTTCACGCAAGCTTGTTGATAGTTTTGAAATTCAGGACTTTCACTTTTTTGTGCCACACCAACTTGATTCAAATGTGCTCTTTTTGCTGCTAGTAGACAAGTGTTTGGTGTTGCAATTGACCAATCTACCACATACATGTTCTTTTGTCCGCATCCTTGCAACACAACCTCATTTGATTCATGTCCTTGATTTGGCATATTCCCATGTTAAATCCAACATTGTAGCCTTTGTCACGAGTTGGCTAATACTTAGCGATTGAATTTGAGTCCTTCAACATATGCAACATCCGTGATTTCTAATCCATTTTTCTTTATGGATCCAATGCCTCTTATTTCTCCCCGAGCTTCATTTCTTCCAAATATGACTTTTGCACCTTTAATATTCTTGAATTTTGATAAATATTTCTTGTTTCTGTCATGTGTCCGGAATGTACCATTATCCATGTACCAGGTTCCTTGCACTCACCGCTCCTTGAACTGCAATCAAGAAATTAGGTTTTAGGTACCCATACTTGCCTGGGTCCTGAGGGGTTAGTATTGTAAGATGATTCAACCAACCTATAGCCAAATGATTTGACTCTAAGGGGTTGCCATCTATCAGTGCCATAATCATAATTAATTTTGGCAAATTGCTTGGGGGTTCTAGGTTCATACAACTGTCTCTTTTGTCTGTATGCCTGTGTATGTGTTTTAGCAATTGCCTTCTTTGGGTAGTTATGATATTTTTGAGTGTAGTGCTTAGGTGCATATGTGTGCTGATGAAAGCTCTTATACCTTTGGAATGGCCTTTGCTGAGTTCTAGGCCTTTGCCACTTAGGCTTATATTCCACAGGTCTTTGCTGATAGTTCACATTATTCCAATCAGCTTGGCTTGGGTAGTTTCTACCATTCCCATTATATATATTTCTTTTATAGAATTTCTGGGACTTTTGGTAGCTCTGTTTCTTCTTTACAGAGTATTTCCTATTTGGAGTTTGCTGAGGAACTCGGCTGGATTTCTTCTCAGCTGTCCTCTCAGCACACTCAACTGGCAGCTTTCCTTTTCCTTTATAACCAAGGCCAGTTTGCTTGTGTTTGTGCTTTGGAATGAATGTGTGTGCACAATTTGGAGTTTTGGATTTTAGAGATACTTCATTGCTTGAAGATCCTTTTTCCAAAATCACTTTTGGAGCTTGATATAGTACAGAGGAATTAAATCCTAAGCCTGTCTTGTCTCCACATTCTCTTTGACTCATAATAAGGTCATCCAATGATTTAGATGCCTTAGTGAATGAGGCAATCACATTTTTTAGGTCATTCTCCCTCTTTTCTCTAGAGACTATTTTTGCAATTAATCGAGTGTTTTCAAACCTTTTAGACTTTTATTCTCATCAGCTATTTGACTTAGAGTACTCAGCTCCTTAGTCAGCTGAGAGTTTTTGCTTTTGAGTAGGCTGTTTTCCTCGTTTAGTAGTGTGTGCGAGGTTTTAATGTGCTCAAAGTCTTTCATCATTTTGCCTAATGAATCATAAAGATCAGTGGGTGAAGAGGTGTGTGTATCACGATCATCACTAGACTCGAGTGTGATGAGTTATAGTGTACCTCATCTTCCTGGTCGTTGGTCTTGTTCTTTAGCCATTAGACAAATCAAGGCTTCTTCTTCGAGTCACTTGAGTAGGCGAACTTCATTACTCTCTCAATCGGTTGTGTCTTTTGACTTAGCCGTCTCGGTTAGTCTCTGCGCAGCCAACATTGCCTTTCTCTTTTCCCCCGTCTTCTTTTCCTCAAGACTTTTCTTTCCTCTTCATTCCCGTATTTGTTGACTACGGATATGGGCAATCAATGGCATAGTGACCTGGTTGCCATAGCCTTCAAAGATAGATATTCAACTTTTTGATCGGTTCTTTCCACTGGATTGTCATTCTTTGATATTCAACTTTTTGATGCTCTGCTCTCTTGGATGGTCTATCTTCCCTTGACTTGGAGGGTGTTGAGTGTCTTCCTGGAGGATTCACCTTTGCTTCTTCCGTAGTTCTTATTGAAGAACTTATTAAACCTTTTAACCATCGTGGGCTATTTCCTCTTGGTCAATGACTTCTTTGACCTCGGCTCTTTCGCCATCCTTAACAATTAGAGCATTTGTTTTGGGCACACTGCCTCTTCCTCGGTCTTTTCTTCTCAACTCAAATTCGTAGGCTTTGAGATCCGAGAAATAGCTCATGGTTGGATGTCTTGATAGATCCATGGAATGTCTCAGTGCCATGACCTTCATTTCCCATTCACCGAGACTTTTTAGAACTTTCATACACATTTCTTCTCGTATATTCCTTTCCAAGTGCAGATAGCTCATTTGTAATTTTCTCGAACCGAGCATCCAGTTGGTCTAAGGTCTCTCCTACGAGCATTTTAAAATTCTCAAATTTACGTACAACAACCGATAGTTTATTTTCCTTGATTTGCTTCTCCGAGCCTTCACAAATTAATGTTAGCTTGTCCCCAGATTTCTTTAGCCGTTTTTGCATGATTTGATTTTGTTGAACATGGCTTTGTCCAAAGTTTTGTAAAGAATGTCCTTGGCCACATTGTCCAAGTTATATCTTTTCCTCGTCATCATTTGTCCATTCACTTCTTGGTTTTTCAACCATAGTCGTCCGGGAGCAAAGATCCTCTTCTCCTTCATTGATTCATAACTCTTCTTACGATTGTGTTCACTTTTAAGATCCGAGTGGCCCATCTTCTATCATTATCCACATTTCATCGTGTAATCTTTGATAGATGAGTCGCATACGAATTTTCCAATCATCAAATTCTTCAATTGTGAACATAGGGATGTGTGTCGATTTGTTTCCATGATAATAACTTTGTCAATAAAAGAGTTTTGAAGGATTAAGTACTAAAACAAACTCTAAAAATTTTGGAGATCTAGTTCAAGAACTGAAAGCGGAAGGCTCAATGAACCAACCGCTCCGATACCACTTGTTGGTCCCAGAGGGTGAGTGTAAGGTTTAGAAGGGGGTTGTTAGTCTTTTTAAAAATGATCGAGTTAATACTTCACATATGTGTCCTTGATGGATAGCTAAGTTAGTTAATCAAATAGAGTTAGTCACTCAACAAAGCTCGACCGAGCTGATAGAGTAACTCAAATTGCTTTTGACTAAAGACTTAACTCGTCGTGATTTGTTTTCACTAAGACTTAACACCCTTGAATTTGGTTAAGTTTGTTTTGATACTTAGTTTTAGCACTCGATTGATTATCAATTGGATAGCAAATTTATCAAGAGAGATATAAAAATAAGATCTTTGAAATTTAAAGTCTTTGAAATGTAAATGACACAATAAGTTTTATAGAGGTTCAAGATGGGGTAATTCTTCTACTCCTCTCTTCTCCAACTCCTGAGAAATCCACTAAGATCGATCAATATACAGAGTGGTTAATAGTCCCGGATACAAGTCTTGATCACGCACACTTGATCCTTTGGGACTCCTGTATGGGGATGCCTTGGTCACACGATGGCTTCTCGCACGACTCGCCTTCTTCACAGGCGCTTTGCTACTATAGCTCACTTGCTTAAGTTCCTTGGATTTGATCACGAAGCCCTCCAAATAGCTTAAGTTTGGTTCGACCTTGAACCTTTCTACAATCCCTCGTGGAATGTAGACCCTTTGATTCTTCAAATGATTCCTCTTCAACTCGATTGAAGTTGTCTTTCCTTCACAGTGAGTGTTGGATTGATTTCCTTCGTAATGTAGGCTTGAGGATTGATCTTGAATAACTTGAGTATATTTTTGGTTACGATTCAAAATGTTAGTTTGTATTTTCGTTGTTCAGTCGGTAACCTCTCTCGAGTGATTCCTCGGCCTTTTATAGTGATCTTTCAAAAATCACCCGTTGAAGAGATAGGCTTTTTTTTAAAGTCACTTGTGGTCGTTGGCTTGTCTTGTTGCGATCCTTGGAATTTCCACTTCCTCGTATGAATGTTTCTTCACTTTTCGAGTTCGACACGAGTGCGATGCTTCCCATTGGTTTATTCCTCTTGCACGCTTCCTCGACCGAGCACTTCGAGAAAGGCAAAGATGGAAGTATTACTTGTTTAAGTAATTCTCTTGATTTTTGTGCAACGGATCTCTTTCGATTATCTCGACTTGACCGCATTTTCTTATCATCCCCAGGTGACTTGAGTCGACTTCCAATCATGGATGACTCTTCCATCACTTCAACATTGAGACTTGGCTATCTTGAGTTGACTTGACGATACTTTACTCACCGCATCTCACCGCACCTTCATCGAGTTCCCTGTCTTCTCTTCTCGACATACTGTTTTTGCAAATGAGGTCTTCCTTCTAGTCTCCGGTTGTCTTCTCGCATTTTCGGGATAGGCGACTTAACTCACTCGACTCGACTACCCCTATTTATTACAATGCAAAGATACAACAAAAATGGGGTGCCAACTTCCTATTCTAAGTTTTACATGGCATTCATCAAAATCAACAAAATAATTTCCCAACATAAATCCATGTGTTGTTTTTCTCAACATGAAAGTTTTGAGTTCAAATTTTTCATGGCAACCCCGACATTCGGGTTTTGTTTGCTTGAGCATATGTTTTGATTCGATAAATTTGAGTTAGAGCAAACAGAAAACTTTGTGCTTGTGAGATAACTGATCTAAAGACAAAAATTACCAATATCATATTATTTTCCTTTGGAAACAAACTGAGTTGTGCGATTGATATGAAGTGATAGGAAGAGCCCAATCATAAATATTAAGATAATGTGGAGTTGGTATGATCTGGTAGATCTTCTAACAATATCGTCTTGTGTTTCATCTATAGGAGTAATAACATCTTGAGTGCCATCATTAACAATAGTATTAACAGTGACATTATTGACAGGAACAGAAGAAATCTCATAAGTAATGTCTTGAGTGATTTCATGAGTAATATCATTGTCAGGAACATAATCAGAAGAATTTTCATGAGTATCAGTAGGAATAAGAGATTCAGGAATTTCATAAACATACAAAGAATTATCATAAGTAAAGGAATCTAATTTGTTAAAAAAAGGAATGAAAGACTGATTTGAGTTCAATTCTTTTTGTTTAAAAAGAAAAATTGTTTCACAAAGATGAACATGCCTTGAAACAATAATTTTGTTAGTGGTTAAATCATAAAATTTGTAACCATTTGAACCTAAGGATATCCAAAAAAACAACACTTGGTTGCTCTAGGATCAAATTTAGTTCTTTGACCTGTAACAGTGGACACATTTGCAAGGCTACCAAATACTTTAAATGTGTATAATTAGGGAGTTTATTGAAAAGTTTCTCAAAGGGTGTTTAATTCTGTAAGACGGGTGTCGGAACCATGACTATAATATGTGCAGCAGCCATAATACATTAGACCTCCCAAACTCTTAAAGGCACATTAGAATTAAACATAAGAACTTTAGCTATTTGAAGAATATGTTGAGTTTGCTTTCAACTAAACCATTTTGTTGTGGTGTTTTCACACAACTTTCGTATAAATAATTCCATTTGATTTGCGAAATCGGAAAGTAGAAACTCAAGACCATTGTCACTTATGAGAAATTTAATTTTACATTGAACTATGTAAGCACAAAATTATAAAAGCCGATAATGTGATTTCTCGGTTTCATATTTATACTTCATCATGTATAATCACACGCATCTAGAATAATCATCTAATACAATCAAGAAATACTTGAAACCATTATATGAAACAGTAGAAAAGAGCCGCTATATATATCACAATGTGCAAGTTCAAAAATCCAAGTACTACAACGGTACATGTAGGGATCAATGATAGCTTCTTTTGTTTAGCAAGAGGACAGACATCACAAGAATCAAATTTAGTAGGATTACACTGTATTTGAGAAATTAAAGACAATATAGTTGTTGAAATATGACCTAGTCTAGAATAACAAAGTTAAGAATCTTGATATACAATCGAATTAGGTGTTAGAATGAGATGGTATAGCCCATGAATATTCCCTTAGCAAAACCAATCATCCTCAATATGTTAACGTTTGTAGTACATAATGAGAACAATGAAAACATAAAACATATTTTGAGGAATTGGTAAGATTAGATATGGATAACAAATTATATGTAAATGATGGAAACATATAACACATTAGAAAGTAATAATGAATCAGAAAGTTGAACATCACCTATGTGTGTTGTAATGGTAGTATTGCCAATAGGTCAGTGAAGAGGTATTTAGATTTGTTTAGGCAATAGATTCACTACAAGAAATTGAAATTTTACCGCCGGAAAAATCCGTCGGCAAACCCATTTTATCGACGGATCCACGACGGAATCCCGACGGATTTTTTCGTCGGTAAAACGCTTGTCGGTAAAAATATACCGACAGAAAAAATAATTCGTCGGTAATTTACCGATGGATTTCCGACGGATCGACAACAGAACTCCATAACACTATGCCGACAGGAGGACAACGGAATTTGTGTCGGTAAATGATATCCATCGAGAATTTAAGGCGCCCAGTAATAACAGAATGCTGACGGAATGCCGACAAAATTGTCACCGACGGATTCCCGACGAATATATGCCTGACGGAATGCCTATGGATTATCTTCGACAGATCACCCACAGACAAATACCGACGGAATTTTGCCGACGGAACGCCGACGGATTTGTCAATAACTTTTACCGACGGAATACCGACGGAAATTTTAAAAAAAAATTATAAATATTTTTTTGTGAAATTTTATTTTTTTTAATTACTCATTTCTTGTTTTTACAAATAACAATTCTAACATCCATTAAAATTTCACAAAACAATAATACGAATTGACAAACACTACCCAACAACCAACATCCAAAATCATACCAAACAAAGTACCAAAATAACATAAAATAATTCAACATAAACATCAAAGATCGCAACATCTAAGAAACCAACATAAACAATCCAAATTCAAACACATCCATATAATCCAACCACAAGAGACACATCACTAAAATATAATAGTCTAATCCTCACTAAGACTCGCATCACCATCACCATTATCATCACCATCAGTCTGTGGGCCTCGGGGAGTAGGTAGGTCATGGGGAGGGGAAATATGAGAGGTGCTCATTTTTTCCATTATCCACTCCAACCGTGCCTCGAGGGTGCTCATCCGAGCTATATACTCATCCAACTTTTGTTGTACCTAAGCTCGACCCTCAACTCTTCCCTCCTCTCTTAGGCGTTATAACGCGAAAGATGAGACATCCGGGATCCTTCGAACATATCTCAGAAACAACAATCATAACATCCAAAATAATCAGCAAATTGCATTTGCCATCAAGAAACTAGTAGCTAAAACTAGTAATTAACTGAAATGTGTTTTAGATAATTACAAAAACTACCCATGAGGTTTTGGATAGTTACAAAGATCCATATATGTTTGAAAATTACAAATAAACCCTTGCGGGTTGATTATATTATGTGTTAAATGTAAGGGAGCAATTGCAATCATAACATAGAAAATAATCAACATAAATGAACAAAAAGTAGTAACAAGTTCATAGTGAATTGGTTGTACGCTCTTTTTCTAATTTTTCCCTCATTTACGTTGCAGCCTTTTCGTGTCCAATCTGTCACCTCTTCTCTCTCTTTCCTCTCGACATTTGGTTTTTCCTTTGCATGTCCGCCATTGTTGGTTGTTTTCTCTTTGATTCTGGTAACTTCTTGTTCAAAATCTGAAGCCCCAATTTCTTCATCTTCTAAAAAAGAAAGATGAAACTTGTGGATGTTGATGAAAAACAAGTTGTTAAGGGAAAATCATCAAAAAGAAAGTTGTTGAATTTAGAGGTGTTGATGCTACTGAAGTATGGTGTTTTTTCTTTTATATTAATGGATTTATTTTGTTATTTATTGTTTCTATGGATTTTTATTTTTTTTCGTTTCTGTGTTGTTTCTATTGTGTTTCAGTGTTGTTTCTGTTGTGTTTCTATGCTGTTGATCTGTTGTTTTTATTATTTTTCAAATTTTTCGTATAAGATGTATTTTTTTTTTTTGTTTCGTTGTTGTTTCTTTATTGTTTCTTTGTTGTTTTATTTGAAACATGAAAGAAACATAATTGAAACAAATATGAAACAGTGTCCTGCTTTCTTCTTCTATTTATTATTTTTTTGTTCCTGTATGTTTTTCTTCTCTTTTCCTGATGTGCAGTCCGATTCTTCTTCCTTTGTGCTCGAAAAGATGTCTTCTCCTTGTTCTTCTCCTTCGCATAGTGTTTGCGCACTTGTTATGGCTGTTGCGTTTCATATCTCTAATTGATGCTCTGTTTTTTGGTTTTTTGGTGGTTGTTTTAATATGCAGCGTCTTGTTTTGGTAATATGTTGGGTTTGAGCGTATTTGTTAGTATTAGAATGCGGTCAACGTATTGTTAGGTAATTTTGGTAAAATCTTAGTATTTTGCGTGTATCGGTCAGAAATAGGTGGGCATTTGTGTCATTTTCCCTAAAGTAATTGTTGAAAATAAACTAATCCAAATAAACTATATATTGTATTTACTAACATAATTGAATAAAAGAACTGTATTACTCTAATCTTACAAATGTAATTATGTGATGAAAATTAACTAAGTTATACAAATAAAATGGTAAGATTCCAATTTTAACAAGTAAAAATTAATATGATACGCAATTAACTAAAATAAGATAATAAATTATAATTCTAATTAATCAATAAATAAAGTCAAAATAATAATAGTATAATAAATAAAATTATGATATTCATACTAATTAAAATAGAAAATATTATCAATCCAATAATTATCATAAAATGGATTAATATATATATACACACACACATAATCACCCCGAATTGTTCCGGTGGTTCTAAAAAATAGATGTAAGACGTATTTTATGAATGCTTTAGATAATAGACATACATACATACAAGGCAATTTGCAAAAAGTCGAGATTAGTCTACACACTATTACCTTCATACACAATTCTAAGTGTGTTCATGGTTCTCACAAAGTCTTGACAAAGAACCAAGCCATTTGTGAGCTATTTGGAGCTCGACTTGATAAAAGTTCATTCGAGTTCGTTTAATGAGGCTCGTTAAAATAAATGAATCAAACTCAATAAGCTCGTATAAATTAAACTAACAATTTGACTTTCGTTTTAATTTTTATACCTTATGATAAATATATAAATATTTGAATAGAATCATATATTTTAATAGATATGTTGTGCGTTTTAGAAATATATAATTTTATTTTTGTACAAAATTGAAGAATAACTTTAATTTATATTGATATTTACTAAGCTCGCTTAGGCTCGATTAAGTTCGAAGAAGTTCGTAAGCCATCGCATATATTCGATAAATTCAAGCTCGAGCTCGACTCGATAATAAACGAGTCAAGTTCAAACTCTCAAAAACTCGACTGGATCGGTTTGATTGCAAATTTCTATATGTCATCTTGTGATAAATGTACTTATCGAGGGTCGTTTATCTTATAAGTTATATCCAATTGAAATTCAATAAACAAGAACAATAACATATAAAATTATTATTCTTTATTCTACACGAGACTTTAATTAGGTTCATTAAATCACAAATTATTGAAAATAGTTAATTTGGACCCTAAAGTATATTTTTTTTCTTTTGGCCATATATATAATTAATCCAAATAAATATGAACAATATAGTATTTGATTCTACTCAATCCATTACAATCTAGAAGTGAAATTCACATTTTAGTTTGGTCTTACTATTAGTTTTTTCTAATTTTAATTTTATTATTTTTTTATCAAAGTCTCGCTAATCTCTCGGCAATCCGTCGGTAAATAACGATGCATATTTTCGTCGGTAACTATTTGGTCGGTATTCCGTCGCAGATCTGTCGGGAAATTTGATCTTACTATTAGTTTTTTTTAATTTTATTTTTATTATTATGTTTTATCAAAGTCCGTCGCTAATCTCTCGGCAATCCATCGGTAATTACCAACAGAAAATTTCGTCGTTGATAACGACGGATATATCCGTCGGCAATTGCCAATAGAACATGTATGTCGGTAAATAACGATGGAAATATCCGCTTGTAACTATTTGGTCGGTATTCCATCGCAGACTGCCGGCAAATTGGCGGTAGAATTTTCCGAGAATTTTACCTTTAGATTAACGAGAGACTAATGTCCGTTGTTATATTCCGTCAGTGATCCGTCGGTGTTTCGTCGGTATTTTTTTAAATGTGTATCCATTGGTAATATGTCGCTAATCCGTCAGTAAATGCGACAAAATAATTCCGTCGGTATTTTCCGTCGGTAAAAATACAATTTCTTGTAGTGAGATAAGTGACATATCATATGACTATGAGCAGTTGCACTAGTATCAAGAATCCAAGTAGAATTGCATGCATTAAAACAATAATGATCAATACCTTAACTTTTGTGGTGATCATGTAATCTATTATGGATATAATTTTTGAATGTTATTTGGATATAAAATTTCTTAAATATTGTGTTCAGTTATTGAAAGTAAAATACATTGACATATTCGCTATAAAAACATCCTAATAACCAGGGTGGCGATGGCCTAGGGCCCCCAATTTTGAGGGCCCAATTATACATAAGTCTATGTATATAAGTATGCATATTTTATTAAATTCTTTCTATAGAGCCCCAAGAAATTTAAAAAAAAAAAATCGAATGGCCTTTTGTTTTTAAAATTGTACTAAAAATGTTAATTTAACTTCTAAAATACCAAATCCTTTTTTTTTATGAGGGCCTCTTTTTTATTTTGGTCATGGACCTCCAAAAAGTCAGTACCGGTCCTCCTAATAACAGAAAATATATAGTCTTCATTGACTTTGTTCTTGGCAACTAATAATGCAAGTGGAAATCAATCACAGATTTTACAATTTAGATATATGCAATCCAATTCAAATAAGTAGTACTCACATTCATGTCCAACTTTTGTGAGGCCTAACTACTTAAATCAATTACAACATCTCTTATTGTTTACTTCCGATCCTTGCCTAATTGAGAAACAACAAATTAAATGATTTGTGTAGGATGAAGTAAAGATACTTCAGCAAGCAAATAATAAAGACACAATAAAGATGCTCACGGTCATTTTTCTTCTAAATGAATCGGCCGAAGCATTTCTATGTACATTCCTACTCAAACACAATCCGTAACATAAATTTATAACAATAATTGAGCACAAGGTAAGGATTTGGTTGAAATTTATGGGTGAACTTTATGTTTTTTCAGGGTTATACAATGTGAGTTTCACGTGCCTTCTTTAACGACTTAACGTGCACGTGAGGTGCGCATGAGTTTCTCCATTAATTTTTTAACTGATATAGACCAGAATTGCGAATTTTGTGTCTTATAGGACTATATTTGCTTAAACAAATAGTTTTAGGATAAAAGTGTAAATCGTGGGACCAAAACGCAATGTCCTTGTCTAGTGCCATTTTCGCTATTCCTACAATTCAAACCGTAATCGAGTTTTCCAATACTATACCAATTGATGAAATCTCTAAAATGATATAATGACTCAAATATGATTAGGTTGGTCAATTCAGAAAGAGTGGACAAGACAACAAAGTTTTAGAGGGCTTAGCAAGTCTAAATGTCTTCAGCATAATGATGACTAGTGCAGTTAGCTAGGTGGAGACAAATTTTCCAACATATTAATGCATGACTTAGAGGGCTAAGGTATTCAACAAAGTGGTGTTGTGGTTTTCTAGGAACTTAATTCAAACTGTGTTTGTATTGATGAACGTACTAAAGTTCAAAAAAAATGATAGTACTTGAAAAGAATGTACACCCTAACTTGTGGAGAGGATAGAGAATCGGATAGTAGTTTAGTCGCTAAAGACTCCCATACCCAGGCCAGAGGTCTAGAGTTCGATTCCCACGAGACCTTTCCCTTCCAGGATTTGTACTCAAGAAAAAAAAACTTGTGGAGATCGAGCATATGTGTGAGTTTAAATAAAGAACTGTAATAAATAAAACAAATAAATAAATAATCAATATTAGATCAATCAATCACGAACCTATTAATGAATTGTATATTGGTTTTCCTGAATTCGAAATTAAACTTACCATTTTCCTTTCTATTAAATTACGAAAATTCTCGAATTCATATTCTCAGAACACAAATACCAAATAGAGGTTTGACCCTTCTTAAGTAATATATGAATCTTTTAATACGCTCATCGTCTTAAAAGAATTGCTTAAGTTCAAAAAATTATGAGTCCATCAAATGCTAGGGTCCAATAAGCTAAAATTATAGAAATTTGCTATTGAAATGTTTTAAGAAAATATGTAAAATATTATTTGAAGAAAGTTTGTAGAGTATTTTTGATGTATAATTCTATTAGATGAATTGTATCCATTAAATTAAAGTAATCCTAACCATAGGTTAGTGAAATGTCATAGTATAAATAGGGGTGATCTAGTTCCTTATCCAAAAATTGAAATAATCAATAGCAAGAAAACGCTCTTCCCCTTTAAATATCGTCATTTATCTCAAAATAAAAGGTTGAATTAGAGTATAGAGAAATAAAACTAACACCACAATCTACGGATCTTGTATAGAAAATCTAACATTAATTAAATAAGCAAAATATATTCATTTTGCAAAGTCCGAATATTTTAAAATTTATTATTATTTAAATAACAATTGAATTAAAAAAATTCTTCACCCAAAGAGGCAACTTGCAATTTGCCAAACTGTGGCGAATATGCCAGCTAGGGATAAAGAACGGGCGGGGGACGGGACGGGTTTGGCTAAATTCGAACCCACCCCACTAGGAAAAAAATGGACTCGGGACTTCAATTTTCAAGCTCCAATTAACTAATCAGTGGCCAACCATGAACCATAAGCCTTATGTCTAATCCAAAGCCCATCACCTACTTTACGACACTGCATTGTACGAAACATTTGTTATTTACTTAAATTCTATTGGACAGTTCCACTATTGTTAATTACTAAATTGCAAAATTGATCATTAATGAGGGCACTGTTGATTTACATGAATAAGTTTTTGATTTACATAAAAAGAAACTTATTCCAGTGCATATAGAATTTTCATAAAGTACTGTTGTTTATGAACACATATAAAACAATAATATATTTAATAAAATTTAGAATAAAAAGAAATTATATGTAAAGTTTAAATAATATATTTATTAATTAATAATAAAAAGAAGTTTCATACGGGCGGGTCCAAGTGGACCCGTAATCGGGGGTTTTATAAATTGGGCATGTAACCCGCCCGAGACCCGCTTGGCCGGGTTTAGACTCGCCCACACACGGGCGATTTGGACGGAGGTGGGTTTGGCCCGTCCCATCATTATCCCTAATGCCAAATGCCAAGACTTGTCATTTGACAAACTGGTAGAACGGCGGATATGCAACAACACATAAAACTCACGCATCTTATCTTGGACGTCCTCTCTTTCTCTTGGCCCCAAATTCAACAAAGGTGACTGATACCCATCCACCAACATTTTCTAGCTTCTATGCTATATGTGGGTAAGTAGATCTTCCCAAGTGGGTAGTCTTAACTTCCGTAGGATTGTGACATGTGTCCCCATTTTTATTTTCTTTTTGGAAACAAAATACATGCATATGTCATAGTGGGACACTTGGCAAAATCACAAGAGGACATGGGCACAACTCACTTGGGTAGCATCAAACCCCGCTATATGTCAACCGCCACCTACATACGCTTAGGAACCCGCAAAACCTCATGTTTGCGTCTGACCGCGACCGATGCGAACGGTGTTTATAACATTGTGGTACTCATTTTCTAATTTCAAAAAGAGCAAGTCTCTTGTGAGACAGTCTCACGGATCTAAATCCGTGAAACGGACCTTCTAAGGGCTCCGTCTTGAGAACATGAACCATGAAAATAAATTTAAAAATAATAATGAACCATGAAGAAACAAAAATAAACCCTAAAAACATAAACCATGAAGAATAAACCCGAAAAACAAAAATAAACCCAAAAATAAAATATAAACCCTAAAAAAACTAAAAATCCTAAAAACCCAAATCAATTAAAAATAAACCCAAGAAACAAAATAAACCCTAAAAAAACAAATATAAACCCTAAGAAAAATAAAATCTAAAAAAAAAACCTTTAAAACTTTGTGTAAGGGCTCCGTCTCACGGATCTAAATCCGTGAGACCGTCTCACGCAAGTTTTTGCCTTTCAAAAATATCAAAACTATAAAGCACTAAAAAATGATTCTGGAATGCAAGAAAAGCCACACAAACACATATCTAGTAGGCAAATACTACAAACAAAGTTAAGGGAAATTGTCTTCTTTTTTTTCGGACAATTGTGTAATCCATATATTAATTATAGTTTAGATTCGGGTTGTAAAAGAATCGAATCGAGTATTCAGAATATTCGATTTGAATTCAACTAATTTAAGAATATTTGTATTCGTATTCGTTTAATATTCGAATTTAAAAGTAGATTCGCATTCGATTCGACCAATGTATTCGAATATATTCGATTTGATTTGAATATTCGTATTAGAAATTCTACAATTATTTCGTATGATTTTTTTCTTCAAATTTTGATTAATTTGCAATCTAAATTAAAATCTAAATAATATATAATTATCAAATAAATATTAGACAATAATAAAATTAAAATAGGGCTTATGAAATAGATATAAAATATCATGTACTAATATATATGTATTGATTAGTGACGTATAATATAAATATATATTATTCAAATATTTGTCGAATATTCTGTTAAATTCGGGGGGACTTGGTACGGTCCCACACATGAAGCGTACTCAATATGGGGAAGAGAGCCCAAGCCCACCAAGTGAGGTTTCATCCTAAAACCAATTGGTGATAGGAGGAGTAGCTCACTTGGCTTATAAAGTGAACTCTCTTCCCTTAATCAATCCATGTGGGACAACTCACAAGTGACATATCTCAACATATTCGAATCAAATATTGTGGTATTCTTATTCGAATTCGAAAAAAATACAAATAAAAAATATATATTTTTATTCGAATTTGTCGAAATCGAATACCGAATCGAATGAAAAATATTTGATTCTTTTACATCCCTAATGCTAATTGACAACTTATTTTCATTAGGTTTTGTATGAAAGTTTCGTGTATATTAACATTTTGATGCATACCTTAATTGGAATTTCAGACATCTTTTCGCCTTTTTGGGTGGGTGGAATTAATCATGTAAAATGTGAAATATATAAATATTATCACCTGATTAAATAAAAAGGATACATAAGTAGACCCAACTTAGTAGCAGCTACAATACACACCAAGTGAAACTACAATTTGTCACAATGGAGAGCAATACAAGCACACATATAATTTGATATGTACCTATCTAAAATTACTCTTCTACCCTCGTTTATTTGAGGGAATGACCTGAAGGGGCAAGGATCCACGGTTTACTTGGGGTCGAAGCACGACCCGAACCAAGGTCATGGATCGGGTCGCCTACCCAACCCGGTCTAATAGAATGGGTTCGAGCTAAAATATGCACTATTTAAGAACGAGGTCGCGACCGAGCCGAGGTGGTCGTCCGGGGTCTAGCTAGGTGGACCAATACGAGGCCGACACGTGGAGCGAGGTCGTGCGGATCTGTACACCTCGTGACGGCACCGTCTGAACCCGTGCGGCCAGGAGATTCAGCCGCTATAAATACGCCACTGTTCCATTGCTACAGTATCACATTTATTGCTATTCACCTCGCTTTATATTTACTAGCGACCCAACACCGTTTCGACTTAAGCATCGCAGGTCTTAGTGGGGAACCCTCCCGCTAGCCTAACGTTTATTCGTCTTACAGACCCGAACCGAAAGTACCTAGGCTCGAGACGAACCGACCCGACCAGTACATCCGATTTGCTCACACCCAAATCGGTTGGCGTCGTTGTGGGAAAATACTTAGGTCGAAAGTGAATATGGAGGAGACCCCAGGTGAAAGCAAAAGAATACCACCATGTGGACTAAACATGGAGGAGACACCAATAAGGGCGAAGGAAACAAAGACTCAGGAGGATCCCCTTCGTTGTTAATTCAAGAACAACATCAAAAGGAGGCGGAGGATCCCATGATCAACATGCGAACCAAATGACTTTGAGAAAATGTTGGAAAGAATGCTAAACGAAAGGGAAAGGAAAGGCAAGCTCCCATGGTTTCTCCCAGGAGGTACCTAAGACAAGGAACCAACAATGTTTGCAGCAGATAAAGAAAGCAAGGAGATGTGGAGGAGGTGGCTAGTCACCAAGCGCCCACGAGCGAGGCCCGAGGCGAGGCTAGGCGAGCTCCCTAGGGTGGCAAATATAAATGAACTCAATGAGCAAATTGAGCAAGCTACTCGGAAGTGGGACCATTTGAAGAGAAGAGGGGCGATCGACTACGCATTGCAAAAAGAGGGTCCCCATTCTCCCCGAAATTTTGGCGAAGTCGTTACTACGAGTTTCAAGCTCCCGATCTTCCTAAATACGATGGGAATAAGGATCCTCGGAACACTTAACAAACTTTTGATCACGTAATGCGGCTTTATGGGCGATCGGATGCCATGAATGCCAGGATATTTATCACCACACTAAAGGGAAAAGCGCAGAATGGTTCACGGGGCTACCCATGGGAACCGTAGTATCCTATGAGCAATTGGCAAGAAAGTTCTTATATCGTTCACTAGTCGAAGCGAGCTCGAAGGTCGGCGACCCACCTTTTCACCATCGCACAAGCGGAAGGCGAGCCACTTCGATACTTCATTAATCGGTTTAATGACAAGGCGCTCGAGGTGCAAGATATGAGGATCGATATGATGACAAATATATTGGTGCATGGTTTGAAAAAGGGGCACTAGCTTGACCTTAGCTCGTAACCCCCAAATGGGATAAGGAGGAGTTGATGGGGATGACCCAACAATATATTCGGGAAGAGGAGATGAATGAATTGAAGGATCATGAATGGTCGATGAATGGTCGGAGGTGCGCGTAAGAAAGGATCCGAGAGAGAGACCTCGTTTTAAGTCTGAAAAAGACCATGAGCGAGGTCGAGATCAGGATCGATCGCGGCCGGCACGATTTAGCAGATACACGCCGCTAAATGTTCCCCGAGTACATGCCTTAATGTCCATCGAGGGAAAAAATATGTTAAAGTGGCCAAGAAAGATGAAGGCCATACCGGGTAAAAGAGATGAAAGAAAATATTGCCATTTTCATAAAGATCATGGCCATGATACAGAAGAATGCTTCCAATTAAAAGACGAAATAGAGCGACTCATCCAGCAGGGGTACTTGAAAAATTTTGTAAGAGTAAGGGAAACTGAGGATGAGGAGCGAGGCCAGGGAAGAGTGGCGAGGCCAGGTTCGCCCCCGAGGCATAAGTCGCGAGGAAGATCTGAGGCTCGTTTCCCTATAAAGGAAAGAGTAAATCAAAGATCGCGAGCGATCCGGCGAGGCGAGACCGAAGATGGAAAATTTGCCAATGAGGGGGTGATACATATGATCGTTGGAGG
This sequence comes from Rehmannia glutinosa, assembly GCA_016081115.2. Taxonomy (NCBI): domain Eukaryota; kingdom Viridiplantae; phylum Streptophyta; class Magnoliopsida; order Lamiales; family Orobanchaceae; genus Rehmannia; species Rehmannia glutinosa. The sequence goes on along the minus strand of CM071924.1, from coordinate 12,554,862 downwards.
CCCAGTGGGGGTGACTCGCAAAGTGCGAGGCGGAAGAATATGTGAATCATGGCTCATACTCCCAAGAGGTTACTCAATATTTTGAATATCCATGAAGCAAACCCAATTACCTTTGATAATCGTGACCTTGTGGGAGTAGAAACAGTCAAAACGATCCAATGGTGATAACAATGGATATTGCGAACTTCGCAGACAAAAGACCTTGATAGATAATGGGAGCTCGGGATGTGATCTTTATGCAGTCTTAAGGAAGATGGAATTGGGCGTAGCCACGCTGCGACCGGTGGATACACTATTAATCGGGTTCGGGAAGCGAAGTGATCCCGCTTCGGTACTATCGACCTCCCGACCTCGCTAGGAATGGCCCCATGCCGAAAAAAAGATTATGATTAAATATTTAGTGGTCGACGCTCCGTTTGCATACAACGTCATTCTGGGTAGGCCAGGTTTAAATCAGTTCCAAGCTATTGTTTCCACATATCATTTGAAGATGAAATTCCCAACTGCGAGCGGGATTGGTGAAGTATGTGGGGATCAAAAAGCGCAAGGAGTGCTATAACTTGTCAATAAAGAAAAAGAAAGGGGAGCGGGAGATTATAACTATTAGGCAAATCGAGAGAGAGGAGGAGGCGGGAATGAACAAGAAGGAGAAGGAGAAGCATAAAAAGGCTCGAGTGATGGAGTATAGAATCGAGCTCTTGAGCGGACAAGGTAGTCGGGTGGATCCAAGCGACCCGAGCAAGTCGACTAGAATTGGCTCCCAGATGGATCCGAGCCTCGAGCTCCTAACTATCCAATTTTTGAAGAAGAATGCGGATATTTTCGCATGGAAGTCTACGGATTTCAAAGGTATTAGCCCAGAGGTCGTAGTGCATCGCTTAAATGTCGACCCTAAGGTGAAACCTATTAAGCGGAAAAACGAAGTTTTGGAGGAGAAAGGAAATGAATCATAGAAAGCGAGGTGAATAAGCCGCCGAGGCGGGGCACGCGTCGAGATCCAGATTCACGAATGGCTATCTAATATGGTAATTGTTCCCAAAACAAAAGTGAGAAGTGGAGGATGTGCACATTTTACTTGATTTAAATAAAGCATGTCCAAAGATCCGCACCCTTACCTCGTATTGATCTCCTGCAGTGGACTCTACGGCGGGGTGTGCTCTATTGAGTATGATGGACGCGTATCAAGGTTATTATCAAATTTTCATGGCGGAAGAGGATCAGGACAAGACCTCATTTGTTACTGAAAATGGGGTGTATTGCTACGTGGTAATGCCGTTCGGCCTTAAGAATGCAGGAGCAACATACCAACGCCTAGTCAACCTCATGTTTAAAAGCGAGATTGGGCGAACCATGGAGGTTTATGTAGATGATATGCTGGTCAAGAGCGAGAAGCAGGGGGACCATTTGGAACATTTGAAGCGAGCTTTCAATATCATGCGAACTTATGGAATGAAGTTAAATCCAACAAAGTGCACTTTCGGGGTGCGAGGTGGAAAATTTCTCGGGTTCATGGTCAATGAAAGGGGGATTGAAGCAAACCCGGAGAAAATTAAAGCTATACTGGAGATGGCCTCCCCAAGGACCGTGAACGAGGTGCAACAGCTCACGGGAAGCTAGCCTCGCTAAACAGGTTCATTTCGAGGTCAGCCGATCGTAACCTACCTTTCTTTGCTACTTTAAAAAATATGAAAAAATTTCAATGGACAGAAGAATGTGAAAAGGCCTTTGATGAATTAAAAGCATATTTAAGCTCGCCACCATTATTGTCAAAGCCTGAAAAAGGAAACCATTTTTCTTGTACTTGGTTGTTTCTAAGCGGCCGTGAGCTCGGTTTTAGTCAAGGAGGAGGGTGGCCTGCATAAGCCGGTTTATTATGTGAGTAAGATGTTACAAGGAGCGGAAGAGAGATATTTAGAAACTGAAAAGTTGGCATTAGCCTTGGTGGTAGCGGCAAGGAAGCTACGACCTTATTTTCAATCTCACCAAATCATCGTCTTAACAAATCAACCTTTGAGGCAAATTTTAGGAAGACCGGAGTTGTCAGGTCGGTTAGTTAAATGGGCAGTGGAATTGGGAGAGTTTGATATCAAGTATCAATGTAAATCGGCAATTAAAGCCCAAGTTCTAGCTGACTTCGTTAGCGAGGCAATCGTAGAAGAGCCGGCGACCCAAGGCGAGGTCGCGTGGCTTTTACATGTGGATGGTTCGTCAGTGGCAATTGGAGGTGGAGCTGGAATTTTGTTACAAGGACCTGACTTTTTTGAAGTTGAAGTAGCTCTAAAGCTGGATTTCGAGGTTACAAATAATGAGGCGAGTATGAAGCCCTAATTCTTTGGGATGAAGCTAGCACATAAATGCAATGTAAGAAGGCTCGTGGCATATACTTGACTCTCGATTAGTCGCGATGCGAGATGGAAGGCTCTTTCGAAGCCAAAGATAAGTCTCATTCAACTACTTGAGTAGGGCTAAGAAGTTAGTAGAAAATTTTGAAGATTTTCGGTTGAAACAGATTCTAGAGAAAAAATGAGAGGGTGATGCATTAGCACATTTCGCTAGTGCCGTCTCGGGTCGAGTTCGAGGAAGGTGATAGTGTTAGTAGCGAAGCACTCCGAAGTGAACTCAGAAAGCGAACCTCTTGACCAATTCTCAAAAAAGACCTTAATTCTTCATATAGGAATTCGAGTAAATTGGATCGAGGGGATTAAAGAGTTTCTTAAAACGGAGCTTTGCCAACAGATCCGCATTTGGCGAGGAGGATACGGACTAGGGCACCTGGTTCCAAATGATAGGAGATGAAGTGTATAAGAGGTCCTTTGGAGGACTCCTTTTGAAATGTTTGTTGCCACGAAAAACGCGCAGTATGTGATGAGAGAGATTCATGATGGGAACTGCGGAAATCATTCGGGAGGTCGCCGCTAGCTCAAAAATCCTGGGCGAAGGATTCTTTTGGCCTCTTGTGATGAAGGATGCGGTTGAGTTCGCTAAGAAGTGTGACAAGTGTCGGTTCCATGCTAACTTAACTCATCACCAGTGCACCCTTTAGAAACAATTCCTATTGCATGCCCATTCGACCGGTGGGGATTGACATTCGGGTCCTTTCCCGTGGCAAAGCGCGAAGAAAAATTCGTGATAGTAGCAGATTGAATATTTTACGAAGTGGGTCGAGGCCAAGCACTAGCTAAAATAGGTGAGCAGGAGGTCATGGACTTTGTTTGGAAAAATATTTGTAGCCGGTTTGGGTTTCCTAGGACCTTAATTTGTATAATGGAACGCAGTTCCAAGGAAGCAAAATACGAGCATGGTGCGAAAGTGAAAATCCAGAGAATTTCACTAAGAGGTAATCCGCAAGCTAATGGACAAACCGAGGTGGCCAACAGATAATTTTGCGGCAAGACTTAAAAGCGGGGCTAGGTGCGGTGAAGACATATTGGGTGGAGGAACTCCCGGGGGTCCTTTGGGCTTACAGACTACCCCAAGAACTTCTACTTTAGGAGAAACCCCGTTCGATTTGATGTACGGGATCGGAGGCGGTAATTCCAAAGTGGAAATTGGGGAAGCATCTCACGGGGTGGCTCACTACGACCCGACACGAAACGAAGAGGCTCGAAGGTTAGAGCTAGAAACGATAGAGGAAAAGAGGGATAGGGCCTTGGTTCAAATTCAGGCAGCTAAGGGAAGAATGCGAGCAACATATGATAAAAGGGTGAATGAGAGAAATTTTCAAGTAGGAGACCTAGTTCTGAAAAAAGTTGAAGTATCTAAACATGTGGGAAAACTGGAGGCTAATTGGGAAGGTCCTTTCAAGGTGATTAAGATCCTCAAGAGAGGAACATATCGTTTGGAAAGCATGGATGGAAAAGAGCTTCCTAGGCCATGGAACATCCACAATTTACGCAAGTTTTATACTTAGGTGAACTACTTGTAATTATTGGCTTGTTTTGATTGAATATATATGAAATTATTGGGAGGGGAAATACCCCCCTTATTTTGAGAGATAATTATCAGTTCAAGTAAAAGCGACCCACGAGGTCAGCTTCAATTAAAAGCGACCCACGAGGTCAGCTTCAAGTAAAAGCGACCCACGAGGTCAGCTTCAACTAAAAGCGACCCACGAGGTCAGCTTCAAGTAAAAGCGACCCACGAGGTCAGCTCCAAGTCAAAGCGACCCACGAGGTCAGCTCAAGTAAAAGCGACCCACGAGGTCGACTTCAAGTAAAAGCGACCCACGAGGTCGGCTTCAAGCAAAAGACCCACGAGGTCGGCTCAAGTAAAAGCGACCCACGAGGTCGGCTTCAAAAAGCGACCCACGAGGTCGCTTCATAAAAGCGACCCACGAGGTCGCCTCCGAGTAAAGCGACCCACGAGGTCGGCTCAAATAAAAGCGATCTCGAAAAAGATCACGACAATTAAAAAGTGGTTCGTGAGGTCGCACCAAGCAAGAGCCATAAAAAGAGATCCGAAAAAGATTGTGGCTTAAATAAAGCGACCTAATACATTTTGAATTCGAAAGATAGAGTGAAAATATTGACAAGCAAATATTGTTGTAATAACTAAAAATTATAAAGGTTAAAAACGAGGTCGAGACTTGAGCTCATTTACAAAACGCGATTGTTTAAACAATTCCTACAAAAACTTGGTATTCACGATGTGCTTCACATAGAGCATTAAGCTCATTTTACAAAAGAAGGAAGTAAAAACTAAGGTTATTCTTCCTCATCATCATCATTAGCCTCACCAAAGTGGAGGTTGTTCTGTAGCGACAATGTGCGAATGCATAAAGAACTTGTCCACTCATCCGTTTCCTCCGCCTCCCCCACATCGTTCACAACGTCAAGTCCTTCCTCCTCCCCGCCGCCCCTCATCAACTTACTCTAGATCATCCGCATGCGGAAGCGGTCGAGCTTATCTTGATCAAAATCTTCTCTCGAAAGCATTCTCTTGAAGGGCTTGGTCCCGATCGCTCGAAACCTTGAAAGAAGTAGACAAAGAAAGACGACGTGCCACTAAGGTTTCGTAGGAATGGGAAGTGAGAAAGGACTTCACGCCCTCTTCACGAGCCTTCTCGAGAGCGGAGGTATACTCTAGCGAGTTCGTATAGTCCTGATAGCCCTCCTTGCGACCCGTATCATAGGTCTCTTTAAGCTCAGATTCGTGATTTTCTTTCTCGCTCCTTGAGTTAAATGTCGCGAGCTGCATTAACCTCTTGTTCCAATCCCCGACTCGGCTCACGAGCGCAGTATTATCCTGAGAGAATTTTTCCTTGGCAGCCTCGGCCTCGCGAAGAGCCTTCGAAAGCCTCTCCACTTCATTTTCCCGCGCATCGAGGGATCGTTTCCAGTTAGCGGCACGAAGGGAAAGGTGGTGTAGGAGGGCATTATTCTGTAAATGAATAAAAAGCGAGTTTAGAAAGAGAAAGAGAGAGAAAAATTAAAACATGTATTAAACGAGGTAAAGGACTTTACCGAAAAAGTATTGTGGGCTATGTATTCTTCTAGCCGAGTGAACTCAAAAGGTATCAAAACAAATTGATCAGGACCGAGGAGAGTATGTTTGTATAGCTCGAAAGAGTCCTCTCTGGCATGAGTATCGAGGACAGAGCTTCGCCCGTTAATTAGCCAATTGGGGACGGTACGGCGCAGCGAGGCGTTGAAAGTGGAGGATAGTTGAGAGGACCTTTGCCTCTCCATCTCACGCATCTCGGCGAGTTGTTTCTCACATAACTCGAGCCATTTAAGTTGAGCTTCCATCTCGGGTTCTTTAAGTCTCCTCGTCGGCCGAGTTTCGGTTGCTTGCCGACACGTCTAAAGACGACCCGAGGCAAAGCCTCTTACTAGAGGGGCTCTTCGCGATCTTTACCCCTAATCCCGATTCGCGAGACTTGTGGGGCTTTGGAGTTTTTCTTTGTGGGATTTTCCTTTCGAGGCGAAGCCTTCTCAACTTTTTCACCCCCGAAGAAGTAGGGCGTTGAGGAGTTAAGCGGTAGGGTAGTGCGAGCGGCTCGAAAAATCAAGATCGATGTCATCAAGCACCTCGGTCGAAGCGCGAGGTGAGGCCCCGAAGAGGTCGGAGGAACACCGCCGAGCCCGAGGCGGCATGGGCGGCGGTGTGTTTGAGAGATTGGAGGTCGTTTTTCTTGGAGAGTAAAGCCGCTTCTGCTTCTTTTTCAATTGCTTGGCTATTAATGAGTTCTTGTGATCATCTCTCGAAAATAGAAAAATTGTTTAGAATAATGTGAGTAAACTATACGAGCAAGCAATTAAGTAAAAGAGTTGAAGATTACCCAAACTTAAAGAAGCTGGCTTCGGGGCGGGGCTAAGGTCCGCGAGGGAAAGAACCTCTTCGGTTAGAAGCTTCTCCGACAGATACCAGCTCGTGCATAGCACATCCTCGGCCGAAGTCATCCTCCCAAGTGACCGGCGAGGTCACGAGGTGAGGACGGTAACTTTCCACTCGAAAGGAACCTCCCAAGGAGTCTCTACGGGGGCTCTAATGTAGAGAAATTTCTCTTTCCAAGGCCAAACAGAGGTAGGGAGGTGATGAAGAAGTTTACGGTTAGGCCGAGGGAGAGGTAGAAAAGCCTTTCTCACTTGTGGTCGAAGAGGAGTTAATGGAATAAAGGGCCTAAAAATGTTGAAACGAGGTGACACCTCAAAATATTTCATTAATATCGCAAAACTTAAAATATGGCGATAAGAGTTCGAACTAGTCAAGCGGGACACACTCCTGACCCTTTAAAATATTTACAATAGGGCGGGCTAAAGGAAAACGTAAGCCCGCCTCGAGGCTGGCAAATGGAACGACATACAACGGGGAGGTGGTTTATCTATACGGTCATTCCTACCTGGGATAATTATTTGAAAATTTGATGGAATAAAAAATCGGTTTCTAATCTCGGCTATTTGGTTCCTATTTACAATAGAGCGAAGCAAGGCCCAAGGAGCTGTAAATTCTAAATCAGGGTCTATGGGGGCATCCTCCTGGATTCATCGGTAGGGTCCAAGTCAAGACGGGATTCCCTAGGAGAGGCACGGACCTAATCACTAGCATCTAAAATACGAGCCCCAGTTAGAGGGCTGATGTCAGAACTAGACTCCGAGGTGGAGCCTGAACTCGAACTCGAACCGCTCGAGCTCGAGTCATGAGAACCTAACGTACGGTCGGAAGGCATAGCAAGAAGAAGAAAGAAAAATAAATGAAATAAGAAAAAATTATTATTAAGCGAAGTGAAACTAAGGGCTACCTCGAGGTGGGATCGACTACGTGAAGAAACCTCGGACGTGGGTGAGAGCTCGGGCCGCGAACGAAATATTTTTCACCGCAATGAATGAAGAGTAAAAATGACAACTCCAAGACTTCCGTATATATATATAGAGGAATGGGCGGGAAGATCACGGTTGGGATGAAAGAAACTTTTCAAATTCAACGAACTGTTCAAAGTTACCATAGTAATTAATTACTAAAGTAACCGGGGAGTAATGATATGTACCTATCTAAAATTACTCTTCTACCCTCGCTTATTTGAGGGAATGACCTGAGGGGGCAAGGATCCACGGTTTACTTGGGGTCGGGGCACGACCCGAACCGAGGTCATGGATCGGGTCGCCTACCCGACCCGGTCCTAATAGAATGGGTTCGAGTTAGCCTATGCACTATTTAAGAACGAGGTCGCGACCGAGCCGAGGTGGTCGTCCCGGTCGCCCAAGCGAACCGACCCGAATACGATGGATGGGTCTAGCCAGGTGGACCAATACGAGGCCGACACGTGGAGCGAGGTCGTACGGATCCGTACACCTCGTACGGCACCGCATCGAACCCGCACGGCCAGAGATTCAGGCCGCTATAAATACGCCACTGTTCCATTGCTACATTATCACATTTATTGCTATTCACCTCGCTTTATTTTACTAATGACCCAACACTGTGTCGACTTAAGCATCGGAGGGTCTTAGCCGAAACCCTCCCTGCTAGCCTAACGTTTATTCGTCTTACAGACCCGAACCGAAAGTACTGTGGCTCGAGACGAACCGACTCGACCCAAAGTACATCCGATTTGCTCGCACCCAAATCATAATTTTATTTCTTCTGTTTTTCATTGTCAATGATATTCTATCCTCCGCCTGAGAAAGAAATCGGTTCTTGCTACAATATAAAAGTGAAAACCAAACAAACATATAAGTATTCCCCAGTCCCACCAAATGGGGAAAATGTGTTATTTTTCGAATAATTAATTTGAGAAGTTCCAAAATTGGTAGAAAAATTAGAATATAAGAAGATTTAATAAGACTTCTATTCCCGCTCATCCGTATGTCCAAAGAGTTTATTCCAATGGGATCTCGCATCCTTTGGGGGACCGAAAAGACCAAATATGGGGAACGGATTTCTCACGAGTCTCCAAAATCTCCCGCATTCGAAAATTGTAATTGTTATTCGATTCATCACAAACACATCCAAGCAAATGACTTCACGAGCCAATTTTTCCACATGATTTGAGTAAATGAACCCTGGAGAGATTTAAATGGACTAAGACAAAAGCTTAAAAAGGCGATAATTCCCAAATTATGAGAAATAACTACATTTCTCAATCTCATGCTTTCAATATTCAAACATCAAACAATTGGGTATTATAAATAGGGATAGTTACAAAAACAACCCTTAAGGTTTGGGGTAATTACAAAAAAAAAACAGAGAAGTTTCAAAATTACAAAAACCACCCCTGAAGTTTGATTCTACCTTAAATTTAAGGGGTTAAACTGTAATATTTCTATAAATGTAAATACGGCTTTTGAAAATTTCTTTCTTATGAAGGGAAAAATGTAAGATGGAATCAAACCTCAAGGTTTTTTTGTAATTTTGAAACTTCTCTGGGCTTTTTGTAAATACCCAAAACCTCGGAGGAAGTTTTTCTAATTACCCCTTAACTATATCAATTCCAAGAAGTGAATATGACCATATAGTCAGAGCAGACAGATATAATCAAAATAACATCTCTTTTTAATTAATTAAACTTGTCATCATGGAGAAAATAGTTCTCTGATCTTTGCTCTTTCCTGTGACATTTCTTCTCTTAGTTAACCCCAATTGGCAGCATAAGCAAATTACCACTTGGACAACATATCATATTCACATAGTATATCGATAAAACCGACAACTTGGATGGAATGAAAGGAAAAAAGGTGCAGAGTCTCAAACATAATTCATTGCAAACAACGGAGGCCAGATAAGGTAATACATAATGCAGCAACAGAGAAAGCAGAGGACCAAGCAAGTTCTAGAGAAGCACCTCAACTTCAGAAGCTCTTTTGGTTTTGAGATTTAAACAATCATAAAGAGCACTCCACTTTCCAGAGCAATTGTCAAGGGCACCAAGCCGATAGTATTGCTGCATTTGATGAACTGGAGCTGCCACAGAATCAGAATCCATCAATTCGATGCTCATTAAACAATAGAAGATATTCAACAAAACATAATATCAAACACTTGGCGTGCATATTCACAGGTAACTCAAAACATCCACATTAAGCCAAGACGAATTCTCCTAAAAGCCAATTACGCCTCCTAATGGTTAAATATACACCTTCAAAGTACAAATCTTGCCCACCCTTTCCATTAATCTGTTTACAAGCATCTGCCTCATCAAAGAAAAAACTGCATCTTCTGATATTCAAAAAATTTAAAAATAAAAACAAGCTACTACAAATATATGAATCCTCGAAGCTCAATTTAACGAATTCAGACCGACAGAGTAATGAAGTTACGATTGCATTATAGAGAACAGAATAATAAGAACAAGAATGCGATCAATCAAGCATTACTCATATAACACAAAGAAGGAAAATAAAGGAGAGTTTGCGGTGTACAATAGCAAAACCAGAGCGCGTCGAAATATTTGGAGCACGATAATCGCCGCCGTGGCGCGGCGGCTTCTTCATTTTCCGAGCTCATCGTCGCCCTTTCCCAGAGCGAAAACCCAAAGGACTAAACACCCAAAAGTAATGCGGTTGCGGGAAATATTGCAATTGACTGATTATTGTTTATAAGCTAATTCTTTAAAAAATTAGTGTGCACATTCGGTGGTTTTGAAATATTTCTATTTTTTGAATTATTTTTTGTTTATAATTGGGAAAAATGTCAAACTTCAAAGGGTGTTTTGTAATTTTTTCAAAGAAAAGTTGATTTTTTTTTTTTTTTGTAATTTGCTCGATTCTCAAGGGGGTTTTGTAAAATTGGCAAAAGCCCCCTACGGGATTGATCAAGGTGAACACGGATGGTAGCGCTTGGGCGCCCGCGAAATCTTGCGCCTTCTGGGGTCTTTCGGAATTGCAGAGACTTCTTTCGAGGTTCCTTTGTGGAACGTTGTGGTGCGAGTTACGCTTTTGAAGCCGAACTGGTGGCGATAATGTGGGCCATTCATTACGCATTCGCTAAGGGTTGGAATCAGCTTTGGCTTGAGTCAGATTCTGTTTATGTTGTGGAATTGCTCCATAAGAGATCATTGGCGGTTCCCTGGCGCCACCTTAGCAAGTGGTGTTACACTCTTCATCTGCTCTCACAGATGGATCTGGTGGTCTCGCATATTTAACGGTAAGGCAATCGAGTGGCAGACCTTCTGAGCAAAAAGTCGCATTCTGATACTTGGTGGGGAGTCCCTCCTGCGGATATTGTACCTTTTCTCACGGAAGACTATGTTGGTCGTTCCAACTATAGGTTTGTTAGTTAATGCTTCCGGTCTTTTTGATGTATTTTGGACGCATTTTTCTCTTTAATGGGGGTACTCTTTTTTCACAATGGTGGGTTTTTACCTTGGGAGGTTTTAACGAGGCCCCAACCATTCAGTCATTTGGTCGGCTTGTGACCATTTTGATTTTTTTTTTTTTTTTTGGATTTGATTTCAGACTTGTTTCTTTGGCTATTAGCATGTGATCGATCACTCTCTTTTGATTTTTATATATCTTTAATTCATTCAAAAAAAAAAAAGGGGGTCCGTAAATATCCCTTTTTAAAAAGAAGAAGTGTTTACAAATACTCCTACACTAAGACATGAATCAACCATTACGAATTCAAAATAAAAGATAATATCGACACACAAAATTAAATATTTAATAATAATAATAATAATAATAATAATATTATTATTATTATTATTATTATTATTATTATTATTCATAGTTAACTAGATTAGACGTAGGCTATATACTTAAGGTTTTGTAAAGAGAAAAGATATAATTTCTGAATGTTGTGTGAGTAGATCATGTTTTCTCTATGAGAATCAAATTGCGATAAAGTCGTTAAAGGAATTTGTCTCTTGTAAAATCTGTTTCACTGATCTTTATCCATGAGATAGATCGGTCGGATCAAGTCAACAGAAAATTTGCGGGTCGATAAGGAATTTGCTAGTCAACAAAAAGTCAATAGTTCTCAAAAGTAGCACGGTAATTATTTTTGAGAAAAAAAGTAATACTTTTAAGAAAAAAAAGTAATACTTTATAGAAATATGTATTACTTTTGATTAAAAAAAGTGAAACACATTGTTAAATATAGTGTTGGAGGTGGTGGATGATGAGCAATGACTCACATAGTAGTTGGCGACAAGACAATTGACATGATATTAAGGAATATAATAAGTGATATTTTTTTAGCTGATGTGTAATATTTTCACTTAAACGTGTAATACTTTTAGTTAAATGCGTAGTACATATAATAATTTTCACTTAAATATGTAATACTTTTCACTTAAAACTATAAATACTTTTTAATTAAACATGTATATTTTATAGTTCAACATGTAATAACTTTCAGTTAAACATGTAATACTTTTCATTTAAAATTATAATACTTTTCAATTCAACATGTAATACTTTTTACTTAAAATTCTAATATTTTTTAGCTCAAATATAATATTTTTCAGAGGGAAATAAGCATTTCATTCAATTAAGTGGAATCCTCCAAATCAACCACAGTACAAATGTGATTCGGCATGCTCCCAATAACATAATCTAGATCACTAAAACAGAAAGTATATTGGGCTAAGAGGTGTGCAACATCATTGCCAGTCCTTCTAACACTAGTAATACTAACACAATCAAAATAAGAAAAAAGTTCCTTAATGTCCCCGATGATTGTCCTCAGATAAGAGAGGTCCGATTATGTTTCTTTAATTTTCTTATAAACTGTGAGGTTGTCCGTTTTCAACACTATTTTTTTTTAGTCCAAGAGATTTTGCAAGAGTAAGCCCTTCCTTGTACGCTATCGCTTCAGCAACGTTCACTTCCAATTTCGTTGTATAAAATCGTGTTAAAGTGGACACCAACCTCCCGTCGTGATCTCGAAAAACAACTCCAATTCCTGTTCATGTTCCTTGCTGAATTGACGTGTCTGTATTAATTTTGATCAAGTCTACCTCAGGTTTCAGCCACACTGCACCTCTTCAACGGTTGCTTCGTATCTGCTTCTATGCATATGCTTAATATGTGTTCTTTTTTTTTTTTTTTTTTTTAAACCAAATATGCTTAATATGTGTTCTTCTAGCCTACAGACTGCATAATTGAAGAACCACTGGTGTTCCAACTCTTTATTCTGGAAATTTTTAACATTTCTCGCATGTCATACCATCCAGGCTATGGGATTCTTGTTCTTCATTTTCCATGATACGCTTCAACCAGTCGAAAATCGTCCTTTGAGTTTCATCCGATTCGATACAAATAAGCAGTGGGCTAGCCCCCTAAAAAAAAATTTAGCCCACAAACAATCCTTAATGCGTGTTCCATCGTTTCAATTTCATTTCCACATCTACCGCAATACACGTCCAGATCCATCCCTTTTTTGACCAGCTCAATTCTAGGAGGAATAATACCCCTCGCACATCTCCACATAAAGAGCTGGATTTTGGAGGAGTTTTTTAAATTCCAAATCCATCTCCAAAAGTTTTTTATTAGCACCAGATGAGGATGAAGTGTTTGAGGCGTACTCTTTGATAGCTAAAGCCGTTGTGTAACCTGATTTCACTATATAAATGTCGTCTTTCGTGTGATGCCAAGTTAGTAGATCGAAGCGCACTCTAGAACTTAAGGGAAATGCCAGGATAATCTTCGCTTCATAAGGACTGAACATCTCTTCAATTAAATGAACGTTCCCAACTAACCGTGTCATTGTTGAAGAGGTCCCTCACTCTAAGATCTTCATCCCAACCTTGATTGGGGGATAGGACCCGAAAATGTGGCAGATCATGAATACACGGGTCTTTCCAAATGTTTACAGAGTCCTCATATTAACAAGTGTGTCACTTTTTTTTATCAAAATTATTATATTTTTCTAATAAAAGTATTATTTTTTTGCTCAAAAGTATTACTTGTCTAAAAATCTATTACTTTTTCTCAAAAATATTTCCACGTTGATTTTTCGGATTCCTGACTATCGACTTTTTTTACCCATGGACTTTTTGTTTGACCCGATCCGATCCATATCACGAGACATGCATCGTGAGACGTTCTCACAAGAAACTCACTCTTGTTAAAATAACCAAAAAAACTTAATACACCCCAATATTTCTCCAATTTACTCTTTCCTCAATTCAGCCCAATTTTTTCACCCAAAACATACACTCTCAATTGTGCAAATCTTGCTCTCGTGTACTCTATCTAAACTAACGAATGCCCATGCAATGAGGACCTACTAGAGAAGAAGACTGCTTCTTGGCGAGGAAGACAATGAAATGACGGCGGCACCACGAGACGATGGCAGCAACGAAAGAGGTGGCGGCACTGGCGCCGATTGTTAGAGTTTTTTTTATATTGGGTGATTCGAGTATAAATGTTGTGTTGGAATGTTAGGGTTCTTGATGTTGTGTTGCTTGTTTTAATGGCTTGATCATCGGCGATACTTTGTTATGGCAATATCGTACCCGTCAATATGTGTTATTATTATGGCTCGATCGTGTGACACGATCATGTGGTCGATTGTGCTAGTCAATATGGAGTAAGACATTATAATTTTTTCAAATTTATGGCACATATATAATTATAGGGAGAGATGTGTATTTAGAGGAAAATGAGTTGTAGATAGCGCCATACAAAATAAAATTGGGAATATATAAGTAAATATGAATTCGTTTTGTCCTTGAAAAATTAGAAAATATAGTAGTCGTCTAGTCGATAACAAATATATACATTTATGATTGTTGAGTTTATTATGATTTGAATGATAAAAATTTATTTAATAAATAATTCGAATAATTAAATTAAAAGTTTAATTAAATAATATTATTTGACGACTAGTCATCGAAAAATAAATTTTCTTTGTAGGAACTAGGATATAGATATTTGAATTCTTCAACATGATGTTTGTTATCTTCGAACCAAGACCCCCAATAAAAACCAAAATTGCAATTTGGTCCCCGCGTATAAAATTCTGAGGGTGTAAAATTAGGGCTCTGATTATCTGCACCGCACCCACCTGCCTTTCTCACTTGTCAGTCCCTCTGAGTTTCCTCTCCACGATCAAACAAATTACAGAAATTCATCTTCCATTTGAAGACAATCAACAGATTCGGATACGCGGCTAAGTATATTTTATCCCTTTCCTCAGTTCATGCAAATTGACGCCTGATTTTGTATTCATCTCAAGGTGCACTTTTTTCAGTTTTCAGTTCACATGATTTGGTCACATATATCTCCATAGGTTTATGGGTTATGGGAATTTTATTCTTGTTTCGGGTATTTTTTTTGCCCCTGAAATCACGCTGTTCTAATATATATACGCAAAGGTAACTATTTGTAGCCGAATAGTCGTCGGGCAATTTTTTGCGTGTTCAAATTTCTGTAATTCAGCATGGAAAATGGGGTGTTAGAATTTGATATTGGCTTAGGCGTAGGAGATGATGGTATTGATATTGAACCCCCTAATGATGATGAACAAATGCATGATGGTTCTCCGAATGATGCTAATTCCCTTGGTAGTGGCAGTGGGGACTCTGCTTTTGCTTACCATACTTACATTCCCGAGGGAGACCTTGATCTTGAGCCTTATGAGGGAATGGAATTCGAGTCCGAGGAGGCCGCCAAGGCATTCTATAATTCATACGCAAGGAGAGTTGGATTTAGTACTCGTGTGAGCTCATCTCGCCGCTCTAGAAAAGATGGGGCCATAATACAGAGGTCTTTTGTGTGTGCAAAAGAGGGGTTTCGTAATTTGAATGAGAAACGGACGAAGGATAGGGAAATTAAACGACCACGGACTGTGACTCGGGTGGGGTGTAAGGCTTCGTTGTCTGTTAAGATACAAGATTCTGGAAAATGGGTTGTCTCGGGTTTCATTAAGGAGCATAATCATGAGTTGGTTCCTCCTGATCAGGTGCATTGCCTCCGATCGCATCGCCAAATCTCCGGGCCGGCTAAGACATTGATTGATACATTGCAGGCTGCTGGAATGGGCCCGCGTAGAATTATGTCTGTGCTCATTAAGGAGTATGGGGGGATTAGCAAAGTAGGGTTTACAGAGGTGGATTGCAGAAATTACATGAGAAACAATCGACAGAGGAACATGGAGGGAGATATTCAGCTGCTTCTAGATTATTTGAAGCAGAAGCAAGCTGAGAATCCTACGTTTTTCTACGCAGTGCAAGGAGATGAGGATCAGTACACAGGTAATGTTTTCTGGGCTGATCCTAAGGCGAGAGCTGACTACAGCCATTTCGGGGATACTGTTACGTTCGACACAACTTACAGGTCGAATAGATATAGATTGCCTTTTGTGCCCTTCACAGGGTTGAACCATCATGGACAACCTGTTCTGTTTGGTTGTGCTTTCTTAATTAATGAATCGGAGGCATCATTTGTTTGGTTATTCAAAACTTGGCTTGCAGCTATGTCTGGCCGCTCTCCAGTATCGATCACTACTGAATATGATGCGGTCATTCGCTCTGCTATCATGCAGGTTTTCCCCAGTACTCGCCATCGTTTCTGTAAATGGCATATATTTAAACAATGCCAGGAGAAATTGTCAAATGTGTTGCTAAAACATCCTCATTTTGAAGCTACCTTCCATAAATGTGTGAACTTGTCAGAGAGCGCTGAGGAATTTGAATGCAGCTGGCATTCCCTTATCGATAAATACGATCTCAGGGATCATAAGTGGATTCAAGCAATTTATGCTGATCGCAGACAATGGGCCCCTGTATATCTTCGTGACACTTTTTTCGCTGAAATGTCTATCACTCAGCGAAGTGACAGTATGAATTCATACTTTGATGGATATGTGAATGCATCGACCAATTTAAATCAGTTCTTTAAGTTGTATGAAAAAGCTTTAGAGAGTCGTCATGAGAAAGAAGTTAAAGCGGATTTTGATACAATGAATACGTCGCCAGTTCTGAAGACTCCTTCTCCAATGGAGAAACAGGCATCTGAATTTTACACAAGAAAGCTATTTGTGAGATTCCAGGAGGAGTTGGTCAGTACCCTCACTTTTATGGCATCCAAAGTAGAGGATGATGGAGAAGTTACGACTTATCAAGTATCAAAATTTGGGGAAGACCATAAAGCTTACCATGTGAGGTTTAATGTTCTTGAAATGAGAGCTACCTGTAGCTGCCAGATGTTTGAGTTTTCGGGTCTTCTTTGCAGACATGTATTGGCAGTTTTCAGAGTCACTAATGTTCTCACGCTTCCATCTCATTACATTTTAAAGCGATGGACAAGAAACGCCAAAAGTAGTGTGATACTGGAAGAACGAGTTACAGATCCATTCAACAGTTACTTGGAGTCTCATACTGTTCGATATAATACCCTTCGCATGAAGCCTTCAAATTTGTAGATGAAGGAGCGGAGTCCGTTGACTCTTATAATGTTGCTATGGCTGCTTTGGCAGAGGCTTCAAAGAAAGTTGCTATTGCAATAAAGAATGACGGAAAGACTTTTATGACCAATGGTCCTATGAGGGATGTCTCAGCAAAAGGTGGAGTTCGGCCAAATCACTGTACTGGGGAAGGTCAAGGGAGCTCAGCCCAGCAACTATCAGAGGTTTGTTATATCTCTTCTTACTGCTTTATTGTCTTGTACGGTTCAAATGCATACATGTTTTACTTCAGCAATATGAGATGAGATTGCTTAAATCTCAATAACCGCTCTATGTAGTAAACTTTATTGATTGTGCTATCCAGTAGACTAACTTACTTTTCTTGGAGAACCTATCTCTGGAAACTTGAAGAGTGATACCTCTTATAACTTGAATTGTAACAGGTCAGTTAATTTATCTGAGTAGCATAACCCTGAACGACATTTCCCTTCAAATTGCAGCTTGTATATCGGGGCTTTCTAGTTTGTCCAAGTAAATAATCTGTTAAATCCCAATCAGTTATTGACAAATCAACTGTGTGATAAGTTTGACAATGGAACTATATGTGGGAGTGTGCTGCATTACTTATTCTTTTTTTCCTTTTTTGTTTGACAAAGTTCTGCCTATTAAACTCAAATAAATGTAAGTAGCTTTCCATGGTAAGATGATTACATTATGGCAAAAAAAGGTTTTTCTTTCTAATAATTTATATTGGTAAGATGATTACATTATGGAAAAAAAGGATTTTTCTTTCTGACATTATATATAAATATTAAATTGATTGGCTTAATACACATATAAAAGAATACATTGTACTAATTTTTTAGTGGAAGACAAGTATAATCTGAAGCAATGTTTCAGTTAGTTAGATCTCATGTTGACTTACTATAATTGCAAATCCTTGACTTTTAGGACGGAACTGGTTTTTCATCACCTAGGCTTAAATTCTTGCTCCTCATGTTTTGTATATTTGCATGCCTTTGATGGAACTGTTTAGTCGTTAGAGTAATGGAATTTCTTGTTTTATGCATCTTTAATTTTCTAAATAAATATATCTAGGATGACATGGATCAGAAGATTAATGAACTTTCCGTGGATCTGGATCGTGCCAATCGCAAGTGTGAAGTATATCGCACAAACCTCCTCTCACTATTGAAGGATATAGAGGACCATAAACAACGTTTGTCCATTGAAGTTCAAAACATCAAGCTGAGCATGAAGGATGGTCTTTAAAGGTGCAGATTTTGTTGTTCACCCTGTTCTATGCACTTTATCGTTTATATGCAATTATTGTGGCAAGTAGGCTATTTGGAAAGGAGTTCTGCTCTGCACTCGGCAGAAAAATCTTTCATCTTGCCTTAGCGGATGATCTTGCAATGTAGTAATTAGAACGCTGCCTGCTGGATTCTTTCATGGTAGTTTTATCTTTTCTTATATAGGTTTTCTTTAGTTACTGTCGGATGTCAAGTGATAAAGCAACAGATAATCGACCATTATGTAGTTAGTGCAGCAAATGATTATCTGTCAACTCAGTGTAAATATAATGTTTTCCCCACAGTTGAATGTTCCAACCTGTATTCTTTTCTTTAATAAGTAAGATAATCGAAAGATTTGTTTTTATCATGAGAATGAGTTTAATGTGAAATGGCTGGGAATCTGAACCATCCCATCTCCGCATGTATCAGCTTTATGATGATGTCTTAGCATCTGCCTTGTGGATAGGGTCTATAATTACATGTTTGCATACTCTTCTTCTGTGTTCCGTTCTTTTTCTGTTTATTATTTTCCCTACTGATTTCCTGAAACCCTTGTCGTTCTATGGTTATTTTGGGCATTATTAATAAATCTTCATAGCATAGATATTCCTTTCTTACTATGTAATTCTGAAATCCTTGTTGAAGCATATTCCGTTTACCATGTATTTGTTCTTTAAATCCTTGTACAACTTTTCAACTACAAGCAGTGGTTTTAATTTCTGTGGTTAGATAGACTGATCTGAAGGCTAAAAGAGAGCTTTGTGGAACTTGGTAAGATTTTCGGACTCGTGTTTTTTGTTATATTAGTATGGCAACTTAATTGAAGAAGACACCATTGGTAATATTTGTTATCTTTTGATTTTTCTCTACAAACTTGTGTGCTCATGCGGGACTTGTGGGTTGAAAGGCAAAAAATATTTCATTTATCGACTTTTGTGTATTATATATCTCATGGTGACAGGACAAGTGTTAATCTGGATTGGCTATAAGTTCTTACTTCTTAATCATTTTGATTGATTTATCCGAATATTTCTTGAAGAGAAACGTTACAGCTATCTATCTATCTCCGTATAGATGACGAGTGCCTCACCTACGATACTGGCTTTTGTATCACCATGTACTACTTTATCATTACTTTACATTTACCAGAATAATATTAAGAGGGATTCCTTTAGCTCACACTTGGGTTCTCATTTTAGTCTTGTGTTTGGAACGGTGAAATGAAGGGCCGGGGGTTTACTATAGGGGTGAGTTTTCTGGTAGGAAGGCTGGGGAAGCATTAATGCAGGTCTGACCAGGTTTATAGTTTGTTAAGTTGTGATTTTTGACATGCTACAGCAAACTAAAATTTTGAGGGCTATGTTAATACAGTCAAGTAGATAAGTGCACTTGCCATTTCTGAGAGTGATTCAAGGAAAAAACGAAATTAGATTAGCATCTATATGACCAATTTGCACCACAGAGTTGTAGGAACGGAGATAAACGGACAGAGAATCATGTTTTAGGGAAAGCAGGATGTTGTGGTGATACAGAAGCATATAAACTGTATTTTCCCTGGCTCAAGATAATCTTGGAATATCTGAAAACCTAAGAATTTGAAGATGTTCACTCCATATGATCAACCAAGGCAAAATTTCAGATAAGTTAAAGTATAATGTATTCTTATGGGTAAATTACATACCTTTATGGTTTAGCCTGATCACAAAAAACTCCATATATCTTTCAAACTTACAAAAACTCCTTTGAGGTTTGTAATTACTTAAAAATACCTCCTTTTGAGGGAGTAATTTGCAAAACACACACAAATCTTAATGGAGCTAGTCTCCTGTCAGACCGTCTAACGGATCTATATCTGTTAAGCGGGTCTAAATATCCTATCCATCGCCCAGCCCTGACCCGAATTCGCCAAAAAAAAAAAAAAATCACCTGAGCTTTTAGGCCTTCGTTCGCCTCTGCTAAACTCTGCTCTTTCACTGTAACCAGTTCACGCTTCAGAGAATTAACTTGTTTCATTAGGCCATGTTTATGTAGTAATTAATTGTCTTTTAAGATATTTTCCTCCATCACGATGCACTTCTTTATGATAATCATCTTCTAAGTTTGAGGGCTATTTTCTGTCTTTTTCTACTCTTTATTTATTTTGTTTAGATCTGATCTGATCATTCGAATCGTTGGGAGGCGAATATCTATGATTTTGTTTTGCTGTCAATCCCAAATAATAAATATATAAATGTAATATTATCAGAGGTATAAAATATCTTTAGGTTTTGATATTGGTTTTTTATGGATTAATACTTTTATGGAGAAATACTAATACATTTTATAAGAAAAACTAATACTTTGTAGGAGCACTACTAAAATACTCTCTAGGAAATTACTAATACTTTTTCGAGAAACTACTAATACTTTTCCGAGGGACGGCTAATACATTTCGGAGAAAAATTTAATTATATTCAGGAAACTACTAAAATACTCTTGGGAACTACTAATACTTTTTTGAGTAACTACTAATACTTTTTTTTGAGGGATGCTAATACATTTCGGGAGTATATTTAGGAGAAATACTAAAAAACTCTCCAAATGAACTACTAATACATTTGTAAGAACTCTAATACTTTTTAGAAGGACAACTAATACTTTTCGGAAGGACTTTTCCTGAGAAAAATTAATTATATTCGAAACTACTAAAATACTCTCCAAAGAACTACTAATACTTTTTCGAGGAACTACTAATACTTTTTTTTTGAGGGACTTTCATATTTAGGAGAAATACTAAAATTCTCTTCTTCTAAACTACTAATACATTTCGGATGAACTGCTAATACTTTTTTTAGAAGGACGGCTAATACTTTTCGGAAGATCATTATCGACCGGTGGTCCCTAAAAACTACTAAAACACCACCGCTAATATTACGAAATGCCACCGAATCCGCGGGTCGATCCGTTTAACAGTCGAGACCCGTTAGACGGTCGACAGGAGTTTTTGTGATCTTAATGGGGTATTTTTATTTATGAAAGATACCTGAGTTTTTGTCACTAGACTGGAACTCAAGGATATTTTTCATAAATAAACCCTATATTTTTATTGGTAATTACAAAAACTACCCTGAATGTTTAGCCCAACTACAAAAAAAAATAATAATAATAATTATCTTCCAAAGTTACAAATTCCCATCAACATTTGTTTCTATTTTACAAATTTATAACAAATACAAATCTCAAAGGAGTATTAGTATTTGTACTACATCATAAAGGTTTTTGGAATTTTGTAATTTTAAAAGATAAGTATTTCTTTCTTTCTTCTGATGTTTGTTTCTGGCATTACCCAAACCAGCCATGAGCAATCAAAATATGATGAATCACCCATCCATTAATTAATATTCACTGATGTTGCTGGTACAAGTACATACCCATTGACAAACAAATGTAATTAGTTACAAACGGTGCAGTTTTCTTTTGGTATATCATTCGTATTACAGAAACCAAAGGAGTAAAACCTGACTAAAGGGGATTAAAGAAAGAAAAAAAACTAAAAAAAATAAAAATAAAGACCTCGCCTGAAAAAGAGGAAACCTCTGGCACAATCTAGTTGTGCAAAAGAATATCAAAACTTCACAACCTCCCAAGTTTGTTTTCCAATTCTAACACTAAGCCGATTACATACAAATTTTCACCCTTTACTCCCGCCAGCCCTAGCATCGAATCGTTCGGTCCCCACTCTAACTGTCGGGCAGTACGGGCATCTGTGCTGTATGAACATTGATTACATAGTTGTCGATAATCTTAGATAAATTCGAATATACCACCTCAAAGCAAACCGGCAAGAATAGCCCCAGGATCTGATAATGCTGCTGAAGGTGGACTGGTCGGTCGAGCTTGAGGAGGTATAGGTGCGGGCGGTCGAGAAGGAACAGGAATGCTCACTAATTGTTCTTTAATAAATTCCTTCAATCTATAAATGGCCACAAGAATCTCAATATCAGATATAAACTCAAGTGCACGATTGCGATAATGAACTAGAATAAATAATGTACGTACTCAAATGTCAGCGCGGGATCTCCTGATGCAATGGTCATTCGCAACTGTGTTCTATCGGCTGGATCTGTTTCTATTCTTATCTGAATAACACCAAACAAAAATTCAGTTAATAAAAGTAGTCATCAAGCAGCAGCCATGGAGTTGCCAGAATCATGTTGTAAAAGCAGCATTAAAGAGCAAATTACAAAAACCACCTTGACGTTCAGTCTTAATACAAAAAAAAAAAAAAGGTGCACACAGTTCGGTTAACCGGCGAACCAAACCAAACCGAACCAAAATTTTCTTCATTTTCTCTGTCCCCGGCTCTACACTCTCTTTCAATCTCCATTTTCTTCAAACCAGCAGCCACCACAACCCCACCATCCACCGTCCACCTGCTCACCTCCATTTCCCATTAAACTTAAGCTCCTTACTCATCGGTTAGTACAGACAATTGAGCCACAATTCTTACAACCCTAGATTTTATAACTGAGGATATATTTTATTGGTTTAGTTTTTGACTTTTTGGATTTCGCGTGTATGCAATTTGAAACTTTTGGGATTTCAAATTGGGATTTTGGCTTTTTTACACTTGAATTTTTGGGAATGAACCGAATAGTTCTTGAAATCAGAACTTTTTTTTTTCAAAAGTCAGTTTGTATTTGATTGGGATGATTCTAGTTTTGTCATTTTCTTAAATCTAATTGTTTGATAAATAAAGCCAAAAAGCAATGGATTTGTCCAAAGAGGAAAGAGATAATTGGCACTTTATTATGCAGTAGCAGTGACAACCAGTGTTTTTCACCTTTTTTTTTTCCAGTTTTTTGTTCAAAAATTGGTTAACTGTAAATCAAACCCGGAGAACCGAAAAATATAACCGAACCGAACTAGCAATTTCCGTTCGGTTTTCAGTTCGATTTGACCGAATGAACACCCCTACAAAAAAAACCAGTTATTTTTCGAAATTACGAACACCCCTTATCATTTGTTTCTATTTCACAAATTGCACCTATTAAGGAGGATAAACTTCAAGGGGTATTGTGTAATACCTCAAGGTTTCTATTTTACAAATTGCACCTATTTGTTGGGGGGGAGGGAGGGGGTGTTTGTAAGACAAACACAAATTTAACGGGGGTATTTGTGATTTTGAAAGATAATTGGGATTTTTATAATTAGGCTAAACTTTAGTGGTAGTTTTTGTACTTTATCCTTCTAGAAAAATCTAATCATGCAGTTCACTCTATAATAGTCATCACAGACTCAGTTAAAATTATCGGCATTGTAAACAACAAACTTAACTACAAGCATACCAAGCATAACATGGCTCGTGTGCTTTCAGAGTAGAAAGTTGTGCTCGCAACCAAATTATTTGCATTCGGATCCTGAATGGGGAAACAAAAAAGAATTAAAATTAACGCCATCATCATACAGAGGCAAAAATACGCCCCAAGTTTGGGGTCAGTTGAAAATTATCAGGTTAAGAGCTTACAAGCCCAGGGCAAACAATCAGGCGCAAACTGTTAAATAAATTCGCCATTTCTGCAAGTAGCATTGGTCGAACACCTCTAACCTGGTAATTTAATGGAAAGTGAAGTCAGACATTTATTCATCCCGAGTAGAAAGGTAACAAGTCCCGAAGATACAATTTCAAAAGCACATACCACTTCTTGCAGCTTCAATGGGGGTCCTGAGAGTGATCTCCATTGTGGGAAAAACTCTTCGGGAGAAACCATGATTGGCTGAAGAAACTTGTTCAAGACAGCAGGAAGGCGAAGTTTTACATTGACCTGCTCATGAAATATATGTTAGCTTTACACATGAAAAACATCTCTTTCTCTATCCTTAGACTTAAAATTCATAGTTCTCAAGTAGTACCATATGGGTTCCAAACTTGTACGAGAAGTCCAGCACAGGTAAATCTCTGCTAGGTTGGAGGTTGATCACTTCAAGTGGACATTGAACCTAAGCAGCACATATAGTACCTTTTATCTCAATCGTAATTTAGCATATGCCATAAATACAAACCAGAAAAAAAATCAAAAAAGAAGACGAAAAGAAAAAAGAATCACTAGTAATTGTACCTGCGCCCTGGGAGGAATAGTCTCAGGTACTAATGAGAGTTCCATCTTTAGATGTGATGGGGCCAACATCAGAGCTTGAACTGAACCGAGTGGGGCGATATTTTTATTTCCCAAGAAGAGAACAACTCGCCCATGATGCGCTCGCCACTCAGCTTTTATGCCAATCTGGAATTATATTAACAAAGTTTGAAGTTAACTGGTAAACAATCATCTTAAGCTCATATAATTAGATAGCATATCGAAGAGGCAAACTATGCTGCATGACACTGAATCGATACATGATAAGACTGTGCACCTGGATATAGGGATCCTCGTATAGCACACCGCTATCCTTCAGGCATAGAGCATGAAATCTTTCTGCAATATCACCAATCGGCTGCATGTGAAAGATGAAGTAAGAAGTCAGCAGTATAAACTAGAGGGAGAAGCTGGATAGCAGTGAAGTTTTTCTCCCCGCCTCTTTACTAAAATATGAATTTTATGATACTCGCAGACATGATATCCAGAAGAAACCAACTTAAATCTTACACTCAACCAACTGATCCTGGCTGTCTTTGACAAATAAAGAGGTTGGGGAATGGGTATTGGCCCACAAAAGTCAAAAACACACGCATGCCCTAACACATGCAAGCCAACAGAGATATTTTACCTGGTTTGATATTTATTGGCATTCTTAATCATCAAGGAGAACATTCAAAACACATTAGCTAAACAATTGAGCTTCATGACCAAAGCCAGCATTTAGAAGTGTTTCCAAGTTAAATGTGCATCATTTAAAATTTTATGTACCTATATGTAACATGCTAATTTTCCAAAGATGCATCCAAAATATCGAACATGCATCTAGACACCACAGATAGATGAGCAGAAGAAACTAATACCTGGATAGTATTAGCCTGCTCTTCGACAGGTGCAATGGCTAATGCATCTTCATTCGCACCAACTTCCAAACCAGAAGCCACCCTTGGCTCAGATTGGGGGGGAGCAGTACCTGATGGGCCTTCAATAGCCAGTGGCCCTAAAAGATCTCCAAGGAGATCAGGAGAAGGTGTGCTAGAAGGTTGAGGATCCACTACAGTCAGAGCCCCATTCGCATGTGTTAACCCCTGTTCAGCAGTGCTCTGATCCTGTCCACATATTGGGTTGTCAAGTTAATACTTCAGAATGATTAAAATATAAGATCATCAAACTCAGTTGGCCTGTCATAAGCTATGGAAGGACATCTCACCGCATTACTCATGTTAGGCACCTTCACAAGACCAAGCTGGCTCACAGGTGGTGTCCCATTTGCAGGTCGTTGGTCAGTCAGTACCAAAGCATTAGAAGTCTGCTGCTGTGCCCGCACTTTGATTGCACTTTGCTCAGCAGTATCAGCCTCAGAATCTTCAGCTTTTTTATCAGTGACGACTAGAACCAAAGATTTGTTACGTCAGCATTCATAGTAAAGAAATAGTGAATTTTAATTTCCAGACAAACGAAGGTGCTTCAGCCAAGTCCATGACTTAATAAAAAATGAATTAATTCTAAGTCAACACTGCAAATCTCAAATCCCAACCTGTCTCTCAGGGAACTTCGGCATTTCAGCTAGTATATCCATTAGAGCTGCGCCTTTCATACTCAAAGCGTGATATTCAACAGCGCGTTGCTGTATTTCAGCATCAATACAACTTTCATACCTAGAATGTACAATTTGTCGAGTCAAGACAACAGGAAGATGATTTCTATTTTCAAACTACTATGCAAAATAATATTTTATTATACACATTACTTGCTGAATATCGCCCAGATTTGCTTCTGTAGCTCCTGGTCAGGTGGTTGAGTGTGCATCAAAATCTTTGCATATGTGGAAAGAAGGATAGGAATTGTTGAAGTCCTGGTTAAGTTGGATTCCGTCAGATATGATGAAGAACAGAAATACTGACAATGGAAGATAGAAGAATATGCCCTTACGAAACAGTGGGAAGCTTCTCATGTATGATGTTGAAAATTTCCTTCGGGCTGCACCCAGGACGTCTGGCTAGAAGATGACTGTATTCTCCAAGGATATATGCACTCACCTATTTCATTATATAACATTGTTAACTATAATGTAGCAATGAAATGGACTAGGTAGAGCTTTCACAGCTTCTTGAATCCAATACATTAAATAAGTAGCCTCTAGTGTGAAGAAAATCCAAGTGTCTAAAGATAGACTAAACTTCTATCCTTAATAAATAACATTTTGATTGCACTGCACCAATTAGCACCACTTTTCTTCAATGACAAACTGCCACCAGCCTATCCAGCACCTAGTTAGGTTTATGCTAACTACATGATAGTGAACAAATTAAGAATCCAGAAATTCGGAGGAAACAAATTTACTAGAATGTTTTATGACGAATATTAGATTTATCAGAACTTGCATTGGACAATATTACTCTTTTATCATTCAATATGGAATATAATTTCAACGCTAGCATACCATTCTTTTGCATAAAACAATACCAATCAGCTAAAGCCCATTAACTCATATTAGGACAATCAAGTGTAATATCACACACCTTCACCATGGTCTCGTGAATAGCAGGCTTATCAAGATACTCTCTGGCTTTCAAAGCTGCATAAGGCTGACAAGATATAGAAATGAATACATAAAATGGAAGTTCATTTAACAGACTATAAAACCCAGGCATAATATATATATATATATATATATATATATATATATATATAACATGACAGGCTGCTTCAGTTACCTGTAAATCCTCGTTGTTTGTAACAAACTGCACCACACGAAACCAAATGTCATCACTGACGAAATCCCCTGCCTTGTCAATCAACTGAAGAATCACATCCACATACCTGCAACACAGAGGATAAAATATAGAATCTTATTTGATGCATACTACAGACTATCAAGTGATACTGTCTCTATACAATCTTGATCTGCATCAAACTTTGTGGCCAAAGTCAATAGGCACCCACAAAAGTTTTTACATGCAAAGTTTGAGAAAACAATTAAAATTCAATTTATATGCAACTTTCAGTTGAATGTAGAAGAACTACTAGTGAGCAAATATCTGATAAATGCATCTGAAATCAACTTAAACCTGAGCCAATTATTCTACACTTGCCAGTAAACAGCAGATTTACTTAAAATCAGTAAAAGAAAAGGGAAAAAGAATAATCGTCAAATGCTTCAAATGAGTTTCAGGAGCTAAAGTGAAAATCTTCATCATAGTTTGTGCTTCAGGCAAAAGTCATTCTAGAACTAGAAGGTTAACCTAGCTTACTACGTGAACAGGAAAATACTCAAGAAGTGGTTCAAATGATTCTGAAAGAAACAATTTAATGCCTTGCACATATTCAAGCGTCTAGTTGTTATTGCCTTTTTCATGTTATATGGGCTCTGATGCATCCGTCTCAAAGCTATGATGAACACAGAACATAAAGTGCAAGTGGAGCACATAAAACAGTCCTAAGTATACCGAAAGAATATTGAAACAAATGAAAGCCAAATGGAATCTTATTCAGTACAGAGTTAATATTAGTGAAGAAGCGCGAAGGGTTATATTCAAACAGTATATTGTGGAATAAAAATGCTACCGGAGAAGGGAAATACAACATATTAGCATTCTTATTAATGTATGATTACTCAAGAGATCTCTCATGTAAATTTTCTAATTTATTTGTTCATGAACTCCACCAGTAGCATTTCAAGAATAACTTGTTTTGCAAAGTCAATTACAAATAAATATTCTTTGGTGCACCAATTTCATACCATGACAAGTCAGGGGCAAACTTCTCTCAAGAGAATAGCAGCTTTAAGTGACAATTCTTCCCGCATTGCGAAGTCAGCTGAGCTAAGATACTGAAACAGGTCACAGTCAACCAAGTATTACTTTCTTTGTTTACAAAAGCAGCCAATTAAAATTAACAAGTGGAATCATAGGCAAGTTTATAAGTAGTGCGCACCTGTAACAATTCTTCAACTATGTCCTTTGCATTTGAAACATCGCACATGCCATACAGCAGATCAAGGGCACGTCTTCTGATACTGTTGAAACAATTGACCATGAGATTAATTTAAGGTAGAGCAAATCAAGGGCACATCTCATGAAACTCTTGATATCATCTTCATCAGAAAAATTAGTTCAAACATTAATTCGAAAAACAAACTTTTAGACTCAGCATTAAAGGATAGAATCCAAAACAAAAGACCCTAAAGAAAATGACTGTTGCAACAATATAAATAAAAGCTTCGTAAATTAGAAAAGCTACCCCTTAGGTTTAGCTTAATCACAAAAAACTCCATTTATGTTTCAAAATTACAAATACCCACTTGAGGTATTACAAACACCCCCTGGAGTTTGCGTTTGCTTAACAAAAACTCCACCTCTTGGGGGTACAATTTGTAAAATAGAAACAAATATCAAGGGGGTATTCGTGATTTTGAAAGATATTTGGGTTTTTCTGTAATTAGACTGAACCTCAAGGGTATTTTTGTGATCAACCTAAAACTTTAACATTCAGCACATATGGTAGTATAAAGAAAGATGAATTTCTTTAACTGCACAAGCTCTTAATTACATTGAATTCTGTAAAAGCAGGGAAGGGATCATTCAACATGCAAATGACACGCTGCACCAAATTGGTAAAAACAACTTCAACTGGTTGTGCCTAACATGTGATTACTGTAATGCAGAGCAGCTGATTAAGTCTTGAAAGAGCAAACAGTAGTAATAGTCAACCTGATATCAGGATCCTTCAGGAAGTAATGATCTGAGCTTGATGTCTTTTGATAATATCATGCACGTCTGTGACCATCAACATCCGAGTCATGTTCTCCTGCATCACAATTCACAGCAACATAGATCTTTGGAATCAGGAACTAGCAACTACATTTACAAAAAAAAAAAAACACTGGCCATTACATTTACTTCTGAACAAAATGATTTTGAGAGTCCAATTACATAAGATCATCTTGACAAGGCACAGAAATTTGAAGAAGAGACACAGCTCACATAATGTTGAAAAGCCAGGTGCAACAACGGACACAATATTTGGAAACAAGAGACAGAAGAGGTTGAAACAATGTAAATTTCATGATGAACTAACGACTCACCAAACCAAGGTATCGTATATTAGGTTCACGAACAGCGATAAATTTGCGAGCAACGCAAACACATTGAGACATCATTTCTTTTTCAGCATCAAGATGCATGACCTGCATGCAGAGAAATGTAAATCCAATAATTACTCGCAACTCGTATAAAAGATAATATATATTTTTGTGAGTGCACGAGCCATTGCATTATATCCTTAATGTAAAACTATAGTCTTTTCAGCTTTAGGCTCAGATAGAGAACAGAAACATCAACCTCCAGAGCCGCATGATTATATAGTTATATATGCATACATGTAAAAGGAAAAAAATCATGGAGAGGTGGGGGTGCTGTTTACTGTTTGAGACAGTTGAAGAAGTTCTTTTGAGGCATATGGTATTTAAGCGAGAAGTCCAGCAAATACAACATTTAAGTCCGCATATGGTATTTAAGTGAGAAGTCCAGCAAATACAACATTTAAGTCTATATTCGCATTAGATTTTCACTTAAATAAGAAATGTGGTATTGCTAAACAATCATACAAAATATCAATATTTGCTACTAGTCATAAAAGTCTAACAGAAAATCAATAACAGAGACTTTGTAACAGCAGAAATTGAATCAGAGTTTTTATAGACTGCTTAATGGATGAACAGTTAATTAATATAAGTACTGCACGTCTGGAGACATTTTAGTAGTCATGGTTGATCAAGGACATTACCAAGCTTTTCCAAATCTAAAAATGACACCAATCTTTCTAGTAAGAAGCGGATATATTAGTAAGATCCCATTTGGTCGGCTACTCGATTACCACAAAAGGTGTCATAGAATCTTGTTTGAACAAAATTCAATGTTCATGGGCGTTTTGGAATAATTTTTTTGAAAACTGATCTGAGAATACCCTCATTTTCAAAAGGCTACTTTTATATTTTGTAAATCTCACGTTCTAATTTCAAGAAAGAATCCAGAACCAGCTAATAGGAAAACACTTATAATTCAACTGTTTAATGGAATCAAACATTTCTTGTTTACACCTGTCATAGAAAATTATTTTCAAGCCAAGCCAATGAGACGCAATTACAGAATTTTTAGAAATTCAAAATCACTAACTGTAATCAACTTAAAACCCGTGTTCTTGAGTCCTCTTTAGGCACGAGAACCAATTGAGACATCATAACAGCTTGTCTACAGAAAAGTCAAAATTAAAACTTTCTTGTCCAAAGCATCCACCATAACCATCTGACATTTTCATGTTTAACTAAATGACACCCACACTTTACACTTCCTAAATTATTCCACTCATCTTTTCCCCAACATTCTAAAAAGATCATTTCCAACGAATATCTAGCCACTACATTTGGTTGTCTACTTCTACCTCGTAAGCTGTAAAAGTTCATGAATGTTTAAGACATAAATTGCTCATTAAAATAAGAGTTTCACATACAATGCTGATGAAAGAAAAAAATGAAAGCCATACAAGTATAACTTCCTTTAAACATGATTCTAAAGAGTATGTATTACAGACTTTTGACCCATAATTAGAAAAGTTTAATGGAGAGAAACTTACAAGTGCAAGAGCTTCAAAAGAACAGCATGTGATGCATTATTCTTGTTCACATTTTTCACAACATCAGTTCCCATTAGTATCCTTTGCAGAACCTGACATCCAAAAATAGATAAGTCAAGTATATAAATCAAAAATATACCAAAAATTTTACACATACACACAGACACCCAAGATTATGCAAGTAGGATTAATTGAGAAATATTGAATATCCCACAGAACATAACAGAACTTCAGACCTCAAACAATGATCTTCTTGTATTTGGATCTTCAACTGTTGGAAAATATTGAAGAGCCCTCATTGTCTTAACCTGCAGAGTGAGATTTATCAAAGCATCAATATCTGATTAGATAATGTAAAGTAAATCAAAAGGCACTTACTTATATGCCCGCTGTTTGGTGATAGAAGTTCAGCATGTAAATAAATTTTATATGGATTAATCAAGATATAACAAGAGAAGTTACTAAAAGAAAACCCTAGGACTTTAATACCACTGAGCAAGCTGTTTAACCTTTTCAAGTTTACCTCTACTCAACTTTGATTTGTCAAGCTGACTCAAAAACGTTAATGAAATCAACTCAAGCTCGAAGAGGTAGGACCTGGGTTTGCATATGTTTCATTTTTTTTTAAAGGTTGTTATGCTGTATCATGTAATTGACGTCAAACTGTGATTGATGAATGTGAAGGTTCCTAAGATCATTATAGGACATAAACAAAACTGGGTTAAACCACATTTTAGTGTTCATCCATGTTTTTCTCATACCCTCTGCAGTCTGTCAATCTTAACATCCTTTCTCGGTCCTCCCACCACATCCATGATCCAACAGCCACCACAGACTTTTTAATGTTCAGTCTATTGATCAGCCCAACTCCCTCCTCTGTTCTCTACTACACCATGAATCTGTATCACCCAACTCATGCCAGAAGTCAAAGTTCCTCAAGTAAATTTCAGCCTTACCCTTGTTGCAAGTCCAATGAAGAAGCAGTTCAAAACATAGGCTGTAATTAGACTGAAAATATCAAGTATTATCCAAAACCTAAAACTACATACTCCCTCTATCCCAGGAAAAATATTTCTTTACAATGGATGACTAATCAATTTGACTATTTAGTCAATTAAATAATCTAGTCATTCTTTTTCCTAAAATTCTGATTGATTAATAAATAAATAACATTTCAACTACTCAGATATTAAGATTTGATCGTAGAAGAGATCAAAATTATCAAAGAATCAATACAACACTTTAATCAAAAAGAGTTTGACTTCCTAATGTAGTAGCACATCGAGCAATTATTCTGGGATAGGGGATAAATGATGCCAACTGTTCATCTAATTTCAATGCTTATGGAGGTTTAAAATGTTTTGGTATAAGTATCGTAGGTATTCATTGAAATTTGAATAAGCACTTCATAAGCTTGTTTCTTGTTTAATGATGTGGAAATTAAAGGTTCACAAGTTACCATTATTTATATTTCCGGTGTCTAGATAGAGGGGAAAACACTCTCAAATAAGGCTGGTTAATTACCTTTTCAAGCTCAAAACTCATTTATTTACACATGATCTCAAGCTCAAACAGAACATTTAAGCCCTAAGCCAGAACATCTACAGCATCATCTATCCATTTCCAGCGGATGCATTTTGGCCATGATATTTTAATCGTCAATAGAATACTACAAGAATTTACTGCAACTGGCTTCCATTGCTATTATATAATATACTAATAAAAGTCAGTTTATCTCTACATATATGAAATCATTCTATGGTATCAATGCAGGTGCGACTGTTGCCACTCAAGACAAGTTTAGGCTTAACTATAAGCACAAAACAAAAAGCTTCACAAAGAAGGGGTAAAAGGATGTTACAAGCAACATAATAAGCATTACATAATAAACAAAAGTTGTCATTATTAATTAAGTATTGTGAACAAGTAATACCAGGCACACAGTGACAGTATGATTATTTTGTGCTGCCCCGATATGAAGGGGTGTAACGAATTTAAAACCCAATACCATATCTAACCTTCTATTACCAGTTGGAGTATGATATTTAATGTTTATACTAAGTCACAACCGTATGCTCCAACATTTTCAAAAATACTCTATGATATTTCAATTGTCTATTGCAGCACTCTGATTTACCCACCTCAGTGATCCCTATGGTTTGTCTTTTTATAGTGCTAGCAATATTGAGACTTGAAATTTAATGTCATAAAAAAACATCAACATCATCATAATGTTTATATATGTCCATACATATGCATATGTATGTGTGTGTGTGTATATATGTATATATATATATATATATAGAGAGAGAGAGAGGTATATAAACAAATTTCCATCCACACAACACACACACACATATATGAATGTCAAAGTTTTGTATGAACCATAACTTGCATAAAAGTTTACGATTAACAGGAAGTTTCTCTTTTTGCTTTTAGGTGTTTGTGATGAATGTTTTTTTTCCTTCCAACACAATTTTTGAGCCAATTGTCCAAAGAGCTTAGTCAAATCTACTTGCTAAAGTAATTATCTGGCAATCCCTTCTATTGTGGGATCTAAGAGGCTCTTAGCTCTTTCTGGAGAGTCATAACTTCCATGTGATAGTGATGAAATTATAGGGTTCTGGCATCAGTAATTGTATTAAATTTTTCTGTAGATTCAATCTGATGTCAATCTCTACCTCTAGTTGGCATCATGAGCTTCTGTCCACATCAGTATCACACTTAGGTATTAAACACTGCTATTTGACACATGCCCTACTATCTAGGTCTTTTAAAGATGTAACTATTAAAAGGTGTAAGAAATTAAATGGAAAAGACAGAATAAAAAGAAATAATAATAATATACATAGTGTGACACCCAACTGTGAAGCCAGAGAATGATACAAGGATCTGGACTGCTCTGCACCTCATGACTCTCCACTCTTTTTTTTTCCCCTTATTCTCTTACAAAGAACAATCGACACAAATTGCAAAAGCGTAATCACAAAGTTATACTTCATTCAAGTTGCAATAGATATAACTTATACAAGTATCATCCATATTTGAGAAAGGAATATCAAGATAAGCACAAACCTGAAGCCAGGGAGATGGAATACCATAATAAGTGTATTCTTGTGAACATCCTGGTTTCTGGCAAGCCTTTCCAATATTTTAACACATTTTGGAAGACAGCTCCAGTATGCCTCGTGGTTGTTGGACACTAAAGCAACTAGAAGGCTCATAGAAGAAGTCAAGACACCCATATCACGCTCATCTAACAATTGTGCCATCCGATCCGACCTGTCAAAAAGGACGCATTTAGTAATAATATTAGATGTGTCGTGTTACCGAATATAACTAAAACAGAATGTAAGCAGACGGTTTACCAGCCATCTACATTCACCACATCTGGATTTTTTCTGAAAAGACGCAGGAGACACAGTGCAGCCTTCTTCCTCACAAGCGGTCTGCAACTACTAGAAATCTGGAAGAATGGTAACTTTCAGCATCACTTATTATTTGTCATTTCAACATCGTATCTTCAGAACTCTATTCACTTACAAGTAACTTTTGAACATCAGGAGCCAGTGATTCAGCAAATCCCTCCCACCAATATTTCCAACCTGAACCGATATAACAAGATTGAATCAAGAGAAGAAAAGCAACAAAGAAACCACATTGGAGAAAACGTGACAAACATAAAGGATCCGATTTGAGGAAAAACATACAAATCATTATGTCAACCAATATGTGTGTACAACTTTCCATAAAGCTTTGTAGGAGAAAGAGTCTGAAATCATACCAATGTCAGAGCAAGACACTGAAAAGTCTCGTTACCAATAATGTCATTGCGCACGGTATTGATTGCTAATCTCAAAAAATCATGATTCTCGTTGAGAAGACATGATGTCACTATATAGCCAACCTGAAACAACTCAAAGCGATATAACATCAAGGAACGCGTGATAAATAATATTTTTAAACTTGAAAAGCATAATTGTTACCCATTCCATTCATAGAGACAAACTTTAGGAAAGAGTATTTCATCATCATTTCATTAATTCCATAAGACATTATTACAAGCTGACAGGCCGAAAAATTAGAACATATCCCTGAATAGAAAGAGGTATGAGATGAGAAACTTAGGGAGTGATAGCTTGACCTTTAGTTTCGTTCTTTCTACTTTTGGAGAGAACACTGAAAATTTTATATTGAAAATGAAAAATGATTTTTGAGAGTGTGATTGGATATAAGAAGAAAAACTGTGATGATGATAGTTGATGTGATAGTTTTTAATGTAATAGTGATTAGATGTGATTGATTATTTGAAAATAAGAGAGTAAATAGTGTATTTGTGATATATTTATATAATAATAATAATAATAATAATAATAATAATAATAATAATAATAATAATAATAGTTGTTGTGATGTTTTTTTGTTATAATTATAAATGGATGTGTCATGATTGGAAAATGAGAATGATTGAATAGTGAATTGTTTGAATATTTTCACAAACAATCGCATGTTCAATGAGAAATTAAGTCCAAAAATGAAAGAAAGGAAAAAGATTCACAAGCAAGCACTGCAATAACTTCAAATCAATTAAGCTTCCATTATCCTCCTGAGAACGCCCAAAAACCTGCATACCTTAGTACTCTTGTGTTTTCAGAAACACTTGAAAATAGCACTTTCATATTGAACAAAGGCTTAGGCAACTTAATGCCCGTGCAAACCTATAAACATCACGAAGTTGTCTACCAAGGTTCGTAATTACAATAAGGAGACTGGTGTCTCATGCATTAACTAATTAGATAAGACTAAGAGCACTGAATTTTACCTATAGTTAAGAGCACTGAATTTTTCCCTCAAAAAAAATTTTACCTATAGTTAATACATGATACACCTGCCAGAAATATGTAAATAATTTGGCATTTCCAATACTAAATATAGTAAGTTCAATACTTCCTTTCTCTGTAACTCTATTTGCAATTTTGCACCTGGAAGAAATTGCAATTTTCTTTACCTTTTGCCTTCTCCACATATTCTTATATCTCTCAGATTCTTTTACAAAAAAATAGCTCATAACAACATTCAACTGTGACTATATTAACTATTACTTTAAACCTAATACAGTCTTCTTGCAGCCTCCCAATTGAATTACTCAGCTAATGTTTAGCAAATCATAGTCCAACTAGGCATGTTGTTAAAAGGCGAGTGGCATTCATCAAGTTTGTCAGCCATAAACTATAGCAATAGAAACTCTATCTGCCTTACTGTGAAATTGGTATCAACCACATAAACTAATTCAACAAGAATCCAACATTGCAGAGGGTAAATGTCTACCTTTTATCATCTCTAAAACAATAACATAATATCCACTAGGTAGTCTTCAGTGTACACAAATATCCCTACATTTACCTTTCACATCTCCTTCGATCTTCATCCTTTAAGAAAGGGAAATTTAGAGAATACCTTGAAGGTGCAGTCTAGTAATTTATATCTTTTTGCAAATAAAGGAAACATACTTGTTTGTAAATATTAATGCCTAAAAGCCACATGCGTACAACAACTAAATCACCAACAAAAACATGTTCATATGGATTATTTACAAGTAAGAAATACAATGCTGAATAGAAAATATATTCAACAAGCTAAATAAGAATACGGAGTGCAACGCATACCTGCTTTTCAGGATACTTTGGAGCAGATATTAAAGAAACAGCTTCCATGTGACCAAAATCAACATCATAACCTAGCATATAAATGTAAAGCATCTTCCAGACATATTTCTTCTTCTCATAAGGTGATAAACCCTGTCAGTAACAAAACACTAATTTAAATAAATGAGCGATGTAGTTATGCAGTAATGAAACTTATAATGGTTTTCCTATAAGCAAGTCGGACAAATAACGTTTAAACGAAGATAAACTCATTGAGGAAAGTAATTGCTCGAAATCACTTATGAGCACAAGCTAACCAAGTTACATTCCAACAGATGAAGTGGACAGCAAGGTACAGAGATCATGAATTTACACAATAATCCGCTTATCAGAAAATCAAAAAAGCATCAGATAGATTCATTTCATTTATATTAGTGGACTTGCGCCAATTTGGAGTATTCATTAGTCACGATCAACTCTAATAAGTAAAATTTTGGGCACTTAGTTGTGCAAGTTTTGGCTGTTTGGTTTTCTTTTTTCCATAAAAGTGTAAAACAAGATAGGAGAAAGAGGGCTGTGGATTTGAGATCAGGGTGGTCACTCTCAATAGGCAAAGAGAATTATCAAACTATTTATTATTCTTATCTTCTATTCATTTTTTTAATAAATACATTAAATTAATAATTTGTAATGTAAAAAAGGTATCAAAGATGAAGGAACCCAAGTATTGAGAATTAAGACCTAGAGCCGTCAATATCACAATAAAAGAACAAGAAACTTATGAGAACTACTCTTCAACATTGTCATAAAAATGGGTGGATTATGGAGTGTTAAGTAGGTGATATAGAAGGTATTATGTGATGAATAAAGAGAATAACCTAACCACTATCCTCCGAAACGAGAACAGAATTGTCCTCTACCTTCAAGTGTAGAAAGTGGAAGAGAGGGTGTCACTGATAGAAAGTCAAAGGACTACCTTAACCTGTAAGCATTAGATGAGATCCTAGCATCCCATTGACTTCATTGTAGACCAAGAACTTTATTTATGTTATATTCAAGTTAGGCTCCACTTTCCAGAGCAAATCATGCATATCGCATTCAATCTCAGCTACCTTACCTAACACCTACGACAGCTGCTTAAATTGCTTATAGTTATGCTTACATGCATTCATACATCTTTTAAGAAACCGTTAACTTGTATCCTGCAATGAGCAGATACCAATGTCACCTGATGTACTTAGGGAAAAACTCAGTTTCTGTAATGTTATCATTACGTGAACTAGTGAAGTCAAAGTAATTCTGTCACTTAAGAGGGTGCTAAATTTACTGGGCATAGCATTCTCTTCCTTTAAGCCCCAGTCATTAGAAATCACTTCCTAGAAATGATTGTCACAATTCTCAGCAAAACACTACCATCACCTACTTCAGTAAAGGATGTATGAGAAATCAGAAATGTTAGCAAGAATATGGTACAATACCAATGCTCTTCATAAGTAAATTTCCATGTCGATCACGAGCAGATTTAAACATAATACTGGCAAGTGATTAACTTCATAAGAAAATATGTCAATAAATAAATGCATCATAATTTAACGACAGTGCACACACACCTTTGACAGCAGACGTATCAAATGACCGCTTTCTTATCTTATCTACTCAAAGTTTGCATTCAATTATTGAGCAAGTAGCAGTAAGTAACCAGTAATGCATTCTTCCAGTTGTTACCTCACTAGTGCAAAGATGATATGAAATGGATAACCTACTTAATAAAACAGTGTTCGTGAAATGACAATTAATGTTAGTCATTTATCATATGCCTGTAATTCTACATATAAGATATTGCTATCCCAGTTTGAAACAGCCTAGATATTTATACATAGAGACCCATCCTTGATCCGTAATGAGCACAAACACATTTATTCTAAACTGGCCTAACATCCAATTTCATAATTCAAGGGCAACAGTGTCAAACAAGTTCGTGAATACCTACTTAAATTTTCATATGTTCTTCATCCAATGAATTTGCATCTATTTCCTCCTTTCCCCTTTGTGTTTTTTAGAAAATCATGAATTTCAAGTGACCCATCGGGATATACGAAATCTGCAGCACATCTATACTTCTCAGGTACTTACAGGTGCCAAATATGTCCACGATTTCGCTTTCAGAACCAGTTAATGGTTCACATCAAATTCAGCACTGATGAACTTTGCCAAACTTGATTGGCATTTATTGTTATGCATGTGATGCAAGAAGATAATCAGACCCACTTTGGTTCCCTTACATGATATAACTACCATTGCATCGACAAGAAGGCTTTCCATGAACATGAACTAGGATTCACTGTCTAATTGCCTATGTGATGTATTATAGCTTGGTTTCGCACAACTAACTACGCAAATAAATATACACCAAGCATTTCAAAATGCCTTATATTTCTTTTTCTTAATGTACTTGATTGATTATGCCAGAAAGATCTGTCAAGCAACA